>NNCF01128561.1:2110-85810 GCA_002313205.1 Laupala kohalensis | reverse complement strand
CTCTACATCAGCTTGGTCACCCCTCAGCTTCTGAGAATACTGCGTCCCTTTTGGCTGACCATTATTTTTGGCGACCACTGGAATATTCTTTCCTTCTGAGGGCGTTCATCTCAGTTTTCAGAAGTAGATGGGAATTGTTCAGCCTCTACACAATAAACGGGAAGTCTTAGTACCGGTATTTTTCCTTATTTGGCGGCGACTGACCCGACCCTTAATCTCCTTAGGAATTTCCGGATAGCAAAATGCTTGAATATGTTAATATTTCAAAAATCTTTAAACTGCACTGGTCCTGATGTTACACACATACTGGAATCAAGAGAACTCTTCCATCGGAATTTACCATCAGACTGGAGAGAATCTGTAGAACTGAGCTGAATAGTAATAATTTGATAAAGGCCATAAACACATATGTAATATCAATTTTAACTTATTCATTTGGGATAATATCTTGGTCGACCACTGATTTGGAAAATCTGCAGAAACAATTGCGGGTAAAATTGACAAATCATCGGAAACACCACACAAAATCAAGTAATCTGAGAATGACGCTTTCAAGAGATGAAGGCGGAAGAGGAATTATAAATACAAAAAACCTACACAACAGACATTGCTCAACTTCGTTATTTTCATGAACAGATGAAAGAATTCTCATTACACGCCAGCATTTGCAGCTCAGACAAAAATTACACTCCATTAAACCTATTAGAAGCTAGAAACAGACAGTGAAAAAATTTCAACAGAAGCAGACAAAATTTTGGAATGGAAGAGCATGGCACTGCACGGAAGACACCCTCATGACCTGAGCAACCCCAATGTTGACAAGAAAGCGTCGAACGCACGGCTCAGGTGAGGGGAGCTTTATTCCTGAAATGATAAGTGCACGAAATGTGGAACTGTTTCTGAAACAATTCAACATAACCGGAGCTTGTAATACTTTCGCACAAATTGATTATTTACATCGCCATAACCAGGTGGCTAACATAATTCACCAAGCATTAGCTTTAAAGTATTGTATTATAGAAAATAGCACACCTTATTACAAATATGAGCCGGCTGACGTTTTAGAATCAACAAACTTCAAATTATATTATGACAGGTCAATAATCACGGACCGCACAATTCATAACAGACCAGACATAGTGCTAAAAGATCAAGTAACAAAGACAACCTATTTGAAGCTGTGCCAAACACTCACAACCTTCAGAAAACAATTCAGGAAAAATATCAGAAATACAGTGACCTATGCAGAAATACAAAGGATATGGAACATGGAGAGAGTTTACATAGTACCGATAGTAATGTCCTCTACAGGAGTCATCCCTATCTCCCTCCACAATAGTATTAGCACGTTAAAATTGCATAAGACCATTCATGTACAACTTCAGAAAGCTGTTTTGCTCAACACATCAAGAATAGTCAGAAGAGGTTTGGATCATCCAGAGTGAGTGAGCTTGGTGCAGCCCGTACTTCCATCTACACGACCAGCAGAAAAAGCTGAGATCCTAAACGGAATAAAATAATAATAATAATAATATATTATTATTATTATTATTATTATTTTACGGGCAGCATTGAGACAGCATACTATTCCCAGAGACTTGAAAAACAATAGCATTATGAGATATAAATGTTCTATACAGAGGGAGAATTAAGTTTAGAGATCCAAAGCGCGTTGCCACTTTCATATGATTCCAGTTACCAAATATCTTACTGAGTGTACGCACACAGAAAAAATATATACATAACCAACCTTAACATGTAGGCACGGTTGAAACCGGTGAACTTTCACCCACAGAGAATAGTGTGCCGTCTGGGTTCACTTATCTGTGTGAGGATATGTCTCAGGTCTTCCGGGATATGAGACCTGGGTGGAAATGGTGCTCGCCTTTTCCCGCAGCGTGTCGGTCTCTTGAGACACATCAAAGGAAGTCGAGCATAGGCGAATATTCACGGGTATACGAGTAATACGCTTTCAAGTTATTTCGAGTTATTATTTGCTGAAAAAACAAATTATTCATAATTTTTCTCTTTATCGTACGAAGTAATAAGTGTTTTTAGAAGTGATAAAACAGAGAAATTTGAAGTAATAAAGTAGTGATGGAGAAACTTCATTTATTATCTCCAACGTTTCATATGCAGTTTGCAACTGCTTTTTTACTACAAGTTTACGTGATGAGAGATTTAAACCGCAAGCATTTTTATTCACTTTATTTTACTTTTATTAAGCGTCCTAAAGTTTCACAGTATTGAACGTGTATTGACGTCATTAGCATTATCTATTTTTGTAGTAGTATTAGCATATATTTCCTGTACACAAAATGTTCAGGAAATAAAAAATGTGAAAATAAAAAATACTGTGATAATAAATAATAAAACTCTTAAATGTAATGAAAGATATTTGAATAAATAAATAGAGTGGGATGTTGTGGAGACATAAATTAAGATAGTTATATAATATTGATTCTTTTTGAGTGGATAAAAACTATAATGATTATAAGGATCTTAAATTCGAGATTATCGATTACCATAGCTAAATCCATATGGAATAAAAAATTAATTTCATTGATTGAATTAATATTAGATAAGACCCATTTACTTAACATTTCACAAGTCACAACTACATACGCAACAGAATGTGTGATTACTTCAGATTCATTCTCCATAACCTCTAATCACTAACACGAATATTCGTCGTTCCCAGAGCGAGCATGTGCTCGTAATATTGCTTATGTCTGGATCAATGTGCTGGCCAATAGGCGAATACTCGGGAAAGACTCCGAGCAAGTCGCCGTTGCTCGGGATTCGCTGTTCGGTTGCTATTCGGTATTCGGAGTTCGCCGAATAGCGAATGTGTGGAGCCGCCTTAACGTGCAAAAAGATTAATCAACCAATTGTTCCTATTTTTTACCCCTAATTCAGGTGATGCTAATCCAAAATATAGCAAAGAAAAACGAACTAAAGATATGCCGAAAATATCTTTATAGAAACGTTTTTTTCTTCAATTGCATATAAGTTCTTTTCGACAAAGAAACTCAATATTTTTCAAGAACTATTTGATCATTGAACTGAATTCGAATACTTCATATCGATTTTATTCCTACGTTGTCGTATATTCTTTAAGTTAAGAAAGATTAAATACTTCTCTTACACAGAAAATCGTAATGTTCCTGATCTAATGATCTAACTGCTTGCATTCACCAGTGCTGGCGCTTCTGGGACAAGTTCGGGGCGGCACTTCTTATCTGTCGAGAGCAAGTTGCAAGTCTCCACAAGATTTCTTCTCATACCGACTGTCACTTCGTCCGATGACTGCTTCTCCGTGTGGGGTGACATTGGACGTCGGATAAGGTTCGCACTACTTCCTCCCAAAGTGTTTGTGGCACAGTTCCCGAGAAAATAGGAGTATACTATTTCTTTTGATATGGA
The DNA here is from genome assembly GCA_002313205.1 of Laupala kohalensis. Classification (NCBI taxonomy): domain Eukaryota; kingdom Metazoa; phylum Arthropoda; class Insecta; order Orthoptera; family Trigonidiidae; genus Laupala; species Laupala kohalensis. Next base: position 82,384 of record NNCF01128561.1, on the reverse strand, counting down.
GGAACAAATAGGAAATAAAAATGTCTATCAATTATTTTTACATTTTTATAGGACATACCTTTAAACGCAACGGGAAATCTACTAAAATTAAAAAATAATAAAATACATATGTTTGCTGTGATTGATTAGCGATTTTTCGTATTTGTATGAACGGAGTAAGAAAATTCTGTAGCGCAATGTCACATCTTCAGAGTTGGCGAGACCCACTTAATCACAATTTTCTGATTTTGGAATCACTTCAAAACCTATAATATGCTCATAAACCACATGCCACTATTTGTTCCGCGTCATATCTACACTGTCTGCGACAGATGGTAGGTTTGTCGTAACAGAGAACATATTTGTTCCGTCGTCGTAGAACACCTCATTGCAGCGAATTCGGGAATTGAAAAAGAAAATTTAAGTTTCGCAAATGACAGCAATAGCGCTACCTCCGAGGCAGTATATGAATAGGACACGCACGTTAAAGAAAAAAAATAAGCGTCCAATTTTTAAAACCGTACAACTTAAATCAAAGCTGTTTCGTTCCAATATGCTACTTTATATTTAAAAATTGTGACACAGCAATGAGAGGAGCAGGGGAGAGACATCAGTAGAAATTCTGAAAATGTTATGTCAATACATATGGTACTTGCAGCTAAGTGACAGAACTACGCTGAGACTAAAAGATTAATGGACACTATTAGACACGTAAAGTATGAAGAACAAACATTTCTGGGAGACAAGGTGTCCGTGTACAATGGGTAGAACTTGAAATCGGAAGTCTAATGCAAGTGTTCGCCAAATAATTTTATTAATTTTTTACTTTCATATTCTAAGATTTTATAAGAATGACCACGAATTTCACATTACTTTCATAACATGTTATTAACATAGTAACTTGCATACGCTTAGCTAGCTAGCTAACCAAATGTGTTCCTCGGATAAATCAAAATTAAAGTTGATAACATTTGGGCAATCTGAGTTAAACGGAAATAAAATTTTAAGAAATGCAAAAAAAAAATAATAATAATAATTAAAATGCAAAGTTGCACCACTCTTCAAAGGAAAATCACGCAACCTTTGAGACCTATATTTTTTCCCTTCGATGATTTACGAGGTAACAATATTTAGAAGCTGATAATATAATCAGTTTATAGAAGTTGAAGTTTTTATTCCCCAACTGTACTTCATAGTACATTCCATTAGGTAAAATACATTTTAAATGAATTGCTTCGAATATAATTTTGTAAGATCGTTCTACTTGTGGGGTCCCTGCATCAAGAGCAATGCCTCCCGGAGTTCCAAAGGGATGAGAGGCAGCAGATGCGTGCCTAAACACAAAGATGAGAGTAAAATAATCCAACTATGGAACTGGAAGCTAATTAAAGGCACAAGGAGTATCGTTTGAAGCCAAGAACACATGCTGTACTTATATTTTAGAAGGAAAAAATGGAACTTCGAAACAATGGACACAAAAATAAATGCAATTTATTGTGGCTAAGTAACATTTTGCCATACAAAGAACAACTTAAATAAGTAAAATTGATTGTTAATTTTTGTCATATTGTCCATTTGTTGATCTAGATTTTAAATAATTTATTGTCGAAAGAAATAGTTATAACAACTTGGCATGAATACGAGAAAGGCAATATATTTTGTTAGTTTATCAATTCTGTTTTTAATAGCAGTGAGTTTTGTGATTTACTTTCTTTTCTACGAATAACAACAAAGATATCACATCCTAAAATATTTTATTTAATTAGAAATAGCTATAAAGAAATGTTTTTCAAAAATATAGAAGGCTTTGTTTTGGTCAATTGGGACCTGGACCAGTCCGCGTAAATAATATCCGGATAATTTTAACATTCATGATATTTCCTTCACCATGTTCTTTACATCTAGCCTATTTCTTCAAATTGGTGAATTTGAAGAACCACTTACGAATGCTTTTGTCAATAACACTATTTCGTAATAGTTGTGGTAAAGATAACCTTGCATTGAAATAACAGATTTCAGAACCCCAAACGTTTTCTCCAGCTTAGATACCATTTTAGGTATAGCTGCAGTAGTGCCACCACATCTTCCAGTTTGCTTCCGGCTTTGGAGAATAGAAAAGTTTTGGAGTTTTTCTTCATTAACCACCAGTTCTCGGTAAGTGTACACTTAAAAGTGACTTTATTATAGTACATTAAAACACAGTACATTTTGAAAAATTGCATTCATTTCACAATTTACTTTGCAGAATGAGAGCGAATTTTGTGTGGGACGGCGAAGTTTCTATTCCCCGATCGGCGTGTTGGTTGTCAAATTTAGAGACGCTGGATTAAAACATTGGATTTCTTTGGACTACGATCTCGAACTTAGACTTTCCATAGACTTTTCTTGGATAAAGCTCTATAGTGTCCATTTTCTCGAGTGGTAACTAACATCCACGAAAATTAAACCACCACTGGTTTGAAATGGAAAACTAAGGGTTTTCTCCCCAACGGAAGGTTATGAAATTTCTTTATGAACTAATAGGAGAAAATTTATTTGTTGAAAACCACGATACATCATGATGGTTTTATAGTCTTCAACAAGTAGGCTACGAACGCATCTGTACCGACAGAGAGTACACTCTACGCAAGACAACACGATAATAAACTAAACATCTGACGTAATACTAAATGACGCACATTCATTCCGGATGCGCTGATGGCTTTCCATTGTTCTGCATGGCAGCCTTATCTGTTATACAAATTAATTAAATCCAGCTATGTAATTCACACGTAATGTGATACAACTCGCATATACACATGCGTCATTGGCGCATGTGTACAAGGTTTGTTTTCCATCTCCACGAACTCTAAGGGTGAGTCAGACAGTGAATTATAGGGAATGCTTTTGAATCAAAAAATAACAAGCATTATGATAAAATAAAAGTTCAATGAACAATACCATGATAACATCATTTCCGTGTAGCATTTTTATCAGCTGAATGAACGTTGTAGTAGTACGAGAGCTAGCAACGTGGCCCAATACAGAATTTCAGGTAGGCTATTATTTTGATATACAGGTACACATAATCATTTAAAAAATAATTTTAGGTCGAATGTTTTTAATAGTTTTTATTAATTTTTAGCGATACAAATGTACTGTTATCACACAGTTTCGTCGTTGGTAACATCGTGACTAATCGTATTCTGTAATTTAAAAAAAACATATTTCTAAGAATCTTCGTGTGGCTAAAATTTTAATATGAAGTAGTTCAGATATCAGAGGATACAAAGCTATTTTATCAGATTAAAATTTGCTCGTTTAATAAGGAGCCAAACCGATTTAAGTTTCGTGGAGTAGTTTAGTAATCTGAGATTTTCAGATGGGTAGTTTTGCCGGAGAGATAATTTTTGGTATTCCTATGTTGATTTAGAGTGTTAAACACGAATATGAGGTTTTCTAACAAAACGTTTAACGGAGGAACACCTTTTTCTTAAAAAAACTACTTTTAGCAAACTACTTTTACGCAGTTTTTTTCGAAATGAAAATTTCTAGGTATAAGTTACAAAATATTTTATAGAATATTTGAATACGAGAATAATTTTCCTAAAAACGATATTGTACTCAATTCTTTGTACGACGAAAGGATGATCAAAAAAATGGAACGAGAAAAACATCCTACTATTGTCGCTCCGTCACTATCCCTTTGCCTTCGCGCCCCTCCTTCCTTCACTTCCTACGAGGTCTTCCCGAGCGTGTGAGCTAGCTGCTACACGTTTTCTGCGTGTATTGTTTTTATTATGATCAAAATGAGTGTTTAGCATTATAAGTTATAATTGTCTATTATTATTGTGTAATATGGCGAAAATTATTGTCAAATCATTATAAAAGTGTTGTACAGTTTTAAAAATGCGCGTTTCACCAACACTAGTAACTACTTATCATTACGTCGAAGTGTTTTATGTACGGAAAAACTTAGGAAGATGATGGGGGGAAAACTGTGCTCAAGGGCTATAAAGTTGGTATACTTTTGAATAGGAACGGTGGTAAGAGCAAAAAGCCATCGTTTATGCGCTTAATTTCATGATGCTTATAGTTTTTTCTAGGCACACATTTTGTTTCAGTTCTAACAAAAATTGGCTTTCAAAATTTAAAATCTCGAAAAAAATTTCCGATAACTGATTGCATAATTTTTGTGGACCAACTGATGTAAGAAAAAAAGTACATTTCTATATTTTCGTCAATGTGACAGAGCTGCTATTATCACAAAATGTGTTAATCTATTACTGCATAAATAGTTAACTATTATTGCATAGGTTGATCGAATTTTTAAAACTCGTTATTAAATAATGACCCATTCTGTAGTGGTCAGTTCTCTAGCTTTCTACTTCAGCTGTGTTTCACACACTTTGCAAGTAAGGTTTGTACAGGTGGAAGAAAATAAGTATATGGCATATTTGTCGGCATACTTCTTATTCTCGTGCCTTTCATTCCATCACAATAGTCACTCATCACCAATCATTGTCAGTGTACGTGTCAAAAAAAATTCATTACAATTTTATTTGAAATTTAAAATCGTGTCTTCTCATAGCCATGGGAGTCAGAGGTCAGTTTCTCAGAAGTCACGAAACGCGCACGAAGCTTCCGTCGAATTCCTCAAAATCAATTATTTTTTGTCAGAAAAAGGGGTTCCTCCGTCAAACTTTTTATTGGAAAACCTCAAATTAGTTTTCAGTACCCTCAAAAACGAAAGACTACTAAAAATCATCTCTCCGGCAAAACTTTCCATCCAAAAAGCCAAATTACTGGACCACTCTACGCAACTTAAATCGGTCTGGCTCCTAATTAAAAGGTCAAATTTTCGCCATATAATTATTTCACATCTTTTGAAAGCTCATCTACATATTAAAATGTTTGCTATACTAAAATTCTTTGAAAAAAAAAATAGATAAATTCGCTTTGGCACGGTGTTGAATCTGTCGATCTGTCTAACAACAATAGATTTGTATTGTTAAAAGTTAATAAAAACTACGTATAAAAACCACTCGACGTATTATCATTCGATTATTTTTACTTGTATAAATGTTATAGGTACAGGTAAATGCAACCTCTTCCGCCAGCCAGATAGATTGGTCACATGCGTACCGATATAGTTAAAAGAGGGAGATATAAAAAAAACTAGACTAACTGAAATGCTCTTTTGAAAGCGTTGCTAGTTCATAGACTATAGGAAACAATGTTCAGTGATAGCTCTTCCTGTTTTCCAAATACAGGCGAAATACTATCAAGTTGGTATGTTACCGGGCAAACCTTATTTCAGGATAAACTAGTTTGTCCTAGACCAAACTACTTTTGTCCTGCGCGTGTCAAGACAAACTGATTTGGACTACACTTAATTAGGCCAAACTAAATTATCCTAAATACAGTAGGAACAACTGATGTCTCTGAGGATATACTAGTTCATTCTACATATGTTCAGGATAAGGTACTTTTCCTAGTTTTTGATATTATGTGTATTAAAGCTTACTTCTTACCCCCAAAAAGTCATGTTCTAATTAAGTGCATATCTTTATTTACTTGTTGTTAAAACAGAAAATTAACTCATACTAATTTTTACGAGATAAGAATTATTTTTCCTAGTTTTTAGGATAGCCAGATTGTTTCTAAAACAAGTAAATAAACTAGTTAGTGGCCTTAAGGATTTGCATAAAGGTAGAATACAACGAGAGGAATGGTGGATCTATGAGTCAACGAATACATTAAACTTGACCACGGCTGATTTTAAATTGCTTCAAGGTAATCTGTACATCTTGGAGTTTCTTGGGAGAAAGTGATTTTTAATCGGAAAGACACATGAAGACGTGTAAAATAGAAAAGATTTTGTTCGATAGACACCAGTGCGGTGTTGTCACTTCTCGCTCATGTAGCAATCACTGGAAAACTTTTCATCAAATATATCATTTCAGACCGCGCAAATTATGGTTGTAAAAAGTTTTAATATTTGAATAATAATAATAAATAATTTTTAAAGTTTTCCAGCTTTTACTTACGTAGTTTTCTCGGTATAAGATACACCCAAAACGAATATTTCTATCAAAATCTCGCGATCGAAAATTTTCATGGTTTAAATACTTTTCATAAAACGGACAGATTCCATGCTAGCACATTCTTGGTGTAGGGGATAACCAAATTGGATATTCTTGCAAAATATAGCGATCTAATTTTTTCGCGGTTACTATACTTTTCATAACAGGATTATGAAAAAGTAAAAAATAATCAAATTAAACTTAACTATTTTTATCAGGTTTCGTGCACTCAAATGACCTTAATACTTAAATATTTTAAATCTTAACTTCAACAAATTCATTTATATTATCTCAAATTGTTTTTTCAATATCTCAGTATTATCATTTACTGCTTTGATGCCTATAAGTAATATCACTCTAATCACATACTCATGTTTCTTTTGTAACGGAAGTGGTTTTCCGGTTCTTATATTAATTTATCATAATCATATGTTTAATTTTATTTTTATTATTATTTTTTCAAGTGTATTCTCACTCTGCTTGATACATCTACACTATCAAATAGCATTAGTCTCTCGAAATAGTAAATTGATGTGTTAAAGTGGCAGAGGGAAATAATTTACTTCCGTCTATATCAGATATTCAAGCAAAATACCACGTATACGGTTGTAATACTAATAACATTTTCTGTACAAAAAATTTGAAGAAACAATTTCGAGCAGTTTTTGAGAAATTTTCCAAAATGTACTTTGATCTTAATATGTATTACTCTTTATATTAAGATTTTAATCATTCCTAAGCATGAGTATAGACAACGTGCAGACAGCAGACACGAAATATGAAACACGAATGAAATTCATCCATCAGTTTACACAAAATCATTGCTCACAGACAGATGAACGGAGGACAGCAAAAACCACATTTTTGGTATTTTCGTCCAAATCTCAAGATCGATATTATATTCCAATACTTTCTCTAAAAGTAAAAATCACATGCACATAATCAGATCATAACGCTTCTTGAAGAGACGCGACTTTTAATTCAACAGATCAGAACATTTTAAGAAAACTTAGAAGTACTTCTTTATCCTAAACATAAACAGGATGAACTAGAAGATCCTAAAATGTGACAGGATAAAATAGTTTATTCTAATGGACTCAGAATAGACTAATTTGGTCCGATTAAGTGGAGTCCAAACCAGTATGTCCTGACGCGCGCAGGACAAATTTGTTTGGCTTAGGACGAAGTTGTCTGTTCTGAAATCGGTTTCGGTCGGTAACATATTCATTGGGAACGGGTTACAACGGGCAACAGAAAGCTACAGGAAAACAAATAACTTTTTAATATAATTAAATAATAAATTCATGTGAAAAGACTAAGATACAATGGATAGGCCATAACAGGAAGAAAAGACGAGATTTTATAGTTAAATTACGAGATAAGAGTATCCAAATAGTAACGAAACCGCTACCTAGGAGTCATCATAGATTAGCAGCTGACATTTTTAGAACATTAGCTTACATACGGCGGCTTACAGAAATAATATTATACAGCATAATATGGGTAGGAATAATGAACTATGGAATATTGCGAAGATTTCTTCGGATATTGTACATTGGGGCATTGAGACCGATAATAACGCATGGATGCCAGATATGGGCAGAGAGAGATAGGGCGATAAAGCAACAATTTGAGATGAAGTTAAGATCTATAGAAAGAATATGTTTTGCAACTTACAGGAGGGTTCAAAACGGTGTCCACAGAAGCGTTGAATGAAATAGCAGGGGTAATGCCTTTAGATTTATATGGTCAAAAGATTAAGTATAGAAGAAATTACAAAAGAAAGGAAGTATACAGATAAATGAAGAATGGATAAGAAAAGAGGATAAGAAGGCACGAAGGAAGTTAACAGAAACTTTGTTAACAGGTTGGCAAACAAGATGGGAAAGGACGGTTAAAGGGCGACAAACATGCCGGTGTATACCGGAGGTAATATATGTGAATAAAAACAGGAGGTGGGTAAATCCAACGAAAAGTGTGCTACAATTTATAATGGGTCATGGAAACTTTAAAAAGCATCTACAGAAAATAGGAAAAATAGAAGATAGCAAATGTGTATGCAAGAAAGGCGAGGATACCACGGAACATGAATTATGGGAATGTGAAATATTTGCAAGAGAAAGAGGAGAATATCTTACGAGTTATCAAAGACAAGATATATTAAATACAAAAAAATCATGGACACTAATAGATACCAAGACAAAATTAGAAATTTTCACGGAATATATTAACAAGATAACATACTTGAAGGTATTGGTCGGTTGGTAGACGTGCGCACGCCTTCCAGGGACGCGGACGGGAAAACTGCAAGGTGGCTTTGTTGCGCTGTGCATAGAACACAAAAAGGAGCGGGAGATGAAGATTGAAAATAGAAACTTGTTTTGCTAGTGCCAAAGATACGAGGTGGCATGAACGCCAATAAAATGAAAAAAAAATCAATACTAACATTTCTTTCACTGGCTTGGTGACTTCAACATTATTTTTCGCCTCGACGTAAGAGCCCGAAAGTTGGTTTAGTGTTGAATGCAACCCCTCCAATTAAAAAAACAACCAATTCGCATCTAGCACTAAGTATTGTGCTAATATTTCAACGTTACACGTATCAGAAATTAACCAAGGAATTCCCCTCAGGGGACTTACATCTAGTACGTGTTTGCAAACGCGGGACCCCGAGCTGAGTCTGGCATTTCTTCCACTTACTTGTGCAAAGCTCCTTCCTTTCTCTTTCCTGACCTTCTTTTGTCACCTCTTGTTCTTTTCGATCCCGACGCTATAAGGGCTAGGGTATCTTTCATTTTCCTGTTTCTTCTTTTTTTTTAATTTTTATTTTTGTAATTATGTGTGTAATGTTTTGAGATGTGCTGTTATTTGAGTTTTGAGTTGTAATTCAGGAGGGTTTTAAGTGGGTATGGTTGAGTCATTCGGCGAGTCCCACGCGGGGAGAGTCATGTTGGCTCTCCTTAGTGCGTAACTGCATTTTCCCTACCTGTACAGAATTTTAGGGCTCTAATGATCTCGATGTCGACGAGCCATAAAGCATCCCCCCCCAAAAAACAAGGAATTATGGTTAACCATTAATGCATTGTGGTTAACCATTCGAATTTATCGGTATTCCTACCACTTCAAACAATCATTTCTATTATTGCAAACTTTGTACCATGACAAACAATACCGTTCTAAATTAATCTGGGAATATTTCTTTTCTTATTTTCTGCGGATTTATACCAAAATTTCCATTATCCTGCTAATTCAACCAACTCACGTCTGAATACTACCAAAGAAGTCAATGTAGGTTGCCATCTTGAAATAAAATGGAAAAATAATACCACCGGCGATGTTATAAAAATTTTCAATAAATAAACAGAATAATCACAAAAATTTACCCAAGAATTAAACGTGAATAAGGGCGGAATTTCTTGATCCTTTTAAGTAATCTCCAGTTCAGTAGTTGACTGCATCGCTACAAGGAAGAGTCTGACTTGGAGAAAACAATTCTTTCGATACAAAATGCGTTTGACGTCAAGCGTTAACTGGTGAGTTCATATTTATAGAACTTTTCCTTTTTTAACATTCACTTACGTCACAAAGTTTGGTGTAGACGCAAGAAGAGATATTATTCCAGACTATATTCCAGAATATAACTCTGCCAAGAGTTAACTAGAAATAACATCAAAAAAATTGAGGCTGGTTAAGCCCAAAGCATTTTGACAGATTTCCATGTCACGATATTAAATTACGCAAAATACTCAAATGTGCTAATGTGCAGTAAATTACATGAATTACTCCATCGAATTATATTATAAAAGCAAAACGATTATTCTCCACAATTACGAAGCCTTCAAAACGAACAATTCATATTTGATTACAAGGTTTAGAAGAAATTACATTTAATTAACAATTTATCGTAGATTCGGACTTTAGAATAATGATGACTTTCGTAATTTAATAGGTTTTTAATCAATAATTGTTTGTAAATAATTGCTTGTAATAAATAAATAATTGTCGAATAAATAGTTTTAACCTATAACTAGCATCGTTGGGGCCGCGTTGCCCCCACAGATTCCTGACATTTTCTACAAATCTAAGTACAGTGCGCACCCATAATTTTGAGTAATCTCATTACCAGGTTTCGGATTTTGCTTGTTTTGCATATTTTTCCTGACTTTCCACGGCTATAAGGAATCAATTTCTATCATTTTTAACACCGTGGGACCTTTTGAATTTAATTTAATATTGCATGTAAATGCATATTTTTAAAGACTTTGTTTGAACTCTAATTGTTCGTAATCTGTAAAATTACTGTAATCTGTCAGATTTTACATGTTTATTATTTACATATGGCTTATACTGTATGCACGAGCTCAGTGACATTATTTAATTAACCCAATTTTAACTTACACTTTTAGTAACAAGGAGGTATATATGTGACTAGTTTTTGAAGTGCGTATTTTAAATTTCATTAGTGCATATTTTGCGATTTTTAAAGCAAATCGATCCGAGTCCGACTCATTACGTTGCGTATTGGGTTGCTGGACGTCCTGCGCTGCAGCATTTTCAAGGACGGAAGTACGAGCTTGCAGAGGATAGCGATACTCCCATCATATCAGTGACGGAGCACGTGTTTTTTGTTAAATATTAATTAAAAGTGAATTTTACAAGATAAGTTTGCATATTGTGTTAAAAAGAATTTAAAAGATACATTTTTGTGGCTTCTTGAAAGATGTACAAAACACTGGAACAATTTTGTGATAAGACTACGCCAAACACGGAGAATAATTATAACAAAAATTAATGATTTATGATTTACGACGTTTTAACCTGTCACACTGTAGATACTGATTCGTGACAAGCAAATCGAATCAATGATTTCTTATAGGGTAAACTCCGGGTTATTTCCTACGTTTAACGTGACATGAAGAGTGAAATATTAATAAAAATGTAATAGAACACAATTTTCAGTCAAGGGCTACTCGGTGAGACAATTTTCATAACAGTTCGATTCTACTAAATACTATAAAATTGTGGTACAATGCTTGCCAAAGATGCTTCTGTAATGACATAAAAGGTGAATTCGAGAGAATAATGGCTAAGAAACACAGAATCCGATGCTGTATATGATCTGAGGAAGTCTGCCTTCAGCTCGTCCGGAGGATGAACTGTCAATGGAATGTGTCGCAAGAAGAGTGATGGATGTCTTCCCAAGAGAATTCGTCGAAGCACACCAGTTCCTCAACGAAAATGGTTCTTCCATCATTTTCTGTATTACGAAGTACATTTCAACAAATAATTTCCATTTCTGTATTCAACGTAATGAAAGGATTGATGTAATTTATATCCGACCCCTAAGCAACTTCTCACATATTCGTCATTGAAGTTGGCGTTAATGACATAATCATTTCTTTTAAACTAAACATAAGGACGATAATGCATTTATAATGCCTCGAAAAGTATTCAGCTAAACCATAGGCACTTTCATAAATTGATGAGACTATTACGTTTTTTTTTAATGTTACAAAAGATTTACGTGATAGAAGTATATGATAGTGTGATCTGTCCGGAAATGAGAATTCGTTACTGTCCACTACACATGCGATGAAGTTTCATGAGTGGTTCGCTTTTAATATATTTTACGAGTCGCCAAATTTCTTATTCGTTGGTGATAGTATTTAATCCTGAAACCGGAAACTTTTTTTCCTGGATTGCATTAATCGAAGTAAAGAAGAAAGATCAAAATTCGGTTTTGGACCGATACAATACTAGCGTGCATGAATAATTGAACAGTGAAAAGGATCGAGTGCGTTCGGTCGCAGTCAAGTCAAAGAGGATAAGAAACTGTATGTTTGAAGTATGACAGAAAAGTGAGCTCTCGAGCATTCCCGAGACTTGGGAATTGGTCTGACTAATGTATGGAAGCAGAAGAGGACTGCTGAAACGTTGATCAGTTTCAATCCTCTAAGGACGAGATTCCGTGTCGAATCCTGTGTGATGCGCAAGCAGCACGAGCTCGGGGATGGAGTGGGGAGGAGCAGTCACGGGTGGGAAAGGGCCAAAGCGGGTAGGGAAAACGCAGCTGCGGCCGGGGACGGGGATGCTCTGCGCGTCGGTGAGGAGGAAACGGGGAAGAGAGGGGACGTAATCGATAGCCTGAACGCACGCGTCGCGCCGGTGGTGGCGGACGGACGGGTGGCAGCCGTTGCTTGCTGCGGGCGTGGTTCCCCGCCTCACTCTGCCCCGCCCAGCGTCGTCGCCGCTTAGAAGCGTCGGGGGCGCCCAACGACGCCGTTCTTTCCACACAAGAGACCCATCGCGCGATTAAGCAGATAGAATTATGGAAATGAATCTCCAACGCGAACGTTGAGCTGCGTGAAGCATTTAAATCAGAGAGAAAAGAAGCAATTCTGTGATAACGTGGAAATAGATGGTTGTCTAACAAATAAACTTGTCATTCCCCATCTACCGAAATCATAAAAATAAAAGAATACTAAAAACACAGTTTCTCAACCATTTTGATGGAAGCTTCCAGTTGTAGAAAGTACTATAAATCTAATTAAAACAAAACAGAAAGGACATTTTTCTCCCATGAAAGCTACATACCATAAGAAATAAAATGTCAATAAATGATCATTCCAAACAGGCTATTTGTATGAAAAGATAGAGAAGAAGTTGACAACTATTGGATTTCCCTCCTTCTGGTTTCGTACCTCCGACTGAACTGCCGAGTGAAATGCGACTTCGGAATTCGAATTTCACTTTAGCTTAGACATAAGCAGCATTCCCTTTTACAAAAACTAGTGTAAGAGCAAGTTTCTGCAAAAATTCACACAAGATAAGTTACAAAGATTCATTTAGTATTTCCATACCATGTTCAGGTGAAACATTATGCACTAAACGTAAATATTTATCTGAAGAGTTATGTTGTAACATTCTCCACACTCTCTTCGCATTCCGTTGAATCCCATTCCATTGATTTCCCACAGTGCATTAGACAGTGCATCGGTGAGATAAATCTTATGAAAGAAAAATCTACAGCAATTATCACTTTGTGTACTATTTTCAAATTTTTTTAAAAATAAAGAAACTTAAGATGGAAATTAGAATGTCAGAAAATATTAGAATATGACTCTTCCACATTTTTCTCTCTTATCCTTTACACTTCAATAATTTCTCATCCGTGACGTTTTAGAAGCTAGTAAACATGACAGGGCAAAATAAACGAAGTTCCTTTCCCTCCAAAAAATAAACATTCTCCTCGCATTTTCCTTGTGTATGTTAGCTAAAAGGCATTTTCACAAGGCTACGCGATTCTTATATAAGGCTTGGATGGTAATTTTATTATTTTTAGGAATAGACTTTAAGTGTTGTTGGAAGAATATAAAATCAATTCATAGTAAAACGACAATATTTTCTTTCAAAATTGTGTAATGTTAACATATGGTGTGGTTACATCTCCGGTTCTCTCCAGTCGTATTAGAAGTTGAACGAAATTTTCCTCGAAACATAACTAATATTTTTTAAAAAGTGCACGTCATTATTTTTGTTATTTGTTTTCTCTCAGACATAAAATTGTGACACTAGTGAGTGTTTGGGAAGAAAATGTTTTAAGCGTTCACAATCGCTTGAGAAAAAAGTGAGAAAATATTTATGTTTAAGTATGCTATCACGTTCAAATAATAAAAATATATAGTTACTATGTAATCAGTGAGTGTACTTCCAATTAAGCAGTCTTGTCTAATTCATAGTCCGATGAAATAAACAATCACGCTTTGTTTTTTAAGGAGTGTGAAGATTACGTTACCGCCCAATAGAAGTTTCTACGAGTATACTACTTCATGTCCCATGATCGTCCATCTTAAATAGAGTCTGACGGAAGGAGACTTGTATTCACGTAGGATGTTTCTATATCACACACGAATTCTACAAGAAACATTCCGAGGGGGAGCTCTCCAATGTTTCCTAATACAAACCCGGTACTCTAGCCGGTACCCCATCTTGATTCGGGTTTTGCTCCGATTTTCCTTCGGGTAGAGGCGGATTTCTTATACAGGTTCTCTAGGCTTTGTCTAGGATTTATTGTAACAATAAATCGTAAATTTAGTTTTATTTCAATTCTTATGATTTTTAAACACTATACTCAGAATAATCTATAGTTCGATAATAATTTGTAAATGTACATTTTTTGCGTTAAATTACAAACATATTGACATTCTATTAGTATTATAACTCGCAGCTAACTTTTTATCTCATCTCGGAATTTTTGCTGAAATTTTTGAATCCGCCTCTCTCCCTTGACCGGAATTGATGGGATGGTCCTTTGCTTGCTTCCGGAGAGTAAATTAGTTTTTTTTTTCCCTCCACGAGGTCATACGCAGTTTGTACTGTTTTTTGACAAAATATTATTATTATTATTATTATAGCAAGTTACAAGAGCACATAAATCAGTTACTCACTACCACGTGTTTTTATGTTTGGGTAGAATAATGTTAATGTCTAGTACGGATGAAAGCTTTGAACTTTGCGAAAGAAACATGCAAATAGAGTAACAATGCACATTTTGACACACGTTGATCACTCATACATCGGAATTGAAAAACATAGGAGTATATACCGAATTTTTGCAAGTCATCTATTCTCAGTAAGTATTATATATTTGACTTGTTACTACTCCTACTTAATACTCAAAGAATTGCCAAAGTAAATGGCTACAAACAGTGGCGGACCCAGGATTACACTCAGGGGTATGATCTCCGAGAGCGAAGCGTGAGGGTACGGAAAGATGGTACAAAATGATGTAATTTTAAGGCCATCGATATCATCGAAAAAAATGTTTTGTAATTGGTTTGTGTGATAAATATTACATTTTTCACATAAGACTTTGAAATCAGCTTTTTGAAATCTCATGTTTGTTTTTTCACATTGATTAAGGCTTGCATTGAGTAAAGTAAAAGAGAAACAAGACAAGACCACATTATTATTCATTCAATTTCGACTAATAATAAAATTACTAAAAACATAATATAGATTCACTTTGATAAAATCAAGCTCGCTTCTGCATATAAAAATTTCAAACTTCCTTAACATTAGGATAAAGATCCTTAACATTAGGATAAAGTTGCAAAAAGGATAACTGAATGCATCCATTGCTTTAAGTGGTATTTACTTTTTGTTTCTCCAATACTGATTCCGTAAATTAATTCCGTTCATAAGCTTGAGTTCACTTGTTTCGGGACAATACTTCGATGCTGCATGTAAAACATCTTCAACGTCAAATTTCGAGGCAAAAGGCGGAATTAGGCTAAAAAGTTTTTAAGTCTTCATTCATTGGAAAAAATCCTGTTGACTTATCAGTGTTTCTTGTAGAGTTAAATCTTCAATGTTGGATCTATGTATTTGTCATTTTACTAGACGAGGACACTTAATTTCAATCTCATGTCGCGATGCAGTTGTTGACACATTAACGAAGATTTTATCGAAGACTGCTTCTGCTTTACAAGGAGAATGGTTGTGTTGGCCATACTGTAACAGAGCTTGGGGTCTACAATGGGGCTCTGAAGATTTCTGAAAAACCCAGCTATCACATCAAGGATTGCTTCTAAAATATGGAGTGTCACGAGAAAGTCGGATCTCAAGAAATGCGTATAAAAATATTAAGATGTGTTTAAAGTAATATATGACGGTTCAGCAAAATATATTTTCACTACTCGATGTACTAAATATAGGTATCAAATATATATTTTACAAAAAGAAAAAAACACTCATTTTGGGGGGAGGGGGAGGGCTTGAGCACGGGAGCCCGGAAGGCCCCCTTAAGTCCACCACTGACAACAAAATATGAAAACAACTAACGAGGAAATATTTTAAAAAAACGTTAATTTTCCTCTTCCGCCTTTCGTTTTCACAACAGTAATAGATTTTGGGTAGCCACATGACTTCGCTATCACAGCTATGACATACATCAGGATAATAAGAATGAAATTATGCGATGCACAAGGATGACCTAAAATACTAAGAAAATAACACACACACACCTTCAGTAGGATTTGAACCCACCAATAGTGTAGATTTGACAATTCAATATTGTAAATACTTCTTGAAGATTGATGATCACGATGCACTTACGAACGAGTAAGGCGTGTTAGGAAGGATCAGGAATTGTGAAATTGGCGGCAAACCACTGAGGTAGTGGTAATAGACCAATGAGAGGTTTTATTGCAAGTAAATTATCATAAAAAGTGACTTATAAATTGATGTTTATTTTTCGTTCAAAATATAGGGAGAATTCACAATAAAATACTATAAATACGAATCTTTCATTACATGTGAACGTGCAGGAAGAGATGTAGCTTCAGTCAGATAAAAATTACGTTACCCGGGTATCCTCCCTTATGATCCTCAAATTTCACAGGTTTAAAGTTTCTCGAAATTTCAACGTTTGATAAATTACAAATATTGAGTAAATTATTTCAATTTTTGAAACTACAATGTCGTTTTTTTAATGTAGTATTTGTAAATGGAAAATGTAGCTTATCTATTCAAGCTTATCTATATAGAACGACAGGAGGTAGGAGTTGGGTGGTAGGCTATTGTTAGTAGGTGTGCCTCTTAGCTGGGATTACCAACAACTTGACCCATGTGGAGGTGTTAGTAATAGTTAGAGCAGTAGGTGGTGGGTAGATGAAGGAGGGTTCACTTTTCAGTAGGTACAGCTATATTTTTTGGCCCCACAAGGGATTGAACCCGGGATTACTTGTTGATGAATGAGAACGCTACCACCTGAGATGCTGGAGGGGCTACTATCCGTCTTGACCACAGTGAAAGAGACTACGCTTTGAAAAATAATTTATTACGTGTATTTACTTAGATATTGGTGTAGTCTCTAGGGAGAGTTCTGATCCCTGCACCTACCCCCGGGTACACCACCCACGTCAAACTCAAAATTTGCCCTTGTGCAAAAACATCTGCAGCCTTGAACTGTGTTCCAGCAAGAACAACTAAGTACCTTGATTTCTTCCCGGCCCATTACGGATTACCTCCTGAATACTCTTTCCCACATTCTGAAGCTCTGCTTAGTCAGCGTCTCCCACGAGAATCGCGTCGCTTTGTCCTTTCTGTTGCACACTGCTTTATGCTTGTCACTCAACGATGACAAGAAGCTGGGTTAGAATAGAACTTCCCATCAAGGTTGCTTCATATGTTCTTTTATCACATGTGCGATGCACGGGGGCACGTAACTCACACCGTGCAATAATGTTATTCGCGTCCATCTTCGTGAATTGTATGAAAAGAAAATAAGTCAAGTATTTTTAACTTACAAATTGCTCACATGAAGAGAGGAGATATGGTGGCTATATACATACTTGGAGTAAGTTATGTATAACTTATCCCAAATGACCGCGAAGGTATTTTGTACAGTGCATAACATATGCGATAGATGCGTTTAATCATAGATCACCAGAGAATTAAGAGGTATGGTATCCTGAAATTAATCAGAGATTTTTCTCCCTGAAAACAAATCTAGCAAAGCACTTGGACAGGATTTCATTTCGTTATATCTCTTTTACTCAAATCCGGAAATTTCTTCGTGAATATTCAACATTGTGAAGAAACTGATTTCTATATTCAACATTATCGCCTTCATTTATTGAATAAGTATATTAATATTAAGTATTTTCGGCGCGAAGTTTTATCTCCTTGAAGTTGTGTACCGGTATACTTCCTTTCGTTGTTTTTGAAGCTCATCGAACGTCTCTGGACGACCACGGAAGATGTGCACCGGGTAAGTGGTCTCTTAGCATAAATCGCATATCCACAGGCCATCAGACTGGAACGGACCAACAGGCTGGATCATGGGAATGCTCGCATACTACTGAGTCAGCATTACTCTAAGGGCTAATCCAATACATTTTAAATCGCACTTTCACGCTAGAAGTTATAAAAAATTTATTTCAAAAACATTATTTCAATGACCGTTGTTACATATAACCAAATAATTATCATTCGCTGATAAATCATGGGGGAAAATTGAAATATTTGTCCAGCAAAAGTTTGGTTTCCCAATTTGGTCTCCAATACTGTCTTACAATCCTGTCAAATTACTCTCCTTCATTAGTACCAATACATACAACCAAACCTACAAAGAATAAATGAGTTTGAATTAATATCTATGAATTTTAATAATTTATGTAAATTTTCATTAAATAAATTCATAATTTAATTAAAAATTATTTCACTTCAAATACAAATTTTGAATGAATAATTTTTCAAAAGTTATTTCTATATTATAGAGATTTTTAGCAGAAAAAAATTTTAAATACGATTTTTTGTCATACTTATTTGTCCTTGAAATATATATTACGATTTGTACTCACGGAGCTCTTCCGTAAACGTGCAATCCGCGTTTTCTCACACTCAGCTTCCCAAATTCAATTTGGAAACGTGCAATTCGAGATTACATATTTTGGAATGAAGAGACTGATGCACAATACGTAATCACTTGGGTAGTTTATTTTATTTATTTTCTTGCGGACTCATTTTTCCAAATATATTATTTTTTGATTTGTCGATGAAAGGAAATTGGACTCGACTCCGAACTAACATTTCTCTCCGCGTGGCGTCGCTGTGAGCGTTGTTGGATTTACGTATTGGAAGATATTTCAACTTACATGAAAAATGAGTTCAAACCCTACCATATAAGGACAGCGAATATTCTTTATCGATTTCGTGATATGCATAAAATAACCTACAAAATATTTTACGCTTTGTAGCAATTTGGTCGAGTTTCGATACGTTTTATTTGAGATTTGAAATGTAATTAATAGAGTAATGCAATGAGAGCGAATAGTGGACCGCCCATAATCCGAGGGCCAACTGAGGTCCTGCCATGATCCGGTATCAGCGCTTGGGAGAGGAATGGGTCCACTCAGGCGCGATGGACATATCCTTTTCTAAAGCTGCGTGGACGCTGCCTTGACCTGTTTAGCGAAATACATTACTTCAGATTGGGCAGTGCACACGTTTCTCTGTTGAGATTTCGCCTCTCTTACGCAAGCATTTATTTCCAAAAATATTGACAGACAGAATTTGTTTCCACAGTATAGATATAAGTACCTTCCCACGAGCAAGTCCCTTTCGATATTATACCTGTGGATAGTGGAAACAGAGCATGCGCCATACATATATTTCAGATGTCACAAAGCTGCGTCCGTGCTACTGGGAAATGGGCGAGTTATCATTTCTTAGTCATTGCGAGAGAATGCTGAGCATTGATTCAGAGTAAAATATTCCTTAAAGTGGTCAAATATTATGACAGCACCCAGTATAAATATCGCAGACAGACGGGTCCGCGGCGTGAAAATACATCTTTACTCCTCAATATTTTCTTATGTTGTAAAGCAAATGTTTTTGGTTTAGCGCGTAGCACTCATTGACCCGCCATTGCCGGATGTCAGCTCAGGGACATTCTCGTGGGACGATACTAGTCCAGGGAAAACAGACATTCCATAAAACAAAAATTCGCAGAGAGATTAAATTTGGTTCTTTCAAGAATATTTCTTTATCGGTGCGTTTTATCGTAAAAACAGTTATTATGAATCGTATAGATTATAAAATAGCCTACAAAAAAAGTTCGCATTTTCCCCCCTCCGAAGCACCCCTCCGAAGCATTGTTTGCGAGCTAGCGGGGCTTAAAAACGATGAATCCTGCGTTGCACCCACAATACGCACAAGTGCGAGTACACTCATACGGACCTTACACACCGAAAACGTAATACGCACTTTCCTTTCATAGTTTTTTGGGTCGCTGAAATTAGTTGCGACATTCTCGAAGAGGTCTAAGTCCACAATCAGCCTATATAAACCCCAGCACTCTTAGGGAAGGGGATACCATGAAAGAGTGATCGAACATGATAGATACCAGTGACGAGTCCACATTTACCGAGTTGCTGAGTTGATAGTGAAATCCCAATATCGTGTAAGTCTAAATTCAGTCCTCATGAAAGAAAAATTCACTAGCACCCTTTGGGGGGGGGGGGCAATGAAAATAGGTTTATGGACAATAATAATTGAAAACTTATTTTGAAACATAACAAAATGAAAATTGCATCGGATCCATAGTTTTAGAGTTGAAAAGAATTGTAAACTACGAATGTCATTTAGATCGCATAGGGGTACGGTACCCTCAGAGCTGAGGGTGGGTAGGGGGTGACGTGAAAAGACCGATATTGGGGTCGAGTCCATTGTGTTTGTGTATTCTGAGATGAACAATCGTATTTCTAATAACATGTACCCTTCAGACTTCATCAGATGCGCGACACCCCTAAAGGTGGGATTTGGGAAGTGTGTGACTCGAAGAATTATCGAAAATGTATGCTAGGAAAGGATTTTACGAAAATTCACCTATATGGGAGAAAAACTGATGTTTTCCAAAACATTTTCTCGATTACATCAGTGAAAATAAGGGATTGAGGATACACACCAATACAATTAATCCACAAACATTAATGGATAACATTCTCACTGAATATCAATGGGAATGTGAGAAAGAATAAAGTTGCAGTCATAATACAAAATTTGTGGGAATCTCTATATTTCACTGGGAAACAACGAGGATCTGATACCTCTTCATTCATCAGGTGGGTGGTTAGTAGTACCAGCTCCTTGTGTATCTATTTGTCTTACAGCTGCAGCAATACTTCTCTTACGAGTGTACCATGTGCGACATTCAATGTGAATAGTCACAGATTGATTATTGTCCAAATATTGGGTATGTCTTCACTTTTTTATTGCTGGTAACTATCAGTCTTCATTCCTCGTTCAAATAAAACAATTTCACCTTGTGACAAAGGTTACAGACAAATGAAGCAATCTGTGTCAGTTTCAGAAGAAACATTGCCGGCACAATCCCGTGACAAAGAATAATTTCAATAAACGTCTGCTTAGTAAATACACCTCCGTTCACTCCGATGAATCGCTCAGAACTACCCACCTAAATTTACTTCTATATAATTTACGTTGTTTAGCCTCACTTGTACACCATGCTTCACTTGTCCACAGCAATGGAGTGGTGAAAAATATACTTCTTCTACTACTATTAATGTCCATTATATAATCTAATTAAATAAATAGTTAAAAATTTACGACCTTTTTCGACAAATAATATTTTTATTTTTTGTTAAGAACTCACTACGGTTCGACGTGGATTTACGCCATCGTCAGGTGATCAAGTAATAACAAATTATAACAATAAATATAACAACAGGACAAATGAACATGATATAAACCGAAATATAAACACAAAATATGTTTACAAGAAAACAAGCACAAACGTTATAATATTGTATTCCATAAACCAGATAGTGTTTCAGTGTCTGTGCGTAAATTTAAACTCCCGTATTTTTTATAAATATCATTTCTGATATACAATGTTTGTAATAATTAACTTCTTTGTCCAAAATTAATGTATTTTCCCAATCCATCAAGTGATCATTATTAATGCAATGTGGAGTAACTACACTTTGTTCTACTGATATTAAACTTCTTTTGTGTTCCTGGATTCCAGTTTTTAATCCTCTTTTTGTTTGACCTACGTGGCTAGCATTACAATCTGTACATTTTATTTTGTATACTACGTTGTTAGTAATCATGTGATCTTTCTTATCTTTCCCTTTCGTTTTCAAATTATTCCTTTGATTTTTAAATGTTGAAATCAATTTCATATTCTCAGACCAGTAATCTATGAAGTGAAGGAGTTATGAACTTGTTACAAGGAAACACTGCATTAATCATATCTAGTGGAGATTGGTAAATTGTTGCCTATTTTGAAGGTAATACAATCTCTTTTTCCTATTTTTATTAACAATTTCTATGCGATAGTAATTACCTGAAAGTATGTTCACGCACTATTTGTAAATTTTCCCTCCGATGTTTTTCATCCGAAAGTACTCTACCTTTATCCATTAAGTTATAAATCATAGCTCTCTTTCGTGTTAAAGTATTCTCTGAGTAAAAATTTAACACATGACCTGAATAAGTGTCCTTCCTATACCAATTAAAAGATAGTTTCGAGTCCTCGCGCATCTCAGTGTTCCTGAAGAAGTCAAGCAAATTGCATCGCCTGGAAGAAGCTTCAATTTCTCCGGCGAACATTTAAAGTTTAAAGGAGTGTTGGAATTTATAAAATGTTTAGAGTTAAACCTTAAAATGATATCTGTAGAAAAACATGATAGATTTCGAAAGTCCCCGAGTACTCTACCTCGTAGGTGGTGTTGAAAGGAGTACTATTATTAATAGATCTAATAAATTTATTGTCAAAAAAACAGTGCAAACTGCGTATGATCACGTGGAGGACAGTAAACTAATTGAATAATTTTAATGTTAATTTCAAACCAGAACCAACACCAGACTCATGGGATGCAAATTACGTGAAGAACGAAACATTGCCATACTACGTTTCATTGTTCTGGTAGTTTACGTAAATTAAAAAGTTATGATTTGCAGATATTTATAAAATTTTCTTATTATTGTTTATAATTTGTTGTTCCTTTATAAACTTATTTTGCTTGAAAATCGTTTGTTTGGAAATGTATTATAATCACAATCATAAACTTTTTTATTAAAATATATTTATCTATAAACATACATAAGCAAATTCTAAAAATTAATAATTAAATGCAAAACAAAGTATCTTGATATTTACAATATAAGCACTATAAGTATGGACCCAAATTAGAAAAGAAAAGAACGTATTAAGTTTGCGGAGTGTTAAGTCCGCATGCGTGTACTCGCACTTGTGCGCATTGTGGTCTAATCTGACAAACGTCTTCTGAGGGTAACCTTCAATACAATTTCTTCCTCCGCATGGTAATATTTACGAAAGCGCATTACATCTAGGAGGGGAAAACACTGAAGCCAAAGCCGATTCCATTTTCTCCAAGACTGATAAAAGATGCCATGAGTTCTTCGTCATAATTATGTCCATGCAAAGGCGCTTTTGACAATTTACTTGATAAAAATAACACAAAGCACAAATTTTAGAAATGAGATTCGAGCCGTAGGAAATTCCTGCGGCGGCTAGATTGGTCCTTCTCAAACCGTTACTCTAATTCTCGTCAATGACGTCATTCAATTGCTGTCCACTCTCAAGAATTTGTCAGGTCTCCATATTTTGTTGGCATATCATGGTGAAATGTTTCTTCCATCTATGAAACTAGCAATACCTCGAGAACATAGCAATACCCCGAGAAGTAATGGATGAGATCGTAAAAAGATATTTTGCAAAATAAGAAAATTTAATAATCAATATTCTAAAACAATATTGCAAGTTATATAAATATGTGATTTTGTCTCATTCATAATGTACAAAAAAATTTACTTTTAGAAAACTTAAAAATGTTTAATCAATAATATACGTAAAGCATTTCAAAATATATATGTTATTTTACCTAGTCTTTCTGTTTCAAATTGAAGGTAATATTGTTTATAAAAACAAAAAAAAATAATTTTAAATTAAAATCAATGTGATTAAAACCGTATCACGTGGCGATGTAGCAGGTGCGCTGTTTTCTCTCAGAAGTAGGTGCACCGAAAATCACAATTCACATTCGGCAGAAACTTAAATCAGTGCAGGAACAGAAGATGAGTTCAACTCTTCATTCGGATAAAAATGTTATCGAATTAGATTCTACATTCCCATCTACATTATCCGTCATAGTTAGTGGAATAGACTAGCGTCTTCAATTATTCATTTCTTTAATTCAAAACTATTTTTATTCTTCTAGTTCCTATTGTAATATTTGATATAAGATACTAATTGAGCCTGTCCGGCGGTTCGCGGGGCAGTTTTTGCCGTTGTGAAGCGGTCTAACCTTTTGTTGAGTCCATTTAAAATATATTTTAACATTCAAACTGCGGTGAAAATCTTAATTCGTTCGTGAAACTTTCTAAATAGAGTCTCCTCCTTACGAAAGCAATCCAAAATTATTCCAATTACAATTAAGATCATTAGTAGATCCTAATTTCGAATGGCGTGTGAAAACTCCTTGAAACTCTCTTCGAACAGCAGAAAGCGGAGGAGAGGAAGGAGGAGGATGTCTTGTGAAGGAGCTTCGGAGAATTCCGCAGTCGATCATTGACGTCAAACGCAAGACGACGACAGTCACCAGGGGACGCAGCGATGTGACACATTGGAATGCGTCGAAGGCCACTCAGCGAAGCAAGCAACTGCCTCTGGGGATACAAACTTATGGGGAGGAATTTCAAATATTTTCTCTTCTTCAAACCCTGTAATGAACTTTGTTTTCTCGTGGAAAATAAAATACCGTTATCATCCAAAATTAAAACTCAAATTTTCATTAGTATTTGCGTTTTAGTAAAAAAAATACTAGTGTTCTAGAACAATTCACTTATTTGGTCAACACTAGACGATTTAACAAGAGATTAGTAGAGGTGAGTGAAGTAACTGTATAAATAGCAATCAAGTTTACATTGATTCATCTGTAGATTCACGCCGACAAGTGCAGACTTCAAACATTCAAAAGCAAAAAAGAAAAATCCAAACCGGAGATTATAGAGGCTAATCAACAAAACAATCTGCAAACAGTTTTAATTTTTGATATAAATTTTTCCAGAGGAAAACAGAATGAATTATAAATAAATTAGTTCAGCATGTAATACATATAAGAACTTCTTTTCTCTTCTAAAGGAAAGCCGGGCTCGAATGAGCTAGTGACGATTCCTAAAGCTCCAATAATAATAATAATGATAATAATAATAATAACAATNCATCCCCATACTATCCTACTCATTTGGGGTAGTAAAATGGTCAACTACAGATCTGGAAAATTTAGAGAGGAAAATCAGAACCACGATGACAAGCAACAACAAACACCATCCTAAATCAGCATTAGAACGAATGTTCATCTCACGTAACCAGGGCGGAAGAGGCATCATACCAATCAAAGACCTCCATGAAAGACAAAAGTATATCCTCAATAAGTTTTTCCGGAACAAAGCATATACCTCATCACTACACCAAGCAATTACA
Organism: Laupala kohalensis; assembly: GCA_002313205.1. NCBI lineage: Eukaryota > Metazoa > Arthropoda > Insecta > Orthoptera > Trigonidiidae > Laupala > Laupala kohalensis. The sequence goes on along the minus strand of NNCF01128561.1, from coordinate 57,304 downwards.
ACCAGTGATATAAACTATACACCCTGTCACCTGAATGAGCCTCTGCCCCAACCAATACAAAAAAAAATAGAATGACAACATGGCAAGATAAACCAATACACGGGAACTACCCCAACCAACTGACCAACAGCAAAATAAATAAAATAGAATAAGTTAAGTGGTTAATGAACGGAAAAGTATTCCCAGAAACAGAAAGCTTCATAGTATCAATGCAAGACAAGAGTCACACCAACCAGAAACTACAGGAAAAGAATCCTGAAAGAAATCGGAATCACAGATTCATATCGCTGATGTAACCAAACCAAAGAAACTCTCGAGCATATCATTGGTGGTTGCACACAGTTGGCCCAAAATGATTACAAAATTAGACACGATAACATGGGAACCCGGAAATTGCAAAATCACTGAACTTCATTAAGATTCCCATACCACCAGACCATCTGTACAAACCTCAACCAGTCCTGCAAGACGATTTGAAAGCAAATATTTTGTACTGGAACAGAAGCAATCTCACTGACCTAACAACAATTCACAACAGACCTGATACCATCCTTTGGAAAAGACAAGAATAAAAAGTGTATCTCATCGATTTTGCTGTCGTAAATTACAATAATCTAGAAAAAACAAAGAACGACAAAATATCGAAATACCAACAACTAGCCTTTAAAGTAAAACGACTCTGGAATGTTCAAGAAGTGATCATAGTGTCCATCATTTTATCTACCCTAGGACTAGTACCCCAATCCCTGGTCGACTCCGTTAAAAAACTCAAAATTAACACCAATATAATAAGTATATTGCAACACAGCGTCCTTCTGTCCTCAGCCCACATTACCAGAAAGTTCTTGGACCTGAAATAGATTCTTCCTCCCACAAGAACTTGATTTAATAATCCCCTGCTGAGACAAAAACCAACAAGTTGAGAGAACTAGGTAATAACAACAATAATAATATATAATTCACCAGGCTCTCGCAATAAAAACAGGACTTCTACTAGAAAACCAAAAATCTCCTTATTACGACTACCGTCTTCCTCCTACCATGGAGAACGAGAGATACAGATTGTACTACGACATCCCTATTCATACTGACAAAACAATTACTGCCAACAAACCCGACATCCTCCTCTGCATTTCTCATTGATGTCACTCACCCAGCAGACCACAACATCAATAAAACTGAATCAGAAAAAAATATCCAAATACACACCTCTGGCTATAGAGTACAAAGAAATATACAGACTTAATTCCATAGATATCATTCCTATAGTTATTGCAGCAAATGGTTTAGTAAATAAGAATCTTCGAAAATACCTTGAAAAAATAGGACTAAACTCAACTGAAATGTTCATTAAAACACAGAAATCAGTTATTTTAGAAACATGTAGAATAGTGCGCACTGTGTTAAACATAAAAGATTAGCACGGAGAGAGGTATGCCGTAATGGCCCCTCACTCATTATGTACCGGATGTATATCTCCGAGAAAATGAATATTAATATTAATAATAATAATAATAATAATAATAATAATAAGCAGGGCGAATCTACTATGCCAATTAGCTAAAACGTGCGAAACACGTATTAGTCACAAGATCTATACTGGAGAGAGAAACATTGGTGACTTGGCATTCACACATAACATTCCGTCGCTCCATTTCTAGGTCAACTGAGGTATTGCCAGTAATTATTACTATTATTATTATACAATTTATTAATTTGTGAGCTATAATCCAACTATGCAGTTATCTTTAGCACATATAGGCAATCAGCTATACCTGTACACAATAGTATTTATATATGTTATTCACAAAAAGAAACAGTTATTGTTCAAAAAGGGAGAGAGCAATTACAATAAAAAGAAGCCAAACAGTAATGGGAGGAATGATGCTGGAAACTTTCTTTTACTTCTGTTAAATTCTCATTACTCGGCAAAATGGGCTAACACAACTTATTTTCACTATCTTTCTTATGATTTGGGTGCCCAATTTTAGCTGTGTACATACATTTCTCATAAACTCATACATTTAACATAAAGATTCGAAACGAAAAGACACAACCGGTTGTTAAGGAAGTGTGGTTTGTAATGCTTATCTAAGTTACTAATATGCACCCAAAAACTCTTCATGGAAGAATGCATTGACGTAACCATGCGTATCTGTTGAAGACACTAATTGAGCAAGAATACCACGAATGTCTGATAGCTCTGTTTACTGAGACATATCAGTCAATTGGAGATGGATTTCAAGATCAAAACAAAGCTTTACGCTAATCTCAATAAGCAAAGTGCATTGTAGATCTCGTACTAAGTGTACCAGAACGACTAATTGCCACTTACCAATTGCATATGAAAAAAAAGCATAGTATATTCATACATCAATCTATAAAATTGCTGTTAAACTTAGCGCCAGGTGGCACATAATTTATGTTATATTAAATGAAAGTGGGAGATGGGATCGGAAATCGAACTCGACCTCCAAATTTGCTTTGAATTTGACAGTGATCACTAAGGTTCGTGGTTATTTAGAATGAAAATGGTAGAAAGGGGGGGGGTGAACGGGATAGTTTAGTGGAAGAGCACAAAGTTGCAGTCCCAGGTTTGATCCCCAGTCACGTCTCCCATTGTGATTTAATATAATTGAATGGGTGTCTAGAAGAAGGGTATATGTTACAAATTAAAAATTTTATAGGAGGGACAAAAATAGAAAGCTTGCAAATGAAGGATGTCAATAGAGATTGAATGTACCATATGTTCCGCAACTTATGACATACTTATAATAATTACTTACAAAAACGAATGGTAAACAATAAAGACGATGAAACGCTATGGCGAATATAGGTTAATTCCCACCTAACACCGCACGACTACGTTACGACTCAACACTTCACTTCCGTATGCTACTTGCACAACGTTGCACGCGCAGTATCTAGGTGATTTGTAACATATGCCCTTCTTCCGGCATCTCTCCACTATTTTTCCTACAAGCGCTGCATTTTACTGCGCTCTAGCGCACATGGTGGGAACTAAACCGGTTACTACTTGTTTACCATGCAACATTGTCCTTTTTCCACTCAAAAAAATTTTTTTTTTAATTTGTAACATATGCCCTTCTTCCAGACACCCATTCAATTAATACTATATTCAATTTTATGAAAACGAAACCAATATTTCCTTGAGAATAATATACCAATAAGCAGAATAATATAAATCCAAACCGAATAGTTGGGCAAATTCCGATCCCCTACGGTGCTTCACCTACCGTAGATTTAAAAAAACTCGTTTCTTGCGCATTCTACCATCATACTAATGGAATCAAACACAAACTCCGCCCCGTTTTGCATCGTACATAGCCTCACTTTATAGACTTCGTACTGTGTGACATTACAATACTGAAAAGTTAAGAAAAATTTACAAAATACGGCGGAGTTAGCGTTTGGATAGAAAACTAGTAGTGCAAAACCATTGCACATACTTTCTCGTGTACGATTATAAGTTTCTCCAGTACGAAAAACGAAACTTCAAAATGCATTACTGCCACAAACAGCTTATGTGATCTCAGATTTCGATTCATCTGTCAAATTTTTCCATTACCATATTTATCATTTCTGATTTTTTTAAATGTATGCTTCCTCTGCAAGATGCTATTTCCTTTATGAATGATTCTTAAGACTCTTGAAACAGTAGAGTGGAGATATTTTATTCTACAGTTTCTATGCCAAACTTGCAAACTAAATACCTTATATACTTAGGTACCACATACAAATTCAACTTTCTGTACGCCAAAGAAATAATTTTTGAGAAAAATTCCAAAGTGTACTTAGACTTACATATGAAGTGTCCTTTATATTAGAGTGATAAATATTACAAGTCACGTGAATCAACTGGAAGAAGATACAAAATACGAATGAAATTCGTCCATCCATTTAGTCAGGATTGCTGCGCACATATGGACGGTCGGCATTCTAAAAAACAGTAGTGTTATTAAGTTCATCATTATTATAATAGATAAATAGAAAATTTTGCATTTTTCTTAAGATAACTTTATTTCACTCAATGTTTCAAGGATTTTGGCTTTCGTAAGGTTTTTACGTAAACAGTACAGTATCCTAGTAACATGACATGAATGAAATTACATAATATGCAACAGCATAAAAAATTAAATAATAAAACAGAAACCCTACAAGAATGTATCATAATATTAAAAAAAAAAATAATTTCTGTATCCTCGCGTAAGTTCATATTCTCCATTGTGGTTTTTATGAGTAACATTTCGTTTATGTAACTACTTTCTCAGTCTAAAATCGTTAAACTTTCCCTACCCATCAAATGCTTTTCGTCTAAGGAGTGATTTATAATATTGGGTTCTGCTACACTTATGTTCCGTTGACGTTCTCGAATTCTAGTTTGTCTGTTTTTGTCTCAGTTGCCATCTCCGCTTAGCCTCATATAAACTTCATTTCTCCCTTCCATAGCGTTTCCTGTCTTCTTCTTTAGTTATTAACTTATTCCTATATTGTTACGTCGATACTTCCTTTTTTCCGATTTTTGAATTCTCGGCAGTAATAGAATACCAAATATGATGTACGGTGAAATTGTATTGTTTCCCCATATTTGGGGTTGTCTATTCTGCAATTGATACAGTCCTAACGAGTCTGTAGATGAAGTATAAGGGTTAGTGAAATTTGCCAAAAGTATTTTACATATTATTTAATTCTAAAACAACCTTTTTCAATATTAGGGGCACCAAAACCGGATATTTCCGCCGAAATTTGGCGATTGACAATTTTGAAGATTGCAATACATTCCACACACTACAAAAAATAAGAAAGAAAATCTATATAACCAAATGAAAATGTGTCTCGACTCGCCGTGAAAGTAAACTAACAAAGATCAACCTCTATCAACTAAGTTAAATGGTTTAAGGAAGATAATTCAATAAATGTGATATTGAATATTGTCTCCGTTCAATATTTTCCGACCAAATTTATTTACGACTTAATATTATTTCCTAAAATAGAACTTCGTTCAAATCTATTTTTCAATTATTAGGGCATACACCAATCTAGACCACCACGCCTTCTCGATTATGGCTTGTACTAATAACTCGCTGAATACAACTTTTACACTTAAGAAGAGTTTTTTAGAAGATTCCCAAGTATATTCTTCACTTCTTGTTTCCATTTCCGTAAGATGTGTAATACGTTTTCAGCAGCCACTGGTAAATGACTTTCAAACATTACAGTTTTAGAAAATTTAGTAACTTGTGACTCGTGGCTCGAGCAGCTAACCTCCAACCGAAAACAAAGGAACGAGGACGGAAGTAGGTCGCCCGAGTTGACCATCCGCAACAATGAATCCCACCCACTCTTCCAGCAAAGTAAAAAGCATGACGATCAATTGGACGGCTGCGCACTCGCCACCGGCAGAGAATTCACCGATGATGAGCTTAGCACGCAAGCATTAGTCCTCATCGAGTCTTCCTTTAAAGAAATTTGGTGAAGACATCCCAGTACTTTCTCGCATACAATTTAGGTTATTAACATTTTTATTTTGAATATAGGCTGCCACCTGATGTCTCAACTATTTTTCATTGTCTTTTTTTATGTTCAACACTCTTTCTGGTAAGTAAATATACAAAAGATGATACAGGGTTTGATTAATGTAAATTTGATTACCTTGACTATAAACGAGCGAAGTCATAGAAACACTAAAATTATTCCAATGCACTTATATTTTCGAATAAAAGACGGAGGAGGGTGTAAAAACAAAAACATTCCCAAAATCCCAGAGATAAAATTTTTGTATGAATCCATAATTATTCCTAAATTAGAAAGTAAAAACCGATGTGACAAGTTATCAAGAATATTTTTTCTCAACAAAGTAGTGATAAATCTGATAAGTCTATCTGNTGATGGAGGAGGGCAAGTGGATCAATTTGAGATAAGGAACCATATTCCGTAAACAAACGAGTCAAAAGTTATAAGCAAAATTCTACTCATTTAATTACGTTAACCGTAGTCCGGAAACGAGTCAAAACGGATCGAGTCAAAAGTTAAAAACCACCGACCTCAGTCGGATTTGAATCCGCTAACTTGGGATTAGTAGACCAACGCTGTAACCACCTCACCACTGAGGCCGGCAGTCAAAAGTTGGAGGTATCAGACAGATTTTCGCTTCGACAAGGGAATACATGTGCTATGATTGTAGGGTAGAAATTCCCGACGAGTAGAAGAAGTTGGGATAATAACTCAACTATTTCAATGCAGATGGCGTACTGAGTACTGACTTGATCGGTGTACGATGTCTGTACTGTAGGCTTCAGTCTGTGTTTACGAGATTATGGTAAGTGGTACGTTGTTCAACCCTATCCAAATGGAGTTGTACCCTGTTACAGAATTTGCAGACATGATTTTCGTGTATGGGCAAGGAAATGGATGCAGCAGAGAAGCTGAAAGGTTGTACAGTGTCAAATATCCACGTAAGAAACATCCGGCTCACACAATGTTTCCACGACTGTTCCAACGATTAAGTGAAACAAGAAAATTGTTACCACAGTACAATGACCGAGGAGGACGACGAACTACACGGACTTCCGACTTAGAAGATGTAGTTCTTGCTTGCGTGGATGAGGCGCCTGCAATCAGCATTCGATCTGTTGCACGTGAAATGAATGTTTCGCACTGCACTGTGTGGCGAATATTACGTGAAATGCACCTACACCCCTACCATCCACAGAAAGTGCGTGCTTTTGAGTCCTGCTGACTTCGCACCTCGTGGTGTGTTCAGTCAATGGGTCTTGCATCGCTTTGCAGTCGATCCTCACTTTCCTGCGTATGTACTTTTCACAGATGAAGCCTGTCTTACCAGAGACTGAATGCTAAATAGTCGTGTTTGGGCCGATGAGAATCCCCACGCTACAGTTGTGAAGAGCCACCAGCACAAATTTTCAGTGAACGTGTGGGCAGGCATAGTCAATGATTACGTACTAGGCCCGTTTCTTCCTCCTCCCCGCCTAAATGCAGCAGTGTACACAGTGGTGTTCAGAGATGTACTACCCAGGTTCCTGGAACACATCCCGCTTGTCGTTCGTCAACGGATGTGGTCCCCCATCTCACTTTGGACAGGATTCGTGAGCACCTGGATCAGACATTCTCCGCAAAGTGGATAGGAAGAGGAGGTTCTGTTTCGCAGCCAGCTCTTTCACCGGACCTCACCCCACTTGATTTCTGCTTGTAGGACCATTTGAAGAGTCTTGTGTATGAGACACCTGTCGAGACTGAAGAGGATCTACCACATGGCAAGAATTCTCGTTGCCTGCGAGACTGTTCTCACGACACCGGGGATATTCGAACGGGTACGACAGAACTTTGTGCGACAATGCCATGACTGCATTGACGCAGGGGGATGCCATTTTGAACATTTGTAGTAAATGAAGCAGCTTGTGAAACTTGTGCAGGTAATCGGCATTAAATAGAATTTTGCTTATAACTTTTCACTCGATTGTTTTCGAAATATGATTCCTTATCTCAAATTGATCCATTTTTCCTCCTCCATCACCCCTGAAAGTGTGTAATAGCATCACGGATACACCTGTATACATACTCACATATACATAGATACATACATAATTCAGGAATTCTATCGATGTGGTTGCTTCCTCATCATCTCTTATCCGTGCATTTGTCACTTCGGGTACGGCAAGCCAGAGTTGCTTTAGATCTGCTAAGAGGATTCCATCGTGGCAGATGATTCCAACTCCTCCAATTGTCCTCTACATAACGCGTTCCGTTGATGACTGCGTAGACCTGCGAGATTTCGGCACGTTCTACCACATGCTCGACATTGCAACGGGTTGCTGGCAGTTGTGGATGCTGTAAGGATCTGACTGTTTGATTGATCCAGTGTTGGCTGTTCGGTTAATGATTGAAATGTTGATTTTGATTGTTGAGGTAACTTCTTTTTAATAGCTAGAACTCTGTTTTTAGGTATGATTTGATCAGGATGACGATTTCTCATATGGCTAGTGTATCCAGATTTGGTTTTGTATGAGGTGTTACATATTGAGCACTGTGGATTTGGGGTTTTTACCTTTTCTTTTGAAATCACACAATGGACATTCCGAGATGAACTGTTCTTCAATGTCATGCCTTTCTTTCCTTATTGTTTCAGCTTCTCTTATTTTGAATGTTTGATGTTGTTCAATATTCTTGTTTATTTTTGAGCGCCATTCTTGTCTGTTGGATGCCAATTCTCTCCATTCGGTGATATTAATCTTTTGCTCTTTTAGGTCTTGTTTGAGCAGATCAATCCATCTTTTCTTTGGTTTATTTTGAGGTCTTTTTCCTTTCTTAAGTTCCGAGAAAGCAACTTGGTGTGGGGTTCTATTTTCGCTCAAGCGGCTGACGTGCCCCGCCCATCTTAGTCGTTTTGTTTTGATTATATTATCAATAGACAGCATGTTTGTTCTCTTTAGTACCGTATCTCTCCATGATATTTTACAAATGGTTTTTAGACATTTCATGTGGAAGCCATTTAATCTTCTCAAGTCTTTCTCAAGCACCGTCCAGGTTTTAGACGAGTATAATAAAGTGCTGATTACTATGATTTGGTAAACGTGAAGTTTGATCTTGAGGTTTAGTTCATGCCGCTGCCACACTCTTGAGTAAAGTTTTTGAAAGGCTTGACTTGAAGAACTTATTCTCTTGGACATAGCCATTTTTTGGGAGATTGCTTCCAAGATACTTGAAGCTGTCAACCGTCTTGATTTTTTCGCCTCTTTGAAATATGTCTGGTAGTGTAATGTTGACGAACATGACTTCTGTTTTAGTTTGGTTCACCTTAAGACCAAATTTTTAAGCTTCCACTGTGAAAGTGTTCAAGAAAAATTGAAGTTCATGGAGCGTTTCTGCAGTTAGAGCGCAGTCGTCAGCGAACATTAGGTCGGCGATTTTGACTTCTATTGTTGTAGTTTTTGCTTTTAGACTCTTTCGATTAAACATGTTGTAGTCACTCCTAAGTTGATGGCGACGCCTCCTTGTGATCTTGAGCTGACATTTCTCATGATGGCTTCCACATACAGTACAAACAGTAACGGTGTCAGGACACAACACTATTTCCTTAATTAGAAAAAAAACTTAAAATCCTTAATTAGAAAAAAGCAGTTAAATATCAGTATGACCAAGAACAATAATTTGTATAAAAGATGTAATTCTACTTCGTTCTTTCTAAATACTAGAGGAAAAAGAAGGAAATATTTTAATATTAACCTATCCTTTCTAAAAATAGAAGTACTATGTCCTAATTATATGATTCATAAAATTTCACAGCATCTAAAGAACTGAGGGACGTCCTTTTAACGTTCCCCCTCCTTCCCTTATGCTGACGCTGACTGCTAAGGAAAGCGTTCTTCTGCTGCAATGACTTATTAGGTGTAGGTTTTAGAGCTCCTTCTAGTTTCGATTTTTCAATGTCTTTAAAGATTTTTTAAAAACAGTTTGCAACAGTTTCTGCTGTATGGCGTGACTATTAAGATATAGTTCTCCACATTCAGAAAATCTAGAACGATTCCTGACGCCATAAAATAAACTAATATGAAGAATTTTTAAAGAAAATTACACTAATCTAGAGTTTTTAGAGTTAGATCGTATGTGCTATGACCTAAAAACTAAACAGTTTTAGTTTTGGTTTACAAAATCGAACTTTGTTATACAATTTAACCCGAGAAGAGAGTTCACTTTTCAATTTCTGAGGAACTCGAAGTAACGTAGTAGTTTTCTTGGAGAATACTACGCTGATTAGGTAGGATTTAGCACGTAATTAGATTTTAATTATTGTCCAGAAAACACCCGAATGAATGTCACGCTTTTCGATAATGAAAATATTTAACTCGGCAAAAGGTTGGACAAGTATAAAAGAGCAGTGAAGTGAATATTTAAATGAAAATGAATTCCAAGAAGGTCCTTAAAATGCCAAAAACCACAATCGCAATATCCACTGGTAAATGTGAAAAGGTATTTCTCTCACACGAATCTCATTCGGAGTTCAGCAAGGTGAGCTCTACACCTACGTATACAATCTACAATGTTTATCAGGGTATAGTGCTATCTCTATTTTTGTACTATCGTACTATCGATAAAAAAGCAGTAACATCAGAATTTGCAAGAGTATATGTAGGGGTTACACAGACAGATATTTCGTAGTGACCTCCGACCTCTCTTTTACAACTGATTCATCGAACTACAAATGATTCATCAAAGTGAAATGAACAATTTAAACATTATTTTCCGAGGCTACCAAATATGTAGAAAGGCTGAAAACTTCTTGCTTGTATCCATCCAGCATGCCCAACAAAATAAAATTTTCGTGACTCATCAGACCCTATTTGCTACGAAATACTCGACATCATCATTGTAAAAGTAAACTTGCTGATCCTGAGCAAGTCATTCACATACGGACATATGATAGTCGGACGCTAGTGCTCTTGAGTGGCAGGACAAAGACAGAAGTACCTCTGAGGCAATTCATGAATTAGTACTCGCTAAAGAAATCGTATGCATACTACTATATAAGAGAGAAATTTAAATTTTCGGAAAAACGTTACCATAAAACTTTCAATTCAGTCCAGAAGCAAATTAATAATACGTAAGACTGTAATAAACACTGAAAAAGGTTTATAATTGATTTTAGTACCGAAATATTAACTAATTTTAATTGCTTTTAAATAAACTATTGAATATTAACTTTTCTTTGTTTAAATTCTGTGTGTTTTTAATCATGTTCGATTTAATTAACGATTAGTTGACAAACATTTTCAGTAGACATAAGAAACATTTTCAATACATATTGACAATACAATCAAGTGGGGATTCAAGCACTTAAAATTCAAAACCCGAAGCGAGTTAAGACGCGAGAACTAAGCTAGTATAGAAGACGATGAAACATATGTGTCAAGTCAGTTTATTCCTTAAAACTTAACAAAAAAAAAGTTCGTTCATTTTTTTCAAATTACAATCGACCTACCGGAAACCCATGTGAACTGAATCTCCAGTTGAATGCTTCTTTAACAATGTCCCCCTGCCTTTACGAAGTGATCTCTTGGACTCTTCACAAGTTCTGCAGTGTGCAAAGAAAGCGAAAAGAAAAAAAGGAGAGAAGGGAAAAGAGAGAAGAGTGTTTCCGAGGGTAATGAAAGTTAAGAAGTTTCGGATAACCACGGCGAACTCTAGAAGGAGAAAAAGATGCTGGAGTCAACCCAACTCGTCTCCGATACTTATTTGTAAGTTAAATTCTGAAAGCGGAAGCTATTTGCCTTACAAATTTGCTCTAATATTAATAGTTACAGTACACACAGGTTCAAAAAAAATCATGAGGTAAAATACAATCATATTCTCAATGAATATTAAAGAGGTCTCGTTGACCAAAAGGAATAAATTCTCAAAACATTAAAATTTGTAACACAGAATACTGTTATTAAGATACTATTTTATGATTCACTCCCAAGGAATTGAAATGGCGAGTTGAACTTGCTCGAGTCATATAGCTGCGACATGTTTTTTCATATTTTGAAATACAACCTTAATACTTGTATTGTCATACAATAAACACTTCGAAATTGCAAATGTCAACTTCCACGTTTGATTAGAAACAAACCCTCTATGTTACAATACAAATCATCAAATTTTGTGAACTTGCGCAGTCTTCCACATCAGCAGAAATTAACATATACATCAACTCCATCAATCACCAAACTCCTATTTATCAGATTGGTAGTCACAAGGGAATGAACTAAAACTTGAAAATATTTATTTCATAACACCATCACACATGTCAACCAGGGAAAGTAAACCTTCTAATTACTTAAAATAATAATGTTTGATAACGACCCAGACCATGGAAGAAATATATGCATAACGAACCTTAACACGTAGGTACGTGTAAAACCGGTAATTAAGCGCACACAATAGTTTGCCGCCTGGTTCACCTATCTCCTGTCTGGGGATGTGTCTCAGGTCTTCCGGAGTTTAGGTCTGGGTGGAAATAGTGTACGGTTGTGAAAGGCGGACGGGTGGTGTATTGGTTAACACCCCTGCGATCAAAGTACGGGTTCGATTCCCGGCTAGTCGCCATTTTCACCTGACCGAAAGTTATCATATATCTTACTCCACACGGAAGAAATATATGCATAATAATGTTTGAAAGAAATCGTAGATCAACGTGGCATAGAACTCGCACAGAGCAGGCAATACATATTCTTCTATTTGCGGTCGAAGGGATTACCACGTATTGGTTACCAGACAAGTGTTCTAAGCAAATGTATTATTCGGTTTCCTGTGGTTTATTTTGTCAAATTCAGACATGGGTAACAAAGATTTATATTTTATTTAAAGTTCTACAACAATTAACATTCATTATACAATCTAATTCAATAAATAATGCAAGACTTTCGACATTTTATGGGCGAACAGTACATATTTGGTGATAAAAACTCACGTTTCGGTTTTCGTTTGGCATCGTCGTCAAATGGTTCAAATTGAGTTATCACCAATATATACTGTTCAACCATAAAAGGTCCATAAAAAGTCTTGCATTATTTATTTATTTTAAAAGTTAACGTAATTTTACTTTTGAAAACTTTTTGACATTATGCAAGGTCTTAACCCGTTTGTAAAAGACTATGGACAATGTTCAAAGGAATTGTAATAAAATACACGTCGTCAAACAAATCGTACGAAGAACGAAATTATAGCTCAGTTTTTGATTCATAGACTGGATGCAGTTATCGGAGTGTATTGGTAATTATGAATCCTTCAGTGTCAACTATTATAGTAACAACGAGGAGGACAACAATAGGCCAAAGTTTAGCAGTTGGTCCAAAGAGGGTTCGAAAAAATGATTAATGTCATAATACTACAAATATTATTACGGTTCCGAAAATATCAGCCGTATTCTTCGCTCTTCATATTTACGGTAGTTATAAAGAAATATTGTTCCGCACTATTTTCTTCTCTCTACCACCGTTTATGTTAGTTTGTTAGGGTATGTTAATTATAAACAATTGTTCGGTCACAGTCGGCGATGTTAGGTTTGTTAGACCCGGCGATTTAGTTTTAAGAAAATATGTTGTATGTGTGAAGATGGAGGCGATGGTGGAGGTAGCAGCACTCGCGGAAGGATATACGTAGAATAAGGTTATTTTTCTACGGCGTTGGACCGGAAGGTTGATTTGCTCCCAACAATATAATGGAGGGAATGATGCACATGTCCCTAATATCTTCAAATACCTTCATCACACGACGATAAAGAAATGGGAACGATCAGATCCTTGCTCTAGGACAGGGATGTCAGCGGGAACACGTACGGGCAACCGAGTACTGTGCCGGCAGGCAGTACCTAGAGTAGGCCAGTAGATGGGACGGAAGAAGTTGTACTGGTAGTTTCAGAGCGAATGACATTACGGAATTATCCAACTCCGACTGGATACATGAACTTGCCTTTTTAGTTGATATTTTTGAACTTTAAGTTTTAAATTGAAGGTTATAAATTAAAAACTTGTTTATTGATAAAATGATAGATGAAGCGAATAGTTTCAAAATGAAACTCTCGTTCAGCCCATCGCAACATAATCGTACAAGATAGTATTGAAAAGTTAAAAGATTTTGAAGTGTTCAACCCTTTGTTTGATTTAGAGAATCCCGAGGATGTACTTGAAGAGCTTCGATTTAAATTAATTCATTTGTTAAAGGATACACGGTTAAAAACCAAGAACCAAAATGAAAGTAATTCTGATATTCTTAAAGACCGGAATCCTGTAAAATATCCTCGATTTCGTAAGTTTGCAGCACCGATGTTTTCTACATTTTGCTTTATGTACATATGCGAACAGTTTCTTCCTTAATGAATCTCACAAAACCAAGACTAAGATCCAGGTAATCAAATAGCAACATGTAGGCAGTGCTTCAACTTGCTACTACTAATAACATTATGTCAAAGTTTGCAGAACGTTATCCAAGCAGTGTATCAGAGGATTGAGATGGGAGGTATCTGAATGAATTAAGATTTGATATTTCTGTATTAAGATTTGTATCGGGACAAGTAATCGATATCATGATTCTTTCTCTATTATGATTATTTGTTTCTCTTTTATCATTTTTTTGTTTTATTAATTTACATTTCTACATAATAATTTCGCATATAATAATAATAAAAACATTGCTTCGTGTTCCAATATCCTTATGAAATTTTCTTTGGCGCTAACACAAACTCCGTAATATCATTTGCGCCGAAGCCTGAGGCACAAGTGGTTGCAGAGACCAGGAAAGGAATTTGTCAACCCCTTACTGATGTCCGATAACAGAAGCCGTTATTGCGATTTAGATATCTGCGCACGCGGGTGAACGCAAGCCCATTGCCGAGCTCCATTTCTTAACACAACTGCTCTAAGAAGTGCTACAAACGTCCCAAGAACCTCAAATTCAGCGCGAATCAAGAGAATGACAATTGTTAAACGTACCACTAAGCAGATACCTTTTTTATAAACGAGAAACATATGAAAGTAATATGTTTAGTTCAATTAAATTATGAAAAAAAAAACAGTATAAGAATATTATACGAGAAAAATGCATCATTGTCAAACGCAAACGAAGAGAAAAGTGATTTACGAGAATAAGAAAGTAGAAAATGAAAATAAAAACAAAACGTAAGTTTGTTTCGTTCATTTCCCGTACTTATATTGCATGTTAATCATAAAAACACTTGGAGCTAAATGTTGGCCTCAAACTCTGAAAACAAATGTTAAGTTGAGAAGTGAAAAGATTGTTGTAAAAAGTTTCAAAGAACCAACCCAATCCGATCAACACAAGCCAACGACCTAAATCTCGCGTTGGGAAAGCCAGAACCCAATGATGGCGGCGGCTGCTCGAAATAGCGAAGGAGAGTTAAACGACTGTTTGGAAACTCATAAATAGTTTATAGCCCTTGCGTTGGATCGATCTTTGTTCGCAATTTCTAAAGTAAAGCGTCTGCGATGAAATCCTTTGTTGGGAATTGACACCGACCAAAGACTGGAAACAGCAGAACGATATCCATCGGATGACGCCACACGATGGGCCGGATACAATACGTCCTCTCGACAGCTGGTCTACTTATTACCGAGAATGGCTACGGGTAAAGGAAATGCTCTGGGTAAAAGAAATCATCGTCAAAATTGTCAGAATAAATATTTTGAATTTTACAAGTTTCAATGTTCCACCAATTGCCATAGAAATATCATTTTTTTGAAAACATGTCTATAAACACGAGATCTTGAGAACTCTAAACTCAGCTTTAGGTTCCAGTTTAGAAACTTTACATCAGAAAGAGAGAGTAATGGAGAATTGGGTATTATCACTTACAATACCTGAATGGGCATGTCTCCTTTTCTCTGTCTCTCTCTCTCTCTCTCTCACAAACTTATCTCGGTATAACGTGTGTGTGTGCGAGTTTTAATTAAATGTGTGTAGTGTAAAGAAGCAGTAAGGTATGCGTGCAAAATTGTTGAGGTCCTATCTCATATCCTACATTATATTTTAGGGTTTTGAGTTTGAAAATAAACATTGAAAAGATTGAATTAAATATTGAAGAGAAGTTTTTTTTGTATCCACATTGGTATAGTTTGTGTTAATAAACAAAAGAATATTTAATATATCCTGCTGTTCGAGAAAAAAATAGAGAAATCAGGTAAGATACAATTTATTCACTGTCTCATGTACCGACAACTGGATCATTGTAAGAGGAATTCGTCAATATAAACTTCATTGGAAAGTTGGAAAAATACATTTAATTCTTTAAAAGTATTCATAACCATGCTTTATTTTACCCCACAAATCGTTCTACTTCTCCCACAAATCTCCTCCAATCATCTTCACTCAAATCACGGTTTTTGAAAAGAATCAAAATGTTCTTTCGGACAATATGTGACACAGTAGACATAAACCTAGCTCCTATTCCTTTTTCCAACTTTCCAGAGAGAAACTTTTCCAGGGGACATATGACTCAACTGTCGAAAGTCGACAATAACCATATATATTAGATTGAAATCCTTTTCTTTCAAGATGTTTTATATCCAGTCTTCCTATACGTTATTTCAAGATTTGCTAGTGATCCATTGATAACTTCTAAAACAGTTACGTTTCACAGTAATTTAAAAGAGATGGGAGTTGTTTGAAGTCACTATATTTCAACCTGACACTTTGGAATGAAGTACGGAATACACCAAACAAAAGGAATACTTCAAAACCTATTTATAATTCAACTGTAATAGTTCAAAGCCTTGTGCAGCAATATATTTTTTCTCAAATTTTTATGCTAGTGCGTTTATTCTACATGGCGTTAAGATTTTTGTACACGCTTCAAAGCACTGAACACTACCATATGAAATACAATTAATTTAATATTTTCTTACTAGTTTTGTGAGATGGAAATATGTGTTTTTGAAATATTTAGTGTTCCTGCTCGATGTGATAGTTTTCACATAATATAACCATAAAATAATTTGTCTTATTATGGTGAATTTTATAAATACCTAGCTGATTACCGGCGTTGCCCGGAATTTTCTTTACTCGTTACACCAACGAACCCACTCACCGGAAGCCTCCCAGGTCGAAATTTTGCATCCGATGCAAGATACAACTGCGGCAGTCCGGTTGCATAATTTCATTAAAACGCATATAAAATCTAAACCATTAATCCAAACTTTACGATTTAAAGAAGTTTTTATTTTTGTTAAATGCACGAAACAAAAAACCCATTAAATATGATAAAGATTGACTTTTTCCTTCTTACATTCCTCACATAAATTGAAGTATTTCAACACTTCTATATTTCATAACGTTTCGATAATTTTAATTAACCTTAGTAGATGGACATATGCTGTCGCGGACTCTTTTGTAGAACTCTTCGAAACGACCCATATTGCCACTCGTACTTGTCATTTATCTCTAACCGTTTAGGCNCCCCCCCCCCGATTTGATCGACATTTTTATGTTCAACTTCATGTTTTATCTTTCTTTTCATACATTAAAAAAAATAAAAGTTAGCCTATGTTCATTCTGAACATCTTAACTATCTCTTTGGTAAATTTCATCAAGACGTGCATCTCATGTGGTCCGAAAGGTACATTATGTAATTGGAAATACGATTATTCATCTGAGAATACACAATCAACATGGACTCGATACTTTTTACGTTATTTTTACGTCTCGCCCATTCTGCCTTAATAATACCTTACTTCTATCGGAACCCATCTTGAACGTCATTGGTAGTGGAAACATCCCGTCAATCCTAAAACTATGTATCCGATGCATTTTTATATTTTTATATTTCAATATTAGTTTTCAATTATTTTTATCCATAAACCTATTTCCACCCGCCCTCCCTCCCAAAGGGTGCTAGTGGTGTATTTGATTAATGAGAGCTGTGTTCAGACTTACACCATTTCACTATCAACTCAGCGACGTCGAAAATTATGAACTCCTCACTGGCATGTCATGTTCTATTTTTTTCATGGCATCCCCTTCCCTAGGGGTGCTGGAGTTTATACGGGTGGATTGTAAACTTTGACGTGTTAAAGAATGTCTCTACTAATTTCAGCGGCACCAAAAACTACGATCTTATCACTGATATCGGTCACTTTCGATTTTATTTACATTTCAGTTCTTTTTACCCCCAATGCAAAAGGTGTTTATTCCTTATGGGGGTTTATCACGGGTTCATGTGGAATTGAGAATGTTATTCTTCTTTTCAGCGGACCCAAAAATGATTTAATCAACACCAATATTGTTCGTTTTTTATTATGTTTACCGGTCCTTCATTTCCACCCCTACCTTAGGGATACTTGGGGTATTTTATTTGCATTGTCGACTGATTGTTAACTTAGAAAGCATCTGGGACGTCCTCATCCATCCCAACGCCACCAGAATCTAATATTGGATTCTTCCATTATTTTTACATGTCATCTCTTTCTCATTCCCTCCCAAGGTGGGTAAGAGATGTCTCATCCCCATAATGCTTATTGTCATGTAGTCAGTCATCTATGTATCAAATTTTGGTTGAAATTACTCAAGACACTCTAGTTATGGTTGGATACATACATAAAACATTCTAACCCCTATTTCACCCCCTTAGAGATGGATTTTCGTAAAATCGTTTCTTAGCGGGTGTCTACTCCCTAAAAGAAACCTAACTTCCAAATTTCAAGTTCGTAGGTTTTGTACTTTCTGAGATTTCGTGATTAGTCACTGAGTGGTATATATACATAACGGAAATCTTGAAAATAAAGTGTGACACTTAAGACTTTATTTTATAGGAGAAGTTTTAAAGTTAATGAAAAAATAGAAAATAAAACACATAAAAGAAACTTGTAAATAATGTAACATTACGTCTTCTAGTATTTAAAAAGTTAACAGATAATAAGAAATATAGAAAGAAACACTTCAAAGTCACATATTTGATGAAACAGTTACGGCTTCCGCCTTCGTCAGACACGTGAACCGATTTTCTCTCTTGGGTGAACGTTGACCGAGTGTTAGATGAAAGGAAAGAAAAGTAGGAGGGAAATTTGATTTTGAATCTTGAAGAATTTACTATTGTATATTAAACCGAGATGGGTAGAGGCTCCTAGATTCCAGATGAAACCTAATTCACTACTTTTTATATCTATGATTTGGGGAGATTTTCCAAAATCATAACTTTAAAACAATTTTTTTTAAATTATGCAATTGAGCTTGGGAGGGGACAGGTAGAGAAGATATCAATTCATCACAAGTAGCTCTGTGATTGTCTTATTGGTGTTTAGAGTAGTTGTTCCTTCTATATAAAAACGTTTTCAGATAGTGAAATCCTAAAGGTAAATGCGATTTCTGGAGGTACATTCACTGGATTGTCGAATTTTGTGTGTGAACTAGTAAAGGACGTAGAAATGATATTGCAGGTTTTGCACCTAGGTTTTTCACAGAGTTTTGTGTCGGGTAAGAAAGTTAGAGGGGCGAGGCTGAATTGTTTATTGGTACTTAATAATTTATCGAGGTTACGGGGTTGTTCATAGACAAGTAGAGCGGATTTGTTAAATAGGGATTTTGTGGAGGTGTATGAGGCTATGATTTGATACAAGGATTTGAAAAGGGGTTAATTTTGTCAACACCAGGGGAAAATGTTGTACACAATACAGGGATACTGAGAATATTGTGAGTTAATTGATTTAGATACACAGAATGATGAATTGAAAGGCGTTTCTATGTTGCTCATTGTTTTATTGGTAGAAAGCTTTTTCGGTTGCATAGCAGCCATCGACAGGAACATACACTGAGTATCGAGGAAATTTTTTTGGCAATACTCAGTGTATGTTATGCAGCCGAAAAAGCTTTCTACCAATAAAACAATGAGCAACATAGAAACGCCTTTCAATTGATCATTCTTTCATAATGTTGCTAACGCTCCACAATTACCAAGTAAAATTAGATTCATAGTTTGAGCAAGGAGGTATATTCTTATTTTTTCAATAAGGCATAAGGACGAGAGCATTTAACATGGTGTGGGTGGCAACTATCTAAAAGAAAGTATTGCTGTGAATTGGTTGGTTTTATATGTACTTTAGTTTGGATGGTGTTGGAAAAGTTGATGTCCAGGAAACTTATTCATTTGTAAGAGATATTCCGTGTGAATGTTACTGAGTATAATGATTTTAATTCAATGAGAAAAGTTTGAAGAGCTTCAAGTCTGTGAGTCCGAATAATAAAAATGTCGTCTATGTATCTCACCAATAGAAAGGGAACGGGAATTTCTTTAGATAGAAAATCATTTTCAAGGAACCCCATGGATAAATTACCATATAAGGGTGCTATTCTAGTACCAGACCGGAAGGAAGGGAACTGAATTTAAAAGCATTAGATGTGAGAGAGATTTGCCAATTCTAAAAGGAAATTTGTAGAGGGTGCGGAAGGTAGAGTTCTTAAAGAAAGAATGTTTTAATGCATCCATGTCCTCTTCATCTGGAATAAAAGTGTAAAGGGAGGTTATACCTACGATGGCTAAATGAATTTCCTAATTTTCAGGTACTACAGTATTTCTAAAAATGTCGAGGAAATGGACAGTGTCTTTGATATGAGATGGCAATTTTCCCACCACAGGTTGAAAGTAAAAATCAACAAAAGCTGAAATACGTTCAGCAGAACTATTAAAGCTAGTCACAATGGGGCGACCTGGATTGTTTTCTTTATGAATTTCGTGAGAAGATAAAATTGAGCAGTTTGGAAATTTTGAGATGAAAGAATATTGATGTCTTGATTAGTGAACCCTTCAGACGGTCCTTTAGATTTTAAAAACATTTGAATTTTTTCTTAGATGTCCGGAATAGGATCAGAAGACGATAAAATTTACCGCCATTAAGTTGGCGGTGAGATTCATAGAAAATCCGACAAATCCATAATGACAACACTGGATTATAATAAATATAGTAATGATATCAGGATGTGGCGAAGTTCACTAATAGCTGAAAATTCTTTGGAAGGTTGATTTCGACTAGGAATAAGTGAATGAATAAGAACCATGCTCTACGCGAGTCACGATCCTCTCTGCGTGTTACATCAGACACGTAGTGAGCTGTCAGACTTCGATGTTTGAAAGTTACCGAACTATCGATCCATGTGTTCACTCTGGAGCGAACTATCAGACTGAGCAGATATTCCACTCTCCTCTCGTGACGCACGACGACGGGTAATATTACGGCGTTGCCACTTCTTTACAATTAAAATGTTCTATGAAATCAAATCCTTTTGATGAAATCACTAATGCTTGCTACGGAATACTTATTTATTACTACAGGTAATACTTATTATCAATTTTTTAAAATTTTATTACGTAATAATGTTAGAGATAAATAGTTCTACAATTACCCCAGGATCGAATAATGAGAAAATTAACAGATTTTTTTCAAGTAGGCGGCACCGACAACGCAAAATTTTGAATTAAAAGCTTCGGAAATTAGACAGGGTATCAACTCGTCCAACACATTAAAAAATTAACTCAACCCAATTTTTGAATTCATTCTTAATTTTTCGACTGGGTTAGAAATAGTAGCAAGAATAGCAAAGTTTTCTACATATTCAATAAATAACTATGTAATTTTATCTAAGTAGAAAAAAAATTTAAGCTTATCATTCCATATTTAAAAACTATTTTCATAATCATATCAAGTAGTAAATCGCAAATAAAAAAGTAAATTTAGAGATATTTGACTTGTGATGACCACACCACTGCATCAAATTCCATTACAAAGAAGACCATTAAAGCGCTGTTAACGATGAGATTCATGTCTAAGAAAAAAGATTCATTCTATATGATAAAAACATCTCGAAGATAATGCTGAAGGAATTTTCAAAAGATGTCAATCATAAAAAGGAAAGCTAAATGCTCAAGAGACTTAAAACAGAAAACTGAAGGTAACAGAACAACTCTAAAAAGTGTGATATGACACACTTCCCATTATGATTAAAATTGAATACATTTTTTCGAAGACGAAAGGAACGTCGTGGTAAAATGGGAGATATAGTTTGCAATGTATTAAAGAATAATTAAAAATAAAAAAGATGAAAATATAAGATATAAAATAAGGTGAAAATAGGTCGCCTGAAAGCGGTAGTATGTCTTTAAATGAAGACATACTAAAAGAAGAAGTCTAATGATCTACGTGTTGGCGAGCCCTAAAGCGCCTACAATAATAATAATGTGAGGATTCGTGAGGGATTTCAATTTTTGTATGAGAGGTAAAACACGTATACAAATTAACAATACAATGATTTGAGAAAACACAGAAGAACATTTTAATGTATTAAGAGATTTAAGTTTGTGTTCTAAGAGATTTCGGCGAAGATAGTAACTTTTTTATGAATTTGCTCAGTGCTACTGAACAAGTATTGCGATTGATAAGTTTGGTTAATGCGTCTGATTTTGGCGTGAAAATTCAACATAATTCTTAAATTAATGCAGGATTTTGACCAATATTTTATCAGTTCATTTATCGTGTATGGTTCTTGGAATAAAAATAATAATACAGCGTCTTCTCAAACCAAATTCGAGATTCGTTTAAAATGCATTACAAACGTGGTTATGTCGAAATTTATGTATCTTGGGATCTTGGTATCTTATTCTCCTATTTTTTACAGATCAATAGCATCAAGAACAATTTCTTCCAAATATATAAGTATTAAGTAAAAATATGGTCTTGTAGCAATTTTTTATAAATTAACCAAAAACTTTCTCGGCTCTTCTCTATCGGCCTCCATAATGTTCAATATAACAGAATTAAAAGTAATAAAACATAAATAGAAAAAGAAGAAATAAAACATAATAAGAAATGATGAGCGATTTATTGAATATTCAATGAAACTGGATAGTGAGAAACGTGAGAAGCGAACATCAGTGAGTATAAGGGAAAAGGGTCAGTAAAATGGAATAGGACCATGATCCTCTACAATGTCGAAAAGACATATTGAGTCAAAAAGAATTTATTGCAATACCATAATATTACTCAATATATTTTGTTATGTGCAAAATGTAGTCAAACCACCACATAACTAATTAAGAAATTACTTTTTTATTCTTAGCACTATCCATCATATCGTTCCAAAGCAGATGTTCAAAGATAGTCCTTAAAGACTTCGAACATCCCACTCGCAATAGTGGTCACTCGTAAATAAACAGATTTCCCGTCCATTGCCACACGATGACGTAGGCTGCTCGTCACTGCACAGCGCCTCTTGTTAACACGGTTGCGACACATTGGACATTTCGAAACATGCGATACGAAAATCCATTGTTTTATCCTGAAACGAGGAATCAGCCACGTGGCACATTTAACGGTCTCACTGATTTACCTTTTCTTCAAGAAAGATGAAAATGACATTCTTTTAGATTAAACACAAATTAACGTAGCTCAAGAACGTAATACAAATTTACATTTCATAATTCAAGGAATTTTATTTTTTATTAGAATACATTATGACGTTATAGGGAGTACATAAAAAGTAAAATTAATTTTACCTTCTCGTATAGTTGAAGAATAAAACTAAATATCACAACAAAATACAACGATTACAATTACTGATTAGATTAATACATTTTTATTGTTTCTTTTTCGCTTACTAAACTGGATATGAATGGATATTTATAATCTTCCGACAAATTTATATTCTTTTTATTTGGTTCAGGAAAAAAACTATTCTCGAATTTTCAAGAGGCCGAACGTAATAGTGCGATAGATTTTCTCTCTTATGTAGTTAAGAAAAAATGTTTCAAAGCTGTTGGATTGTTGATAGGATTGCTGATTGGAATGTTGATTAAGAGCTTGAGCTTTCATTATTATTATTAGCATACATTGTTTTAGACAAATAATGGAGTCAACTGAAGGGTAAAATTCATTATTTCAAGTTTAAAAATTAATTCTTTTTTAAATGTGTAAACTATGTTTTAAAAATATCAAGTCCATTAAATTACTGAATCATCTAAGAGAAAACTTGAAAATGTCACAATACAAAAAAAAAAGTTTTTAAATAATCATGTTTCTCTGACAACCTTTCTATTAATTGGAAATGAATCGGCACCGAAGATATTTTTACAGTTGCAAGCTATTAATTACATGTTTTGGTTGCACTTTTGTATAATTATAAAATAAGGTTGATGGACAAATAAACTGAAATATAAACTGACCACCGCACTTCCTTAATCTCACCATACTTTCCATGTTTTGAAATGTATCGTAGTGAACTTGGGGGAGGAATTATTGCTCCAAGACATTTCATTATCCTGGATGCTTAGAGGACATACAGAAAAAACTCGCATATTACGTGTACGACAAATACAATAGGGAATAGTCCTAGAGAACTAAATCTAAAAGACATCGAACCCTCCACCTTGCTTCAAATATTTTTCATAGTTTTTCTTTAGATAAAATGCTTCTTTCTATCAACAGAACAGGTGACTACTTTCACAGTATATTTCATTCTGATGTTTTCTCAAACATCCATACTAGATGCCGTAAATTAATCAAACGGTGCTATTTTCTGAAACACTCTAGACGTAACGAATCAGTAAAGAGATTTTAAAACTTTACCTTTCACTTGTGAACCGAAATTTACGCGTTATTCGTGAAAGAACTACGAGGGTAATAACTTCATTTAACAAGGGCATCTCCCAAAGAATATGAGCTGTTTCCGCGGAATCTATTCATCAAACTTCGTGAAATTGAGTGAAACAGTCGGGAAGACCAATTCAAACTTCCAGGTGGCGCAAATTGCAATCTGCCACCATCTTCGTTCACCTGATTGACTGATCTATCGACCAGTTGACGCAGAGAAAAATTAAGTATCAAAGATGAGAATTTTAAATTTTGAAAGGACGTTGCTCCATATCGCAAAGTAAACTAAGTAGAGATTTTTCGAATTTCCGAATTGAAAGAAAGACAGGCGAAATGTGATTATGATGAAAATAATGTAATTTTCGCTATATCTCATGAATTAATCGAGATTTTATCTCAGTTTTGATATCTTTTTTAGTTAATTCAAATATTTCAAAAATTCACTTTTATAGGGGTAAAATTGTTCAAGTTCCTGTCGTCCACGCTAGCGGCGTGGTATATTTTCTTTATATCTCAAGAACTAATTGTTAATTTAACATTACCCCAAATTTCGGGAATTTTCGATATTAGACTTTTAAATTGGTTTAAAATGTTTTAATGGGTTCATCATAAATATAATTAGTGTGTAGTTTTGACTTACTCATTCAATGACGCAGAGAAAAATTGCTCGAGATCAAATTTCAATACCACATTTCGATATCTTTACTTGTTTAGGAGATAAATGAGACATTCGCTCTCACTGATCTACAACTTTTGTGTCTGAAATACCTCTGAATTTCGTATCTTCTTAGGTCTAGAAGGGGCAGGGTTTTTGAGGTAAGAGATGGCCCATAGTGTGGGTCGGGAGGAACACGAGAGGTTGGTGGGTTGCAGTGGAGAAAATATGGTTGAAGTGTAAATAAGGAGAGGTGCGCTATTTGGTGAGTGGAGTGGAGGACGCTGGGTTGAAATGTTATTCATGCGAAATCCAATTTCCCGCCGCATTACAAGTAATCATCATTCCGGAGCTGTTTGAAATGTGTCCTCTAACGTTTCATTAGAAGGCTAGTGAAGGATCAAGCTAGAAGTCTCTCATGAACATAACTCCCCAGTAAAAGAATTACGGTTAATTCGTTTCTTTCAATTCATGTTCGTCTTTGTTGAGTGATTTACATGAAAGTACTGACTCGTTATCTTTAATTTTATCTCCAATACCCCCACCATGACTGCACACCTACCTACACACATGTACAGGATCTGATTATCTGAAGCCTGTTCACTATGAGGTTTACTTCGACACAACATCTGTGGACATTTCACTACGACGGGAAAAAATGACTTCAGTACGACATGCATCGTGCACGTAAGTTTACGAGGCTTGGAGTTACTGTGGTGCAATTATCTCCTCGGTGACGTATGTAACTTGCAGCAATTATCAGCCTCAGGAAAATAAAGAACACTAAAACTAACCTCGATCTCAGAGATTCACAGGGAGAAAATCTAACGCGCTGACAATAGTCCACACAATAGTGACAGGATACAGAACGTGACGTCACTCAGTCAGCCCACGAAATACGTAAATACAATCGTATCTTGAAGCATTATCAACGACCTGTTGCTTTTCCAATGAAGTCATCATCAAATTTCAATAGCTGCTTGTAAAACTGTCATATGTATTGTACATTATGTCTCACAAGTATCATTANATAGCTGCTTGTAAAACTGTCATATGTATTGTATAAGTATCATTATGTCTCACAAAGTTGTGTAGACACTTCCCTTCACATCCCTTAACTCCTTGTCTATTATTTAAATTATTTTCACTTCGATCGGGTAGGTATTGATATAGTGGAACTTTATTGGATAAGGTTTCTCAAAAATATTTCTGAACATAATTATGCAAATATTTCCTTCGAAAATTTCTTAAAAGGAGATTTTCTTAATCCATGGAAGCAGTACAAATTCGTTATTCTATACGAGTTTGTATTCTTCATTTTCGATACACAGATAACCCTTAAAATAGCGGCAAAAACATATTAATAAAGATATGTATTTTTACGTTCCATAACTTTGCCCAATGGATGCAGCAATTCTGATGAAAAGTGGTACTTGGTTTGTCATTCGTCGACGGATCGGACATAGGAAAACATTTTTCACAATATGGGGGCAATGTTTTGCATTTAGACCCAAGAACAATAAATTTTTGCTATGTCGATATTATTCATTTCTGCTTTAGTGCTATTAGTTCATATACCTCAATAGATTTTTCATGTATCTTCCCACATTCACCGTACAAATATTCACAAGTAACTCTTCATATGCCCACCTTATCATTATACAACGTGATCAACAATCATTCAAAATTGTTTGGTTTTTGGAGAATAGCCAAGAATGCTCTGAACAGTTTTTGTATGTTTTTAATTACATATTTAATAAAAGTCAAATATCTGTAATGTAATTTGTTGATACAATATGATTTGTCCGTAACCATTTCCATTGAATAAAACTTGATGCTCAATAGATTTCAAGCTCATAACTCCAAGTAAAATATAGAGTTGTTCGAGAACGGTTGCAGAAATTTGCATGAAAACAGGGACTTACGAGAAGTCATGTAGGGTTACATAATCTCTTATTAAAATCCAATTGGATGGGAAGGGGGAGGAACTGATATGAAGAAATATAATATATTTCCCTTTTCTCCAATTACAAGGAAGACTAGCATCTTCCCACGAATCATAAAGGTAAGGTGCAAATAGCTTCCTATCGCTTTATTTTTCACTGTACTGACTTTCTGTTGCATTTCCTTTCTGGTGCACAACGATGCTAAGTCGTGTAATTCCGTGAACTTGGCTAGTAATAAAATACTATTCTGAATCCGTGAGTATTATGACTCTCGTAACTATTTCTTTCACATTTAAGTCTCTCTGGAACTAGAACACCCTAAGAATAACCATTAGAAAAATAACTAATTCGTACAAGAATAACCTTCCATATTCCACCCATCTATATATACACAAATCACTTATGATTTTCAAAAATACATAAAATCACTTATGAATTCGGAAGCTTACTCCATCAAGACTCAATGAAAACCTTAACTTTCATTAAAAAGTTTCCTACCACTATCAATGTCCTATTCAAAAGAAATTAGGCTCACATTTAGAGACTGAATAAAAAATCTTAGGTTCCTCTCATCCAAAAAACTTGTTGAGCTTTGAGCGGCGCTTTGATGTAAATTTTTGTCCTATTTTGAAAGCGATAGTTCTACGATGCTTATTGTCAAAATGTCATTAAATTTCACCTATCAGGCATAAGTGCGGTGAATTGCGCTTATCAGAGAAGCCAAAGGAGCAATAAAACATGTGTACGCCAGTGTCTTTATGACTCTTATCTGAATTTTATTTCTTAATAAAAATGATAACTTAAAGACTACGTGAAACGTACATTCCGACTGTAATGAATATGATGTAATATAATGAAAAACTTTCCGACTGTACACATAATGAAAAACTAATGATAATTTTCCCATCAAAATTAAACAAAGAAAACTAAAAACCTGAAAAAAATTATAAAAGAAATAAAATTCCCTCGTGGAAACGTGTGCACGGAGCAAAAGAAAAAGAGAATTACTCATGCCAAATTACAGTGACTGTAAATTTCCCACTGTTTGGTACAAACGCGAATTACGCTTTCAGGAGTACTTGCTTTGTCACTGAAGTCAACTTCACTGAGGGGAAAAACTGAATTTGAAACCGGATCTCTCGAATTGGTCATTCAAGTCGTCAACTCAATATCTAGTTTCACTTCCATTTCCGGCCCAAGATCTATAGTCAATGGGCTTGCTACCCTGCTTATTGATGATACATTACAAAGTTACCAAATAAAAATGAAAAATGAAATTATTGTTTAGATTTAGAGCCAATGGCTATTTAAAAAATTTAAATCACTTTTTAGAATGCGAACTTCAACCTTTTCTCTCTACCCTATTGCGAACTACAGGAAGGACAGTATTTAAAAATAAATGTTTTATGTAAATATGTCCGTACCAGATGGTAATGTGTAAGTTTCATATCTCTAAATTCAGTATGATTGCAGTAATATCTCTAGTTCCACAGATATTTCAGGATACTTCATCTATTGTCCCATATTCTTAAGAGTATTTATTCAGATATTCCCAAGAGAAAAAAAGAAAAATTTCCCTTACGAAATTAAAATGGAAACTTCATTTCCCCACTTAGGGAGCGTCCCACTGTTCTTATAGAAATTTCAACCCTCCACTAGCTCAGGTGAAGAATCGACTACCACAGCTTGACGATTTTTTAAAACTTAATTTCCGCATTAAAATACAAAAGAAAATCTTTCAAATTAAATAGTACTTTAGATAATTTACTAGAAAAATATATTAAAATAGTCGAAAAAACTATTTCGCATATGTAACATTGAATTGCATATACCTAATTCCTAGCATTATAATATCAAAACTTTTTGCCATCGTCTGAAACCAAGCACAAAATAAATAAATAAATAAATAAAAACATAATAAATACCATTTTAAATTTCTTTTCATTTGAAGACATTTTCTTGAAATAAAGGCGCCCCAAAAATTCTTTATTTATTGTTCTCTAACAGCATTGTTTCTTTCCTAACGGAATTACCTCGAACGTCATTACTGGCTTTGCCTATTTTGAGAACAGAACTGACGTCTTTTGGTATCTCGGTTATCAGAAAACAAATATTTATAATTCTAATTTATTTTTTCTTTATCTCCATCAAATCCGAAGTATGGACAGTATTAGTGGTAGTATTGAAAGNTATATATATATATATATATATATATATATATATATATATATATATGTGTGTGTGTGTGTGTGTGTGTGTGTATTTAACTAGCTGAGTACCCGCGGTTTTGCTCGGGTAAATTTTGTAATATGTCTGTAACTTTGTTGTCCATCAATGTTAGAAGTTTTAATAGTATTAGTGTGTACCAATCCCTCACTTTCACTGACGTAATTGAGAATTTTTTTATAGAAAATACCTATTTCCCATTTCATCCACTTAGAGGTGAATTTTCGTAAAATCCTTTCTTACCTAAGTTTTTTGATAGTATTTCGTGACACGCCCTTCCCAAGCCTCACCTTTAGAGGTGTCGTGCATAATTTATATAATGTCATTGGAAATACGATTATTCATCTCCGAATACAAAAAGAAAAAACTATTGACTCGACCCTAATAACGGTATTTTTACGTTACTTTTACGACTCATCCTTCCCTACTCAGCTCTACGGATATCGTGCCACTAATCTCAACTTAAACTTAACGGCATCGGTAGTTTAAAAATCTCACCAACCCTAATACTATGGATCCGATGCAATTTTCATATTTTTATTTCAATTCTTTCTATCCATAAACCCACTTCCACCACCCAAGGGGTGCTAGTGGTTGTTTCACGAGGGCTGTGTCCAGACTTACGCGATATCGGTATTTCATTATCAGCACAGCGACATCGAAAATTATGGACTCGTCACTGGGATGTCATGTTCGATATATTTTTCATGGAATCTCCTTCCCATGGGGTGCTGGAGTTTATACGGGTCGATTGTGAACTTTGACGTCTTCGAGGATATCACTACTAATTTTAGCGGCCCCGAAAACTTCGATCTCAACACTAATATCGGTCACTTGCGATTATTTTGACATTTCACTCTTTCTCACCCCCAACGCAAAGGGTCTTTATACCTTATAGGGGGTGATCGTGTACTTACATGTGCAATGAGGGTGTCACATCACTTCAGAGTTCCCAAAAATGAATTGTTCAACACTAATATCGGTCGTTTTTTTTATTACGTTTACCTGTCCTACATTCTCATCCCTACCCCAGGGATTTTAGGGGTTCATTATCTCCAATGTGGACTGATTGCTAACTTACAAAGCACCGGGGACGCTCTAATCCATCTCAACGGAACTGAAAAGTATAGTTTCGAATCTAATATCAGATTATTCCATTATTTCTCGATTCAACACGTAAAGTTTGAAGTCTTTCTTCCCGCTGATCTGCCAATTCTTCTGCTCGCCTGTGAGAAGTTCTGACTCTAACACGATCATTTTCGTCTAAACGTTCTTCATCGGTGCGGTTTGATCTCCTTTGACGTTTTGTGATTGCTTGTCGAGAACTGCGGCCAATGTTCGAAAGTGAGCGAGGCATTACAGACGATTAAATAATGTGGTAGTACGATACCGTGGAAACGGTGCCACAATGTGATCTCAACTTAACGGTATCGGTAGTTTAAAAACCTCATCAACCCTAATTCACCTCTAGGAGTAAAATTCATTTTCTACTATTCACAGGTGTGATATCTATATAATAAGCATACAAAAACACTTTCGTATTCGAATGCAACGTTGTGTAAAAGTGTCAAGTCAATCGACCGACTACTTTTCGAGTTTTGCGAAGACAAACATACGCAGGCTGAATTTTTAGATACAAGATATTGGTTTCGTTTGCCTCAACTGAGAACTGAAGATCACATCCCGTTCGACACATGCGACTTAGGGGTAGTTTTCTAGTTATATATTTGCCCTTCACCTTCCCCTTACACCTTGAAGTTAACTTTTAAATTCTCTACTTATCCACCCTCCTCACTGTCTCGCGTCCAAATTCTCTTGACAAGTTGTTGTGCGGGAGAGACAATCCGTCAACTCCTGATGCGCACGACTGCACTAATATGCAAATTTTGAACAAGTTCTCAATTAATTCACATTTTTAGTCAGTATTTTGTAAATTCTTGTTTGAAAGGTTTTTAACCGTTTTGAAAACAAAATTAATTGATAGGGAAAAATATTGTTACTTCATGATTTTTCTAAAAATGACTATTTGTTGGTATGTTGAAAATAAAGTCATTATCAGGGACGCGACGAAAATTTAATTTCTAAAAATTGAATTCGAAACTATTTCAAAAGGCCCTGAATTAGCTTTCTGCTACGCCCGAAAGCTTCCATATATTATAAGTTAGTGACACGGTCAGATTTACATAATCTACATAAGAATAATACGTGAAAAGAATATTTATCGAAAAATTATTTTTCCCTGAATTTTTACAATACGAGTAGGCTCATCAATTTTAATCATAAGCATCTGTTGATCTAAGAAAACCGATGATACCTTCAAGAAACCTTAAAATTTGAGAAAATTTCCCGATATCAGTTGATCGTGAAGACTCTTCTTTTAAGAGAGGACGATGAAAATATCATTCAATCGACGCTTACTGAATATCATTTAATTAAAAGACAAAGCTTCATTCCCACGTAAGTTTCCAACATTTCTGTGATTGTATCACCATCCTCGGAAGAATGTGCGGTGACTTTTTAATTGGCACACTTTAATGAAGTAATTTTGCAAAAAATGAATAGAAAGGAATTCTCGAGGGCACATCTTTTCACCAGATAATTACTGCATTCGAAAAACATTCCTCTACGGTCTAAGAAAAATATTAAAATTCGGTTAATAATCGACTTTATGAGTTAGGGCTAGGAGACTTTCCATCAATACATTCAAAACACAACATCCAACAAGTATGTTGCCCTCCCTAGCCCATCAACGACGAACTAAAATGAAACTTCCAGTGAAAAATTCCAGTCCATTGATAACGACTACCTTGTTGACTCAAAAAAACACAAGAAGATAAGCTGAAAATACAGAGATAATAAAAGATCTGAAACATAACTCACAGAACGGTCATCACACATCACGCTTGAGAATTTTGCAAAAAAAATAATTTAAGTAGGAACGAGAATGTACAAGGATGGTATTTCTTAAAAGCTGCAGAGTAGCAATGCGTCCTTGTGAAGTAATGCATAAATCATTAAAAAACAACCTCTAAACTGTCCGTAGAGTCCTACTAGGAAAATATGACAATCGACATCAGAATAAATGCCCAGTTTTAAAACTGAAGTTCCATCCTCTCCTTAATATTTGGATGGAAGTGAGAACATGAGTATTATTCAGTTTCTTTTCACAAGAAAGTCACTTTTTATAGAAAATTACCAGTATTTAATAAATCCAATATCTGACAGACTTCGTCAGACAATAAGTTTTTTTTAATACTGTAAGCAACTTTTTCTGAACACTTGGAAAACAAAAGAACCCATTCCTTTTGAGAACATTTAGCCTGTATATGTATTCATAATTTCTCATTCTCATCCGCTAAATTTTTCGATAAAAAATACTCATATTTTTTTAATGTTTTGTAAAATTTAATTGATGAAAGAGTGGTACGAAATTTCTCAGTTAATATTCAGTATTCCAGAACAACTTTTTAGCTCGAAGTTGGAAACGAAAATGCGTAACTCTGCTTGTCAGGACTAGTGCGGTTCGAGCTTGACAAATATTTCGTGTTTTACTATAATTCGGAAGGCATAAAACAATACTCGAGCGTAGAACCTCAAGAGAAATAATGTTGGGAAATAAAATGCCTTGCANAAAATTTAATTGATGAAAGAGTGGTACGAAATTTCTCAGTTAATATTCAGTATTCCAGAACAACTTTTTAGCTCGAAGTTGGAAACGAAAATGCGTAACTCTGCTTGTCAGGACTAGTGCGGTTCGAGCTTGACAAATATTTCGTGTTTTACTATAATTCGGAAGGCATAAAACAATACTCGAGCGTAGAACCTCAAGAGAAATAATGTTGGGAAATAAAATGCCTTGCAAATAGGGTTTCGTCCGAAACAGATCAATTAAATATTATTTATTTAATACCGCTTATAAATATGGTCATGTTTCGTGTATTGTATCTTATTGTTGTTATTTATAAATATTACTTGTTTTTATGTTAAATGTTGTTCTTTAACCAATATCTAAAAAATCCATATACAAATCTATACGTATAAATTAACCTGTATTTAAATATTATATATGATAAATAATAAAATCTATGTAAAATAATACACATTTATAATACTTTGGTTGGGATTCAGTCATATCTTTTTTTCCCTTGGGGTTTTAGGGCTCGCCAACGTCAAAGTGATTCGAGCCCTTTCAGTCATATCATTTCTGATTCAATCTGATTAATGAAATACATGCAGTTTACGCGAGTTGAACCATAGCAGGACGGCAGCTGTCTATACACAGGTAGAACGTCGAAACAAAGCTTGCAGCATTAGCTGAGTAGGCTGATTCCTCTCCCGTACAGACTTTTATAGCACTGCACCCGATACACAACGACAAGCTTGACAAATGGGTTCAGTCAGTGAAGCGGCGTTGCCAGATTTGCAATGCTACCACAAAATAAATGTCATGAACCACAGAACAATAAACATTGGACATCTTCACTCGTAAATAACAATACTTCATTCAATGCTTATCTCCATAGTTACTTCTATCGCCTTCTCATACGAATAAGATGGTGAGCAGAAGAATGCTTTTTGATGTATAAATGTTCAACAATTTGTTTTTCATAGTTTCAAGAACAGAAGAAAATAATCTACAAAGGAGATGAGGAACAATAGTTACACTAGTAATTGGACTTCAACATGTTTCAAAAATTAATCGCACGAACTTCAGTTGGAATATCAATTTATTGAACTATCTCGCTAGATGACAGGCTTGATTGATAATATTTTTTAATTGCGAGAATGTAGAACGAGGAAGCACAATTAAATTTTAATACAGATAAAAAACACTTAACTGAAAATATTTTCATAAGTTTATTAAATAATACTTAAGAATATCCTAAGTATTATAAGAATTTTAAAAGATAATAAACATTATTCTGTTCGATATTCACGTCTCTTTTAGTGATTAATAAATAATTCCAGACAGAAGGACAGTACTTATTCCAAAAATTTTCCCCAACACTCTCCATCAAAATGACATTGTCACAGTCCGCTTATTCCCCCTGCAGTGAAAGCGGAAACGGCGCCGCGTCGCCTAGTGACGTCAGAAGAGCGTTCCGTCAACGTGCGAACGTCGCTTGGCGTGCCACCAAAATCACTTCGAATGCAGAAGCTAGCGGCACGGCGGGTGCCAGATGAAAACTGCACCGACGAACTTTGTGAAAGGATCTGCAGAGAAGAAATGCTTCAGTAGCGCACACTCGGGATTCGTCTGCGAAGGGAGGGGGGTCATCGAGGTGATAAATGTAAGCTTACGATGGATAAATACACCTCAAATATATAAATAAACAATATTTTCAGTAAAACTTCCATTAGCGAGCGCTTTTAAATAACTGACATTTTTCCGTAGCAGACTCTTATTCATTCCTCGTTCTAAGTTGACCTTGACTTCCCAAAAGAGGACACCTCGCAATAGCGAACAAATTTTACGCTTGCAATGACGAACTTGCTTAAATTAATGTACTAAAATACTATTTCGCAAGGAACAACTAATTAAATTTGCTTTAGACAAAAATTGGTATGAAGAAAATGAACAAATATAATGCCAAAATAAATGTATATAAAGACTAAATTATAAATTAAAATTAGCATACGATTTGACAAATTGTCTTCGTTGAAGTGAATTACTCACCACGTATGCGACGAATACCGCCAAAGCGGCTGAACTCTAGTAATCCTGACAACGATCTGAACGTTTCATCACCTGTAAACCAACTGACTTCACAGTTACCACATTCTCAATGATAGCAAGGGTTGAAGAAGCTAAGAATTAGCACTTTATTTTATAATAGGATTTCAACTATGACCAGTCAAGGACGTTTGATGCAGTGGGGCTATCACAACTGGGGTTGACATGATCGACTGCCCGAGAGTCAACCCGTTCTCATGCGTCCCTGACGATATTCCAGTACCTTTATAGGGTTAATTCAATGAGAACGTCAGTCAAGTAAGATTTTAATCTCACTGCGTTTCAGGCTTTTATCATTTCACTGTTTTTAAATTTAATAATATCAATATTCTATAAAATAATATAATAATTAATATCCTTAAAATATCGTATACGGTATTTGAATTTTAATATCAATACGTCAATATATCGTTAAAATATATTGGTCAAAAATATCGATAAAGTGAAATAAAAATATCGTTCTTATGATATAGATATTTTTCAACATCCCTGGTCACACATTTTTTAGAAACGATCACAAACGGTATTCTATCAAAATAAACTCGAGGATTCCACAAGACATGATGAATTATCGGTATATCTCTCTGAAACAACTTCTGAGAGAGGAGAATGTTGGAGAAATGAATAAGTCGCTAAGAAATACTTATATATAGCTGTTATGATGATGGAGGTGGGAGGCATATCGTATGTCGTAAGTCTGAATTACTGAACATCAGAATGAGATGCGTTTTACATCTAAGAAACTGTCCTAACACGTCATTATTACGGAAATCTTTCCTTCACTTACGTTACTTCGATTCCTAATCAGGGACTATGAATTACGTGTCCTCTTAATGAACATTTGCTGAAAGAAAAGTTGGGAAGAGGAATCAATGACAACCTAGATTGTCAACAGAATCAAAAAGTTCTCAGAATGTACAGAAGCCGCGGTCACAACTTCAAATGGATTTATACAACGAAGGTGATTTTCGGAAACTAGAAAGGCACATGTGCATTCTTCTTCAACCTAGAAGCATATTACAGCTAACCACAGACAAGGATACAATATTTTTACATATAAATTGAATAATGAAACCAAAGAGGTAAATTCCGTTATGTGTTATCCTTACAGTTTCACTACTCGAATTGTGTTGCATTTATTTTGTGGAAAAAGAAAACAGACTTAAATTTGTGAGCGAAAAAACAACAGAAATGAAGTAAAAGAATTTACTACAACAGAGAATAAGTCTCCGAAGAATCTTCAGAAATAAAACGATGGCGTCTGATTTTCAAATAAACATTCAACAGACAATGTCAAAAAGAAAATGGCGTTTTATTTTCCTGTCGGCGATTCGCAAAGATATGAATATGCTAACAAACTGTGTAACCGATAGCATGCTTATCGTGAGAACATACCGTTAGCGAGATAAGTTATCCTCGTAACAACGCATAACACAAGTACTATGCCCACTGTAGCTACGTTGACCTTGGTGTCTCTACGACACAGCTGTTACGATAGTTTTCATCAGTAGTTATTTGAATTTCTGAACATTCATATTCAGAAAAATACTCGTTTCATAAAGGCAATTATTACATTTTACTGAACAAATCATATTACAAGAAGAAATTAAGAATTAACAAGAAGTGATAAAAGGAGGACCGCGGAAAAACTCATTTATACCTAGTGGTTAAAGTATTATGGTAGTAAATGAATCGTTATAATAATATATAGAAGATATTTGTATTTTGTTACGAGTAAACGTAAAATCTTCAAAACAAACGAACAATTGCCACTATGTTTCTGAGGAATATTCTATAACAGTTTTAATTTATGGGGTATCAAAATATTCACGAGCTAATAACACAAATTCCTGAAAATAGCATATTAAATTAGATCTGTGGAGGTCTCGTTAACGTATCGCCTACTGACTTTCTCCTTTTTCCTGGTTTTCACGTAATACAACATAGTGTACCCGTAGTGAATAATGTACTCGAAGTTGTAATTGTAACTTAACGGGTGATGGAAATTTATTAATCCGTTTATTGTGTACTGTTTATAAAGTGTATCATTGATCGATACACAAACGTTGACCAGTCTGTTTCTTCATTTAAGTTCTTTGCTTTGAGTTTTCATAAAATGTATTTTCCAGTTATGTTGTTTGAAGGCATAATTAGTTTTGCTGTTGGCGAGAATTTACTCCTTTCTGGTCTCTTTGGAGGGTTTTTATTTCTAAAGACTGTTTTCTTTGTTTAAAATTGTTCGTAAATATTTTTTTATAGAATGCTGTCAACTTGAGATACAAATACTTCTAACTTTTTATATATCATAAGTATTCATTCGATAATGTACATCCTTAATATTACAACATTAGAAATTCTGTGTTTATTTATGCGTAGAGATGTATTGTAGAGATGTAAGCACGTGTATTTAAGCTATTCGATACAGTATTCAAGAATATCTTCCCAGAAGCAAAACTTCTTAGATCATTTTTAATATGAAGAGATTTTCCCTTCATATGGCGTGAGATGCAGATATGCCAATACCAGCGAGCGAATTAGTACGCAATGAAAGTGTACCCCGTAAGTTTCGGATTACGGTTTGCAATAAAAACAAGAGCATACGAGTAATTTTGCCTCGACAATCCCTTGGCATTAAGCTTTCTTTTATGACCGTTCTTTTAAGTATGATACGTATTTATAGTACAAATCAATAGGTTTCAAGAAGGAATATTTACGTCAAGT
The DNA here is from genome assembly GCA_002313205.1 of Laupala kohalensis. Classification (NCBI taxonomy): domain Eukaryota; kingdom Metazoa; phylum Arthropoda; class Insecta; order Orthoptera; family Trigonidiidae; genus Laupala; species Laupala kohalensis. Next base: position 19,861 of record NNCF01128561.1, on the reverse strand, counting down.
ACAGTTGTGGAAACTCAACTGGTATAATATACAATCGCGATCTTCTTTTCCTTTGCCTCTTGTTTTAGTTCCCAGTCATCGTTATCTAGTCGACCCCTTACTGTTATGTACTCTAATTTATTCGAGTGTGTTGCGGAAAAGCAGTAAAGATGATTTAATTTTGTCTGGACAGAGAAATCTTTTAAAAAAAGAAGAAAAAAAGGATGCGCTCCATTTAACTATCAACAGATCCAATCTGACGTTCTTCTGCTTAGTCTTCTGCCAGAGTTTGTGTGTTTTCGGTTTGAAATGAGCTCACGAACATGTGGATACACGATACGCATGACTTGGCACTTACTTCAATTTCGTCTAACAATACTAAGAATTGGTACTCCGTACGGGATAAAATACGGATATGCACCATACACATGTTCTCATGGCATATATACGATATTGGAATACAGTAAAACTAGTTATTAATGCACAACGAGCCATCACTGAGAAGTTGAAAAAGACAATTCCAAGAAAGTTTATTTTTCAAATAGTTAACATCAAATACAGGAACATATAGGAAACTTAAGTACAACAATAATGTGTCTGGACGGTGGTTTCTGTCTCTGAAGTTTACGGAAATGAAATGGTTACTGGCAACAGAATATGATGTCCCTGACCTGGCTTCCAAATGTTCGAGAGCAAAAAGCATACGGATAACTTATGTGCAAAGACAAACCGAAAAGAAATACCTAGTTTGGTACCAAGAAATAATACCTGAAGGGCAAAAATATTCCATACTCAGTATAGACGAAAACATCTTCGTACGCGAAACATAATTTTATGTAACTGATGCTCTAAAAAGATGCCTTTCACCTTAATTTTACTTGATACCTTATATTATAATGATGTGAAAGTATCCTTTTCGCGAAATATAAACCACTTCTGAATATTAATTAGTTACAATATTTAATCTTAAATATTAAATTTGTAGCTTTTCATTTCCTTGTCTCAGTTTAAATAGTTGTGGCGCATGAAAAATTCACCCTCTGCGGCTGACAACCGTAGTTGTAACTTGGATACAGCAATCTGGATTCTGTTTAGACGCAGTTCCTCCTATCCCAAATTCACGATGTCGCTAGTGAGTAAGCTCACAAACTGAGCCTCACTAGCACTCGTTACCGTGGTCCTAAGTTGGCCTAATCGAGAACACAAACAAATCTCCAATTTCTCATTTTATCGGAGCCGTCAGTGTCCGATTGGCGGGCATTCTAGTATCGAATGGAATACATATCGAAAATCAGTCCTTATATACAAAATTCCATGGACACCGATATTTTTACACCACAATCAAAATAATACTTGGCATTTGAGATATTATACCAATCGACGTCATTTGAAGGCAGATTACAGAAATATCATCTTGTGCATACCAATCCATGATCGTGATGCATAGAAATAAATGATTTAATGTGAAAATAATAGTTAAAAACTCTAAAGTCACTTGAATGACAATAAGCTACTGTCTATATCGCTTTTTGTCTATTCTTTTATCTAATAGTTTTTCTTCAATCTACAATGCACACTGGTAGCTCTAATACTTAAGGCACAATCAAAACTCACAAGATTTGATAAGAGGTAGTGATATTTTCTCCAATGTATTCCCAGTATTCTCGAGAAATTTAAGCCCTACAACATTATTGAACAACCTGATGATACTAATTTGAAACACTCGTCAACAAACTGTAACATCTGCCAACTTCATGACTCAGGATATTTACACTTTATGTCATACCGAATAAACAGGCAATTTGTTTTCCTTGTGAGGAAAAGTTACATATCATAAAAAAGCAAGAAGAAATCACAATAATGATAAAAAAAATTAAAAAATTTGAGTTCAAATACTACACGAACAAGAAAATCATCACAACCATAAGCTCGAAAATATTCTACAAACTAAGTAGTGTTCACCCGGTAGATCATACTTATAAGTCGCTTAGTCACGAAATTTGAACAAACTAAATATATGATCTTATACTCGGATACTACCTCGACTCGGAAATAACACATCCGGTTATTACCTATTTAGGTAAATATGAGTAAAAAATAATAGTTATGTATATTTATTTATCTTTAATGACTCATAAGTCGATTTTTCCGATCTGATGAGAAAGCGACAACAAACGAAATCTAACTGAATGGAATTTCAAAAGTCATCATTTTCAATCCGTAGGACTAGTAAGATGTCTAATAGCGTACTGCAAGTCACTCACCGTCTTTGAGGAGATGCAAGCATCGTTGAGGTACAGTCTGTGCGTTTCCCAGCGGCGTAGGAACTTGGAGCTGAGGATCTTGCTGATGACGGTTCGCGTGTGGTTGAGATGACACACCTGGACGTCTCCCTCCAGCAGAAGCTTGAATCGTGGTCCAGGGCCAGGGGTGGGCGGCGCGCCTCTGCCGGGTGAGGATGGCGACGAAGAGGCGGTCGTCGACTCCAAGAGCGAAGATGCGCTGGAGGCGACCCGCAACAAGGGCTGAGGACCCCCGCCGCGCCGAGCCGCAAGCGATACGTCGGTGTACACCTCCGGAGGCGGCAAGGGTGGAGGTGGAGGTGGCGGCGGCGGTGCCGTCACATTCTCCTCGTCCTCCCCGCTGTCCTCACCCGCCCCCGCATCACAGCCGCTGGACGAACTGCACGAAGAAGAGCTCGAGTACGACACCGAGTCCGTCTCCGGTTCGGCGCGCGGCGCAATGCGGTCCGCGACGGGGACGTGGACCGGCCCCGCGGGGGTGGGTCCTTCCACCACGACGAAACACGGCGCCGCCGGGGGCGGGGCGGCGGGCGGCGTCACGGGCGGCTCACCCGTGACTGCAGGGCCCGCCTCGCGCTCCCGCCGCCCGAACGGGCTCGAGAAGCAGAACATGAGAGCCAGACACTTGGACACTTTGGAGGTGGAGCGAGACGTGGCGGCGAAGAAAAGGGCCCTCTAGGAGCCGAGAGTGGGAGACGCAGTCACGCGCGCAGGCACGCACTGGGATAAGGCATGTGTGTGTGTATGAGTATGTGCGCTTTCCTGTGTCGAGGGGCCGTGAACGGACACTTCCACTGTCAACTACAACCGATTCTACACACAGTTCAATTCTTAGGCAAACAAGGCACAAAATTATTATAACATCGAATGCTCACGATTCGGTAAACGACTAGGCGATAACCTCACCTGCTATCACATAGGAACATTGACTATATAAAATTAAAATACGAAATAATTTTACAATTCGTTATTGACTTAGTTTCAACAATCACTCTGACATGAAATACAAGGCCTTGCGATAACGATGTAGGCCTATATTTGGGAAATGTCGAGCCGCTTGTCACTCGCGCCCTAGGTCATCATGCACGTCTGACGAAGTGATAAGTCAAGCTACTTTGTCCTACATTACAATGCTTTCAACATATTCTTTATTTCAACTCATTGTCCCGTCAAAAACTGTATCAATCGTTACTATCGGCAACTATGGAGAAACACATGAACAGAAATGAAATATGAAAAACAATAACACAGTCCTGAGCAGTGTTTGACGATTCTGTCACAGATGCATCGAAGAGTGTTCGTTAAGAATGGACAACACAATATCTTTTCAAAAACACGCAGCACATCGAATTTGACAACAATGAAAATTGAGAAAATATTCGAGGAAACCGCTGACCCAGCGACCAATTTGACATGCTAGGGAGGTACACACTCAGTCGCTGACCACTCACGTCGCAGCTTGCTGAAGATGATACTAGATTGCCACTGTCGAGTGTTTTTTGACATGGCGAACACGCGCGGCAAATAACACCTGAATCGCGTCGCTCAAGACAGCGCAGCTCTAACGCAGCCTGATCCACGATCGTCCATCCCGCTTGTCGTCTCCTGCACTGGTCGATGGGGGAGGCTCTATCTCTCGACAGGGATGGGAGCGCGCGTGACGCTATCTATGAAACAACGTGTGAACCAACACGAAATTCTACCCCTTGCATCAAGCTGCCAACTAAGCGCATTCTACCGCAGGAAAGCACAACTGCCTATGTAGAGAGATCTGTGATCAACAGTTTACGTCATTCGGAAAGTACGCCATCGGAAATTAAAGTTTCGTTTATTATAAACAGAAATGTTTTCATGTCAATTGATGTCTTACATCGATTCATATAGCACATTAATTTTCATTACCAAAACACACGTCCAGCACACGACACTGTTTCGAAGTTTCGGTTATGGTACACTTGAACGGTATGCCTAAAACTTCAACTCAGTCCAAATTTTGTAAATTCACTATTTTATTTAATTACTCTTCTAGAAAAAAAAAGATTCATACAAATATAATATTTAATTTTCAGTATCTTACATGTATCCCAACATGTTAAAAAAAAGTTTCTTAATTTGAGAAAAGTTTCTGATTTGTATTGATAACTTTAAGTACGAGTTATTTTCATAGACTTAAACATTTATAGACCCAACAGTCTTGTGTACCGGTTGTTCGAAGAGGAAAACGATGTAAGATGTGTCTGTCTCCCTCTCACACATCGATTCCTCTCACTGACAGCTGACTGCTGCGCACAAGTCGTTGGATAGTAACATCTTCAATTATTTACATTATACCTTCAGTATTAATACTTAATTCTATGGTTATTTTATGCACAATTTGTCAGCATGGAGTATAACATTTAAACATGAATATAAATATGTATAATGCATGATGTTAGTGAACGTGTTAATATAAGTTAAGGCGAAAATCTACCATTCTGAGTACTATTGCCTCAACTAGGAGTATGTCACGTTTGAGAAGGGGAAATGGAAGGATCCCATCATCATTCGGTAACCACGAAGACCTCCAGAGAAGTACAACGCCTTAAGATACACCCAGGCCCTGTCTACAATTTTTTTTGTTCTCGCTAATTTTTTAACAGGATTTTCTCTCAGAACATACGATTTCCAAACACTGAGAAAGGATCATTCATAAACAGGCATATTATGTTTGTAATGTAATAATACACATTATATTCCCTGATGAACAATTTTTTTGAAGATGACGTAGAATGTCAATGAAATGAACAATCATCTTAAGTGAAAAGTTACTTTATCCAAAGATTTTACCGACATTTCAGTCGATTGTATTTCAGTACATGGTGTTTCACAAAAATTCAATTATAAATCGAATTATAAATTACACCGCATATTTTAATTTAGATTTCCATTATATAAAAATTATGGTACACATTGAAAATATTAAACACAATCAACGAATTTTTATAAGGGGAATGAGTGTTGCGCAGCAAAACGTTACCTCCTCTAGTATGCTATCCCAGTATCGTTCCTTCGCTTCATGTTAAGTTGTATCTTTACTTGTTACTGTCAGTTACTCTTTGTCGACTGCCTGAAAAGAAAAGAAATTTATGCGAAAAATGTGGTAAACCATATTTATATATATAAATGTGAAATTATCTCTGGTTTGCTACCTTTTCATAAATAAACCGCAGAACCGATCACGATGAAATTTGAAAAGGAGATCGTTTATACTCGTATATTCAGAAAGGATAGAGATTAATTGTTAATCTAAAAACGTGCAAGAAGAAAAATGGAAAATGATTTTGATGCTGAATGTCGAAGTCGCGATTCCTCTTTTAAAAAATCAGTAAAATAATTTTTATCTTACAATATAGATAGATTTTATTTTTCCTGAGTAAAAGATTGGATTAAGATAAACTCGGGAAACAGAGTAAAATGGTAGTATTCTTTATAAGTCAGTCTATCCATGGCAAAATTGGCACAAAACTGTGGCACACTGTTTTTCAGATTGTCTTGAAATTTTGTAGCAATATATATATGAACGGTAAGATAAAATCTGCGAAACATTTTTTTCTCCTATAGCAATAGTTTTGAAACAACGCTAGGTTAAACTTGAAATAAATTTGATTGCTTGCACTTGCAATTTAGTCACCAAGTATTACTTAAAATAGCATAGATCTATAAATTTATCATATAGGCCTTTAAAACTAAGACTACATATATTTCATGCGTCCACCATTTTACCTCAAACTTATTATTTATTTTTATTTTCCCATTGTAAATAAATGTAAGGAAGAAAATGTTTACCTTTGAAACTTGATGAAACAAAATTGAATAACAGAAGTTGGAATGGAGAAAAGTAAATGAAACTTGCAAATAATATTTATCAATGCTTTTTCCACATTAGTTAAAATGATTATCTTGTTTTTCCCATTCGTTACTGATTATTCACACAACTTCTTTGTTTTACTGAATTATTTTTTAAAAACATCTTTATTGCAGCTTTACACATAAATGCTAAGGATATGTTTAAACTATTAGTTACTAACCATCACTTTACATACTTTGCACTGAAATTCTTTGACACATTTTCTGTTGTTCTTTTACTGAGGCTTTACGGATGTTCTCTTGATATTATGGTAGGTTATATTATTGTGAATAATTTCTCTGTTTTGATCCAACAAGTGTCTTCCGTTTGAGGTCAGTGAAATAACTTAGAAGGTCCTGCAGGTTGCGTACTCTTTACTAACCAATTACCACTTTCATAGTTTTGTATCCATAAAAGCTCCTATCCATCATTTACTATCTGAGCTAATAGTACACGGAAATTAGCAAAAATAGGTGAAAAAATTCATAAAGTGTTGAAACTTTGTTATGAAGAATAGAATGTAGTATTGCTTACGATTAACTCTGCCACCAATTGTGTGAACTCAAGCACCCCTAAGTTCGTAGTTTTTGACGTTTGGACATAAAACGGTCAGGTTTTCGAGAAAGATATCTATATGAAAAAATATTTCTCAAGAAAAAAAAAATAGAAACAATTTTTAAAGTAGATGCATTGGTTCTCGTGCTAGAAGTTCTCCAATCATGGGGTTGTTTTCGAAATCGCGATTTATTCACATTTCCCAAATAAAGAAATTGTTGTTTTTTTTGCATGTTAAGACCTCAAAGAATCAATGTATAAATAATAGAATGTAGCTGTAGTTATTTGATTTTCGTCCGTGTTCTGGTGTATTTTATGTTGTCAATTAGTAGAGGACGCAATGTGAAAGAAGAACCACACATGACACATACGGGTGGATCACCATGTTGCAAGAGATACCGATGAGTGAGAGGGCAATGTCCTATGCGCAGGCGAGTCAGTAAAACCTCTTCGTGCCCAGGTAACCTATATAAACTGCTCCATGACTTAACAATGGACTTGATAAGTTGGACCTTATTCCCTTCAACAGCGAACCACTCATCATGTAATTCTCTAAGTACCCTTGTCTTTTTTTTCCAAATATTTTTTACGATATGCCTTTCCAGAATCGTGGAGAAATTAACGCGATTCTTGTGGTACGCTGCCTTCGCAGAAACTTCTGCTTCATTTACCCCAATTCCCACGTGTCCTGGGACCCAGCAAAACATTATGTACTTCCCCTCAAGCTGAAGGGAGGAAAGAATATCCTGGATGTTCTGGATCAGTCTTGTACTGACTACGTAAAGATAAGGGTTTGAAAAAAATGATTTGTCCCAGGCACTCTGAAAACTTGCAGTGATTTTGAGTCTATCAGAAATAAACTGGGCCTTTCCTCGTGCGTGGAATTTTCATGCAGTTAGTGAGACGTTCTTGTACCTCTATTTCAGTTTCTAATATTTGTTTATGTCTGACAAAAAGATACTTTATACCCGGAATATTTTCTTCGGCAAAACTAAACAAGTCTTCTGCTGTTAGAATTTAATAGTCATGTGTGACTTCTTTGAGACTTGTTTTGACTGCAAGGTGCTTTGTTGTGCTACCTACACCATACTTTTCCCATGGCTGGTGGCGAAGAAATCCAACACTGCTTCAATCCTAAAATCTTTTTTTGTGCTTCACCAGATTGACAAATTTTATAGGTTCTTGTATTATGAAGCAGTCAAATTAAGTCTCTATCACATGTACAATTTCTTTCAAACAGTAATTTATTCATGTAAATGAAAGGTATAAAATGCACTTGAGGTGTGTGTCATGCAGTCGCTGATAATGCACGAAGGAGGATGGAGGACTTTTTGTTTCAGATGGAATTTTAGGTCTCTAATTGAATACTATGTTAATTTTTATGTATGTAAATACAGTTTGAATGAAAAAAAGAAGTTGAAATTTGGTATATATGTTACGCACAAAACCCGAATTCGGCGATTGGACGAAAAAAACGACCAAAACTAGTTTTTTAGATGCGTTCTTGCCAGAACTAGTTTTGAACATTTTGAAGGACAAACTAGTATTGAGCACTTTTACAATGATGAAGTTTCGTGTACTTTAAGCGGATATAATTTCTTGAGTATTTACTGTGGTTAATATGTTATTTCCATGCATAAGATATTTACATAAGTGTCTGATTTCCACTGTGTGGTGTTTCTTATTCTCGGATTGATAGAAAATTTACATTTCTGTGATATATGTCCACGATTTTAATAGTAACTTTTTTATGAACGGAGGTGGAATAATAATAAAACACAGTAATATAAGTTATGAATTAATTTCTTCCACAACTTTTATATCTCTACATATATAACATTTTGCCATACAGTGACCCTTAAAAATTAAAATGAACGCTCAAAAAAAAAAGCATGAACATTTTTGTTATTCAGATATGGTTGATACTTCTTTATAATTTAGTATTAATAAAAAAGAACGTTGGCGTACAAAAATCGTGATGATATCTTCATTCATACCTAAAACACCGCAAAAATTCAAAAAAATACGTTTCACCCTAATTCACCTCTTTTAAATAAGAATTTTGAAAAAAATCCTTTCACAGTGAGACTACAATGCAATTCAAATTTAATTCAGATAGATTGAAAAATTCTAGAAAATATTTTATAGATCTTTGATTTCACAATCTTTACGTACTAAAATCGAGATGACATATCAAATTAGTTCACGAGATACGGAGAAAATAAAATACAATACCGTTAGGGAGAATGACGAAAACTTGACATTTATACCCCTTTGCGACCATTAAGGAATGAAATATCAAAAAATCTAAATTTCCGTTATAAGATAATCTATTTACAATATCTACATACAGACATACTCCTATTAGTTCGTAAGATGGACGCGCTCAATGCATCAATGTAAGTCATAACTATGTAAATAAATAATCAGAACAATATTCATTCTATAATAAAAATTATAAAATAATTAAAAATAGAATTATCTAAAAATATAACAAAATGATTGCCATATTGCACGTCATTAGCTTGACGAACGAGCGAGGTGGGTCTCTGAAGTCCCGTACGTGAAAGTGCAACATTATGTTTCGGTACATCGGGTAATATACAATTCAATCTAATCTTTCAATCTAATACTTTCCAAGAACTTGTTCTAAAACACGTTTTTATTTAAAAGAACTGTGCTAAAAAACTGAAAATTAAAAAAGTAAAACTAGAAAAAATATCCTTCTTTGGTCACTCATTATAAGTGCATAAACATAGATACTTTTAGAATATGAAATATTAATTTAAAAATCAAAGGGGTCGAGCGTCATAAATAATAATACAACTTAAAAATTTCTGAAAAATCCTCAGTATTTAAAATTTTACATTTCGTTCCCTTCCCAAGAGGTACTAGGAGTATATATCGGACCATCCTGGCCCGGGTTTTTCTCCGGTTTTCCTTCGGGTAGAGGCGGATTTATCATACAGGTTCTCTAGGCTTTGTCTAGGGGCGGGTCTATTGTAACAATAAATCGTGAATTTAGTGTTATTTCAATTTTTAAGCACTATACTCAGAATAATCTATAGTTCGATAATAACTTACATGTAATTTTTTGCTTAAAATTACAAACATATTGACATTCTATTAGTATTATAACTCGCAGCTAACTTTTTATCTTATCTAGGAATTTTTGCTGAATTTTTTGAATCCGCCTCTGCCTTAGGGCCCTTGATCGGAATTGATGGGATGGTCCCTTGCTTGCTTCCGGAGAGTAAATTAGTGTTTTTTTCCCTCCACGTGGTCATACGCAGTTTGTACTGTTTTTTGACAATAAATTTATTTATTTATTATAGAGGCTGATCGTGGACTTAAGTGCCATCGGAAATATCATTACTGGTTTCAGAGGTCCCTAAAACTACGATCTCAAAACTATTAGCTGTCATTTTCGATGATGGTTACAATTCACCCCTTCTCACCCCCTACCCAATGGGTGTATATCCCTCGTGGAGTATGATCGTGGGCGTAAGTTGCATTACGAGTGTCACTCTTCAATTCCGCGGAACCAAAAAGGATGTATTCCACCCCAATATGTGTAGTTTTTGATTATTTTAACTTGCCATCGTGTTGCCAATCCCTATCTTATGAATGCTAGGAGCACATTATCCCCTGTGGATCAATAGTGATCTTATTGGGGTTGTCCTTATCCATCTCTACGGTACCGACAACTATAATTTCCAATCAAATATTTTTTTTCATATATTTTTACATGCCACCTCCTTCCCACTCCGTCCCGGGAAGTGCCACGGTTGTCTCATCACCATGGTGCTTGTCGTCAGATAGCCAGTCATCTGTGTACCAAGTTTGGTTCAAACTGCTCCAAGTATTCTGGAGTTATGGATGCTCACATATATTCCTTTATTTCAAGCCGCATGCGTAAAATCGTACCATATTCATACATTGTCATGCAAACTACACATATCTTTAAAATTTTAGCTCGATTGGAAACTTGGACGTGGCCGAAAAATAAAGTAACGAATTTGGAAACGGAAAGACAACATAAATACTTACATACCCCCATTTCACTGTCTTAGGGTAGATTTTCCTAAATGGTACCATAATCTATTGTCATGCAACTACACACTTACATGTATACATCGAACGGAATAAGTTAAATAAAAGCGTGTAACATACTCAGGATGAATATTATTATACAAATCCGAACATAAAAACACTCAAAAGCGCGTAATTACCATTTTCCCTTATGCCTTTTATACGAAAATAACATTTGATCCCTTCTAAATACAAAAAAAAAAAAAAAATTGGCATCGAGTATAACAAGTTTCATGATTATTGAGAGGACAAAACTATTCCATGTGGACGATTCTCTTTTGCCAGAACTAGTATTGAGCACTTTGGAAACGTTCAAAACTAGTTCTGGCAAAAACGCATCTGCCCAGTAGTTTTGGTCATTTTTCCGTCCAATGGCCAAAGTCGGGTTTTGTGCGCAACATATATAATCTTCCTTCCGAATTACATTAAGTTTCATCTTTGGCGACCCTTTTCCTATCCTAAAGAGGTGAGATAATTTTTTACGTAAATAAATGAAATTAGTGACAAATAGAACGTTAAGTTTTATAAATAGAAACATTTAACCATCAGTAGTTAAATATATGTCAACTAATTGTATACAAAATTTCACCATTGCAGAAACATAAGAAATATAATAATATTTATTTTTCTGAATAAGTAGTACACACATTTCTTGACACACACCTTCGAAAAGGCGAATTTCAATTCTGTATTACTTGACAACTATTGTGGTCTAAGGAAAATATTTTGCATATTAACTCAAGCTATATGAATTTACATATTGACCACGTTTCAGTAAAATCCGACACCTAGCTGCCACCACCTATTTCCTAATTTGATATGGAATTACTCAAGTGTAATATTTAGCCAACCACCTCATATATCACACCCTACCTAAAATGTATTGCTCAAACACTGTTTAAAATTCTTGGATATAAGCTCTTCTTTGAAGTTATGGAAATGTATGGTTTGTCAATATTGTGTTTATTGCATGATGAGACTATACAAATGTTATTCTACGAAATAAATAAAGGCGTATTACAAAGAGAGGAAAACATGTCGATGTTCTTTTGTATTATTTTTATAATATCACTAACAATATTTGTCCATGTCACAACGACTCCGCTAATAAGTGTAAAGTAATTGTTATAGAAAATCGCTTATAATAAAAGTAATAGATTAAATAACGAATCTTTCCATTCATATTCTCTTACGAAAATCACTTTGCTAATCATATTTTTCTTCATGTCTCATTGAAATTACATTAAATAAAATTTTTGAAATGATAATGTTGATTAATTTATTATACTTGAAAGTAAAGAATATATGCTTACTAAATTAAATCATTTTTGGAACGTCATAGGTCATAAATTCTTTGATTTATTTACTGAAGGATCTAAATTAATATAATCGTCTGAGTCTCAGGTTACAAAATATGTATTTTTTTATATATGAAATGCTCCTGTATTTTGCATATTATCGAACCCGCATTAGATATATTTTTCTCGAAATAAAATTTGGCAACACGTAAGAAATGCTCCAATTGATGAAAAAATATGCATTTTTTAATTAATATGTTAATGCTTTGCTTGACTGGTTGACACAATTTACATAGTTTTCAAGTCATTTAAAGCGCATACATCCAAACACAATTTTCTAGTATTTTAAGTATCATGTTTCATAGAAGGTAGTTTTAAAAGATAAATATTAAGGAATTCAACTACTCATTTTCACTAACAACATTCAAATTTTTTTATACGCTTTTTCACTCTCCACCACAGTCAAGAAGCACTTGGATTTATTTATATCCATCCCCCCACATCCATCCATCTATCTATCTTTTTTTGTTGTTGGTGGTGGACGTGGAAGAAGCAAGCTCCTCACCAGTGGCCCTACGACACCTGGATCCCCACCAGAACCGCGTTAGCATTCCTTCAGTGGGGCCTGTTATGATCCATGTGGATTCCCTCGGTGGTTGAACTTACCCTACTCCCCTGTCACTTCGACCTATTGCTCAGATGTCAGGATTAGGGGTTCAGGAGCGTCACTTCTTTTCTTCTCTGTGAACATCACTCTTCTCCGCTTTGCAATTCTGCCTCCTCCTCCCTCTTCTTCATGATAATGTGCCGAATTCAAATTTTTCCCATTTCTCCGAGGTTTTCATCATCTGAATGATAAGGTTATCAAGTTACAGAATACACCCCATTTCAGTAGCGGCTATCATGCGTGCCCTTTCATATCTGGGACATGCAGAGATTTGCATGTTCTGGATCGTCCAGTTCCGCTCCGCAGCTCTGACAGCTTGTGTTCATTCGTCTCTGCATACGATACAAGTATGCCGCAGAACACCCATGTCCGCCGATGGTTTGCGTGAGGTAGTAGTCTAGCTGTCCATGACGTCGCTTGCACCACTCTTCAATCTTAGGAATCAATGTATGCGTCCATCGTCCTTTCGGATAGGCGTTCCTTCAGCTTGCCATTCCTTCAGCTTCNTTGATTTTGTTTCTCCCATATTATCGCCCTTTCTTTTGCTTATAACCAGTTAAGAGGGATAGCAGATAACATCAAACCTACTCATGTCAATATCGTCCTATATCCACAAATGACTCTCAAAGCCATTTTCCTTTGGACAGGCGTCATGTATCTCTTAATTATTCCTTTATGGGCGTGATGTCCCCATATTGGTGATCCATAGAGTAACACGGAATGTACCACGCTGATCAGAAGTAATCTTCTTTCCGGTTTCATTTCCGGAGTCATTTCTGTATTTAGTTGTTTAGCCTAGCCTTATTATTCCCAGTTCATTTGGGGTCGGCGAATGGGGATGGATATGATGCTTCGTTAATTGTAGCTGGGGAATACTCATGGCGCCGGATGCCCTTCCTGACGCGCCTCCCCTGAAGCGGTGATTGTGAGATGAAATGGGTGTGAATGATTATGAGTGAATGTTGTGGTGGAATGATAGGCAGGGGAAACGGGAGAGCCCCGAGAAAACCTGCCGCGAGCACCGCTCCGTCCACCACCTCGGATTCTACTTGGATCGGACCGGGTTTGAACCGGCGTCCCCAGAGGTAGAAGGCGAGCGCGTTACACACTGCGCCACGGTCGCCTTCATTTCTGTATTTAGTGAATTTATTAATTGATCGTTAACAACTTCACTATTGTCTTCGACTGATACTTCCAGGTTCACCACGTTTCCTCCGAAACTAACAACATTTTCCCTTAGATTAACAGTATTATTATTTTGAACAATAAAATCACATTCACAAATAATTGGGTAAATTAAATTCTTAATTACTAAGCACACTATTTCGTAATTCTTATTTCCTATCTTAACCTAACAATACTTGTTTATTTACAGCCGCTAACTTCCCTTTTGTCGCGGTAACAATACTAATACGGGTAACCGGAAGAACTGGAATTTGAGGATCTATTCTTCGCAAAATTTGAAAAGTTTCTTCACTTATTGCGCTCACATCTTCTCCTGTATCTATCAACATTCTCAAATTTTGTCACATTCTACTTCCCAAAATTTCGGGGCATGTCTTACTTTCCTTATTCATATTATTCTCTTCACCTCCTTCCAGCAATTCCGCTTCTAATACAACCGTGGCAACGATGGACTCTATGGAATAGCAATGCACCGGCCCGTCCTCATCAATGCAATTCTCTAGTTTTCCCTCCGCTGAGCAGATCTTCGGTTCAACCCTTGCTCACGCGACTCCGTTCGCTGCCGGTCTTCCGCTCCCCTCCGTTCAAACGCCCGCGGCCGCTGATCCCGAGAACCCCTCTCATTTGCCGGCCCATATGATGCCTGGTCGAGGTGGCTGCCGCCTCCGTTTGGGTACCGGGGTGGGCTGCGCTCCGTTTTCCCTTCTCTCCCCCTTGTCTGAGGCCTCGCCGCGTTGCCTCTTTGGTCCCTAACTGCGGTCGCATCAAATATCCCCAGCTTTTGTATAACGCTACCTAGCGTTTCTGCACCGGCGGCCGCTAACAAATCGCCTATTCTCGCAGGTAACTGAGATCTAATTATTTCTATGAGCTCATGTTCGGTCCTGCACGACCCTCCGCGTCTCCAGTCCGCCATAGCGCCTTCTACATATTCTTGGAGCGATCTATTTGTCCGAGGATCGTACCTACGGTTCATTAGTCGAACCTCATCCTCTATTTGCTGCTGTGTCGACCAGAATCGTTCTAAAAATATTCCCTCGAATTGTTCGAACGAGTCCACCTCGTCCCCACAAGTTTCGGACCAATGTGCTGCTCTTCCTCTAAGCGACTGTCTAATTAAATTTAATGTATTTCGCTGTCATGCTATGTAATTCAAAATGCCCTTTAATGAGTTCGAGAAACCGGCGTGGGTGTAGTTTGCTGGTCCCATCGAATTTAGTGTCCGCGTCGAGAGACGCTATTAAAGATTGAATTACCATGGGCCCGCCGACTGACGCACGATTTTCTTGAACATTTCTCATTTTTTCATTTACTTCCCTGAGCGCAGCGTTTTTCATAGCCTCAATTTTGTCCGAATATTCTTTCTCCATCTGATTGACCCGGACTTGCACATCGTCAAATTTTTGTTCAATAAAATTTATTTTTTGATCCTGTTCCTTTTTTAAAGTACCGACTTCCTTTTGAACAGACCTCACGCGTTCTTCAATTAGTTCAGTTTCCCTCGCGACAGTTTCCCTTCGCTTACTCAGCTGTTCACTCATTTCCTTTTTGAATTGATTAATGTTACTGTTATTTAATGCTACAGCATCAGATATTTCTTTCCTAATTTCACTTGCGAACTCCGCGTTAACTTCTCGCGCAAACACTTAGACCTCTGAAATTTTATCAATTACATGTTCTTGATAACTTTTCGCCTGCTCATTTAAATTTTGAAATTTTTTGCCCACCTGATTTTTAAATTCTATGATTTTATTTTCCACTTTAATTTCAAAATTTTCAATTTTTTCCGAACTTTGGTTTAGTTTTGCTTCGAAACTTACCTGTTTACTCTAATATCGTTTTTGAACTGCTCAAACTTCTCAGTTAACTTAATTTCACACTTTTCCGCGTCAACTTTTAACCCATCAAATTTTTTAAATTGGTCATCAAATTTTTCATTAAACATTTTAGTATTTCATTCAAATTTATCATTAAACATTTTAGTATTCAATTCAAATTTTTCATTTATATTTAAATTTAACTCACTTTTGTTGTAAGAACGCCATCATTCTTTCTTCCCATCCTAATGACTCCCTTTGCTTTACTTGAGTTCCCTGAACTACATTGCTCTCCGGGTTTTCTTCCGGTTTTTCTTCCTCCTCTGAACTACCCTCAAACACGTCCTTTTCACTATCCACGAATCCACTTTCATCGATTGGATTTAATTTTTCCAATTCTCCCATTGCTCCCACTACCTCTGCCTGGTCAGCCATCTTTGCATACGGTAATTACCTTTTTTCTTATAATTAACACAAAGGTGTGATAAAGTTTACGTAAGTACAAACGGAATCATAAATTTAACTTCTTGGTGCATTAAAATTAATTATTTTGCTGTATTTAGATTTTCTGGTGCGTATACTATTACATCATTATTAACTTACAAATAACGTACTTTATTGTTGCACTGCTCAAGTTTCGCCGTCGTAAATAGAATTATTCCAATATTTTACCATTTGTTTCGTGATCTTTTTGTAGTTATTCATTAGAATCTAACATAATATTGCCTTAGTTATTGTCGAATTAATTTATCTGCAGTTGTCATCCTAAATTACTTCTGTCATTTTAGTTGTCGGTTTGTTTATTTACTTATTTAAACCCTGCCTCATTGTTGCACCCACGTTTTCGTCGTCATAATTTCATAGAATTATTACATCATTTTACAAATCGATTTTCTTGACTCTTTCGTATTCATTTACATTTTAACACAATATACGGTAGTTATTGTCGAATTAATTAATCTCCAGTGGTCGTCCTAATAATTATTTCAATCATTTTTATCGTCGGTTTGTTTGTATATTTGATTTATTTATTATCTCATTTGTAACTTCCGTAGTAATAAATATATTATTATACTAGCATCTTTCATTCAGTGTTAGTTGTCAGTTTTCGTGTATTCTCATTTGCTTTTGTCGTTAAGTTGCTAACTTTCTCACAACAATGGAAACTATCGCATTCCTCAACTCATTCAAAGCCGATATTCAGAAGACGTAAAATAACTTGGTACATTATATTGACACACGAATCAGTGCGCTGGAAGAGGTCAATAAGAAAACGATCGGCGGTTGGACTACAGTTAGGAATTCTCGCCGTCCTTCCAACTGCTACCACCCGGTTAGACCAACGACACATGCACCACCCCAACTCTTCACTCAGAATAGATTTAGTGTGTTAGATGACATGTCCCTGTTTCCTCCCTTACCTACTCGTTTCATTCCCTCCCGTCCAGTACCCAGACCTGTTCACACACCGCGCACTGGTAAGCACAGCCGCCCAAAATCCCGTAAAGTAATGCTATCCAGAGATGATACCAACATTTCCACGCAGAACTCAAACGTGCTCATACTAGCTGATTCGCACGGTCGTCAGATGTCCTCCGTATTACGTGGATTGCTTCCTATTAAGTTCTCAGTCTCCGGTTTCTTTAAGCTAAACGCTCGTTTGGCTGAAGTTATTCAAGAACTGGACACTTACACTAAAAAAATCACAGAGCGGGACACAGTAATCATCATAGGTGGGCAGAACGATATTAATTGGGGGGTCATTTCAACGCGTCTGAACATCTACAAAAACTAAAAATGACCTCCTTGCACACGAACATAGTGCTCTCTAGCCTGCCTCCACGCTTCAACGTTCCACAAATAAACCACGAAATTAACCTGGCAAACATCTCCCTAAAACATCACCTGGCAGACACAAAAATCACATTTTTTGATTTGCAACCACACCTGACTGCCAAGGACTTTACCC
>NNCF01128559.1:175529-264342 GCA_002313205.1 Laupala kohalensis | reverse complement strand
CTTCCGGAGAGTAAATTAGTTTTTTTTCCCTCCACGTGGTCATACGCAGTTTGTACTGTTTTTTGACAATAAATTTATCATTATCAATGAAGAACATCTATCGCCTTTGAGGAAAAATGTGCTAGATAAACAAAGTCCCATTCCTGTATCGGAACATCCATTATATAATGTTTGTGAACAAAATAATTCGTTTTTGAAGAACGGACATAAATTTGTAAATAATATTGTCACATTCGTTTAGAACTGTGAAGTAACGAAGTGAACGAGTGATGGTTACTAGTTTGTGAATCTTCTGCTCGTGGCATGACGAACCTATATATTTCAGAGTCCTAAATAGGGAAAAGGCGCTAACTCGGGTAAAACACAGTGCCTCTTCTGAGTAGGCCTGGGTAGTCTGCTGAGCGCGCAACCTCTCGTACCCAATGAGAACCCACAAAAAGCACCATAGGAGTTCATATACTTTGTTGCTAAATGCAAAGTTAAATACAATTCATGGTGATGATTTCAAATTCCATTCCTAAACAATTTTTAATCGTCAAATATCGCTGTATGTAAACGCCATGATATCGGTATTCTTCTTCCTCATACAAAAACAATGAGGGCATGACTGTAAGCTTGTTAACATCTGACTCTGCTCTACTGTTTGGACCTAGCAAGTGGTGCGGTATTTTTCAGTGGACCCAATCAGATGTCATGATTAACAAATGCATGAGGAAGTTCCGAGATCGTCCTTAGATCAGAATTCCATGTCTCCCTGGATTATCGTTTGTATCGAATAAATAGATATCAATGTATCTCAAAGGGACTAAGCTATGACACCCGCTGAGACTGTGGGACAAGTCAAGATGAAGAGGTAAGGAATCTTCAAGTTCAATGTTCGCAAAAGCCAAGTGACTAACACTATTCGACACGTGTTTTGTGTTCCCGAAACAATAGCTGCGATTGAAATACTGAGCTCTATTCAAGGTTCTGGTGGGTTGATGAAAACGCAACATAAGTCTAAGAGGATAATGAAGTTCGTCAGAGGAAAACGACGAGAATCAAAGAAGTCTCAATGACACGATACAAATCCGCATGGAAAATCGAAAGATTGAGAAAGTCTTTGCAACCTGAGATAGCTTATGTGAACACAGCTCTAATTTTTTTTTTTTTTTATTCTTGACAGAAAATTAGTTTATATTGTTCATAAATTAAAAAAGAAAATTCTGGATAACGGTTAGCGATAATGTCCTTTTCAATTTCTGTCCCATTTACAAACGCATAAACAATTTTAACGACTCATTCATGTATTACTTACTCACTTATAAGGTCATATAAGTTTTAACTAAAAAGGTTTCTTATGTCATTTGCCACATTTTTAACGTAGTCAATATGCGGCTTATCGTTTCCCATTTCCTGCTACTTGTCTTTTTTAGAGCTCGGCCTTCAAAATGTCTCTTTAACTATGTCTTTTGTTTCACATATGTTATTTACGTACCCACTCAAGTGCTTGAAATAGTCTTCATTCTTAATTAGATTTTCTTCTCCATAAAGTCTTTCTTCTCCATCCCTAATTAGGTATCGTATGTATTCTCTTCTTTCTATGTCACATCCCTAGAGGACGGACCAACAAAAACAAATTAACTGACAAGAAAATAATTTTTTTAACATTTAGATATATTTAAAAAACTCACCCATCAAAACGCACTGACTTACAAACTATAATACAATTAATTTATAAAAATATGAATATACAAGAAATGTGGCGAAGTTGTGGGTCTTCCGCGAATTTTTTCTTGTGCGGCTCATGAATTTAATTATTTTTATTACTCTACTTGACAATACGATATAAAAATTAATAGATTAACTGTATCACCAACAAAAGTTGAGCATTATCATTTGTCAGTTTGATCTCAGGGGC
Organism: Laupala kohalensis; assembly: GCA_002313205.1. Taxonomy (NCBI): domain Eukaryota; kingdom Metazoa; phylum Arthropoda; class Insecta; order Orthoptera; family Trigonidiidae; genus Laupala; species Laupala kohalensis. The sequence continues at coordinate 262,442 of NNCF01128559.1, read as the reverse complement.
AGTGAATGAATTAATAATTTTAAAACTAAAAACACGTTTAATTACAAGTTTAAGCACAGAAGTCAATCCTCCCAGCTTATAATTGTTTCAGTACGTCCTCTTCTTAGGTATCTGGATGCTGTCCCTTTCTGAGAAAACGCCGCGAGGTGTTAAATAGCAGAAAGAACACAGCTAATGGATTCTCCACGAAGAGGAGGGACGAACACAGGACAAGGGGCAAGTTAAAGGTCAGAAACACTCGAACATAGGGCAAGTTAAAGGTCAGAAACACTCGAACGTGAGCATTAAAATTTTCATGGGTTTAAAAGTGAAAATAAAGAAACGTATTTCACTTTTTTCATTAACAATTAACGTCGTACCTGAACAAGTATATTCAAGAAAAATTTCATGCATTTATGTTCAATTGAAAAGTCAGTATCAGCCATTACGAATTGCTTAACACTGCTGTAATTTAGAAGCTGATTCATGATGTGTAACTGAGGTAATAAGTTTACAAATTTCAGGAACCAAATACAATATTTGTTGTGTTTGACATCTCTGACCCTGAGGAACTAAAAATAATCATTAAAAAATCAAAGAAGCAAATCGATTTGATGTTGTTTTGTGTAGCGCAGACACGATGAGATAAGTGGAGACAATTTGGTATGTACTTTACAGCGAATGCTTCAAGCAAAAATGCTTTGCGAGTTGTAGAGATATCTTTGATTAGGTGCCACTCATGTTCATATTCCTTCTTCTTAACCTTTAACTGGTGTCGTAAATACTTAAGTAACTAGTATCGTGAGGGTCGCGTGACTCCCAACATTTGCTTGCATCAAGAACTTTTTTATCATTGTTTGGATAAATCGTAGTAAATGCTAAATTATACTTCTATTTTATGTAATCGATAGAATCAATGTATGTTTTTTTGTTACAATTTTAATACTTTTATTAAACGATAAAAAAATAGAACTTTTTTAAGCATATCTCGATATTTAATATATAATGCAAACTAATCTTGAAAAATATACCTGTATGTGCATCTAACTAACATTTAACCGTATCCACGTGCTCCGTCCCTTGTATCGTGTGTGTCGCACTGTCCCCAGCAAGCACCTATCTCCGCTCTTGTAAGTGCTGCACGCCGAAAGTCCGGCTTTGTACTTTTCTTGTGCTCAGAACTGGATATAACGATACTAAGTCACCAGAAAGATGAATATTTTCACTAATTTCCACACTCAAACGTGTCAAATAAAATTTTTAACCATTCACGAAAAAATAATATTCAATAAGGAACCAGAACACCCAAGTAATAGCTCCGAAAATAATAGAGTAAAATAGAGTCGCGATAAAAATTCACAGTTTTCTGAGTTAATATTATATATTCTCAAAGTTCAAAGTAACATTTAACAAAGTACAAGGTCGAGAGAACTATGTCCTAATGCGAGAAAACAAAGAAGCTCTACACAGTTATCATCTCTCAAATGCTTCAAGAGAAAATAATAAAAAACATCTACAAAGTAGCATCGACAAATTGAGTAAAGAATAGTGCTGATTAAAAACTACAACACTCAGGATCCCTGTCATGTTAAAATTATCGACCATGTAACCACAATGTCGTGTCGATCACGTCTTAAAACAAGGATTTTTTTATTAAACCCTCACAAAACTTGTTACTGATAAATTTCAATGACAATTTTCTTCAAACTTATGTGGAGCATGTTAGTGGTATAAGTACAATTTAGACAGATTGCTTTACTGCGTTACTGGTAGTGCACCGTGGAAATATTAACCAGTACTCTTCCTTGAAACGAGGAAGGCTGGACTGAAGGAAGCAATTATCTTCAATTTTTCCATACGCCACGAAAATTTTGAGATGATGTTGGGTCCTGTAAACCTCTACGACCATAAACGCATGTATGTAAAAGTAATGACAAGCTATTATTAAGTTAAAGCAAAACATCTGAGGAAATATTCACAACCCTGCTGGAGGCACACATTACTGTCAAAATCAGCATCATTTCAACCGAGTCCGTAGAAAGAGTATAATTTTCGCGCAAGGTAGACCAGCAAATCACAGATGTCAGCACCTTCGAAATGGAGAGGTTTCTGTTTCCGCTCGACTGAGTTGTTTGTCCATCCGGTGTCGCTGACCGGAGAAACTTCAAATTCTTCATTTATATCTTAAGGAGAAATGAGGGATGTCAGTTCAAACAGAGCCATTTCCAACATAAGTCATTGTTTTAGAAAACAGAAAAACTTAATTGAATAATTCCTATATACACTTATTAGTAAAAAATTGAATATTTTGTTACTAACCATTAGTCAAGGAAAATATATTCTTTCGTTCCCCACTCAAATAAGGTGAAACCAAAATGAAGAAAATGTTATGAACACAATTCTCTCTTCTTTTATCGGAATCACGAAGTACGGCGTGTACTTTAGCAAGAAAATAATATTATTCCATAGAATTGAATGTAATTTTTGGAATTGTCTCAGTGGTACAATTGAATGAAGAAAATTTTTTATGAAGTGGAATTAGCTCTATTTGAACAGAACACCTAAATTGTGTTGAGGTTACATTGAATAATGGAGTTGTGGTTTAATTTCGCCAGGAAATTTAAGAATTCACATTCAGTTTTTTATTACAAGAATATATTTATTAAGTATCACAATGTTGAATGACATGTATAATAATCTTTTACGAGTAACATTACATAAAAACCATACAATAGTTATAGTTATTAAATATCATTGAAACGCACAAATCCGATCCACGAGTCACATTGTAATAAAAAAGTTTATTTAAAAACCAGGGCGAAGATGTTGCAGTCCTACTAACATGATGATACTAATATATCGTATATCGCGACAGCAGTGCATAGCATATAGAAGGGTAATCCAACATTTTGTTTTCAATGTAAATTACGTAAATATAGTAAACGTGATAATGTGAAGAGATAAATATTTTTTCAATACAGTTCTATTACCACAATTTCATGGACTTCATCCCAGTTCAAGCCAGTAGCAGCAAATGGGACTGTTCATGAACTAACTGCAACACCAATTCGATTTCTATTTTAAAATAAATTATAAAAGAAATACTGTATTGTTAAAATATGAGGTAGCAATCCCGTCCCTGTCATGAAACTCATTTATGGAAATTATGGTGGGAGGAGAAGGGATATTTACGAAACGCTACAGTGTTGGGTATCTAACTTACGAGTTAACCTATATTTTGACATAAATACGGATTATTAAGTAGGTTTACTATTTTATAAATATATTCGACTAATGCTAAGGAGTTAATTTAATATATTTATAAAGTTAGACTATTGTTAATGCAATTTGTATCCATATAAAGGACAATAAATAGTTTGTATTTACTACAAAGGCAGTTGTATAATCAGCGTAGGAGGTCACTATTAGGAAATGAAGAATTAATTGTTGAGAAAGAGAAAAAACGAGGAAGTAAAGGAATAAAACATTTTCTGCCAAAAAAGACTTGAAACATACTTATGAAAAGTTCGTAGCCAAATACACCAAACTTTCTTCGTGGAATACTAGATACAATAAAGGTAAAATAGGAAGAATGGTTATCGGAACATAAAAAATAAAAATAAGAAAATATGAACGCTGTTGTTCGTAATGTGGAGTATTTTTAATAAAGTGATTTGGAAGAAAAACATGATTCTGAACTTTTTTTTAAGCTTAGCACAGTGTAAAGGTTTTATCTCTCTGTCGTTCATATTCTTTCATGCGGTAATTACTTTTCAGAGAACCGCCCACCAGAGAGGATGCGTAAAAATGACAGGCAATCAACCATTGAATATGATAATTAAAGAATGCTAATTCATGCTTGAACCCAATATTAATTTCAATCTTCTACTACACACTCGAAGAAAACATAATTGCTTGATTGGCGTCCAATCAATTACTATTATTCAGTTCTTAATTCAAATGCAGTATGAAATTATTTTACGGACTTAAACTTAACATAGAGATCCCTAAGCATAAATTTTACACAAACATGTCACGGGAAAAAAATGGTAGCGACATAATCTTGTCACCAGTTAAGAGCACTAAAATTATATAATTTCACTTCCAGGAAATAGGTAGCATTGAGGTGATGTCAGAATGTATAAGTAAAGAATTTTTAAAAAATTATTTTTTTTTTCTAATATTTTTTCAAGCAATTAATGCGTAATATACAACATTGATGAATAAAATGATGAAGGAGATTGACCAGAATGAACACACTTAATTTAAATCTGTTTAAATTATTATTGTTATAAGTGATAGTAGTAGTAGTAATATTAGTATTCTATTTTAGTCTGTTTTCATTTATTTAAAAATGTGTACATGTGCGGATATGGGTCCATATACATGTACGTATGTATATGTAAATATATTGATATGAATGCATATGTTATTTGCCCTGCAGATAAGCATGTATTCTTTCTATGAATTTATTAAATTCTTTCGCCGAACTTTTTTGTCCTGTTACAAGTTTCCAGATACCAACCAGATTCTTCTTTTTATGCTTAGCGCGCTTGCCCTATCCGTTGGTTTTCCGTTATTCCCAACGGTGTTCAATGAACGAAACAGTAATTTAAGTATATATAACAATAGCTGAATTAAAAATTAAAATTAATATTTAAAAAATAGCCAAGACAGTAAAAAAAATTCTTATTATAACTCATTAGCACTTATTAATTTCTTTTTCCGCTACTAATATCATTTACCTATCAAATAATCGAAATATTTTAATAGCTCTATTTTTAGTTACAGTTTCAGTTCATTGAGAGTGAATAGTAGTACGCTTAACCCACGGTACATTTTAGGGCCTCTGTAAGGCGCACGGGCCCTAAGCCCCGCTATATATATGGTATATTTTTTCTTAAAATAAAGCCCTTTTGAATTTGAATTTGAATTTGAATAAAATGAAGCTATTTGGATTCAGATTTCCATCTAAAATACAATGTATCGTCTTTTTTTACGATAGGTATGTATTTAATGAAATAATTTTATTTTTGTAACAACATCTTTGTTTTAAATGGGTCCACGAATTCTTGTAAATAGTTCCACGAAAAGTTCACCCCTTTAAAAGAGTCCATTTAATGAGTTTTCCATGGAAACCATTCCCACATCGGCTATGTAATAAATCCGATTCACTTACTAGGAAGTGAGTGACGGTGTTAATACCACCCCAGTGCACTATTCTACTTCTGCCCTGAGGCAGATTCAACTTTTATACGTCCTAGGCACAATCTCTTAGTAACACCCATCCTCTCTCCGAAAAAGTAAGTATTATGAAAAATAGGTATCTATTTGTAGAAATAAATTCCATCCAGAACATTGAACTCGGTACTTAAGTATCTACTAGTTCATCGTAACTACTAAAATCATATGTTTTACAAGTTGATTGATAACAGAGGTATTGGAGATAATAAACTGGTCCTAATTCTGCCGTCCCCGGACATTCACCTGTTGGGTCTACATAAAAATGAGCCTCTCCTACTGCTGGAATGTTCCCTCTTGGCGTGAAGTCATCAGTTTTATAGAATATAACAAGATGGACAGTTGCCGTATAATATTAATTCTTCTAACGAATTTGTAGTTGTACCCGGGGGGGGGGGGGGGAGTTCAGCGGGCGGTATAGACTCTGCGGTCCAGGTAGGCTGCTTCAAAGAGTAAAAATGATGATTTTTAATTACCTCGTTAAAAGTTACCGTGATATTAAAATTTTGATAGTACTTGAAAAACGAAGTTTCTCTTATAGAATACTCGTAAGCTAGAACCTTTGAGGATACTTACAGAAAGGGAATAATAAAAAAATAACTTTATAATTCTGTGCATGCTTGTCAGCTGAAAACACTTTGCTGTAGTCATTTGGAAAAATAATCGGTTCTACTATTTTTTGTTGTATAAATGATTTGTTGGTGAATTGATGGAGCAAATGTGCATAGGAAATAGTGTTTTAGTTAAGACATCAATCAGGGTTTAAAGAGTTCGTGCAAATATGGAATAAATTGGAGGACATGCTTATCTTTACGAATATAATCGATTCGGGATCCCGCATCTTGGCGAATAACCACGAGTAGTGGCTTCTTTAGACTGTGCTTCGCCTTTTGATTAGGTCGTGACTCACTGTTGTAGGGAAAGCCTGCTGTGTCTCAGGCAGTGATTCATCCTGACTGAATGCCTCGAATCTTCCTCGTGATTGGGAGGTTTTGATTCTTCACGACAGAATTTGGCTCAGATTTTTCCGAGAACCTGTTTCAAAATCCACTTGTCGTATTAACAAAGAGATAATCGTACTAATCGGACAAAAGGAATAAAAAATAAATGTGTCTGCGATTATCGTGTAACATTTGAGACATTATTTTATTTTTATCTATTATTTTACTCTTAAATTTTCCATCACACAATATCTCAATTTATCTGTTTTTCTTGGAATGAGTATACTATATGTCCGACATAGTATACTAATTCCAAATCAATCAAAACATGAAAAAGGGTTATTAGATGAAGCTCAAGAAATTATTTAATATTCACCTCGTGAATATAATAAAAACTAAGTTGGGAGAAATATTGAGGGAAATATTGCACTCTGAGCTTCCATATTTCTTTCATTCTGTGTAGGGTGCAAAAGATAAAAAAAGACGAAAGAAGAATTGTCTAATAACGAGAAATTAAAATTGAAAATGCTTGAGGTATGTTATAAAGATTCGTACTGATATAGAAGAATCACAATTAGAACAAATAAGAACAATTTTGGATCCCAGATTCAAAGCTGTGCCTTTAAATCTCGTCATTCTGTCTCCCAAAAAATGAATAATTCGTGGAGAAATAAATTATCTTCTACTGCTTAATTTTACTCGTTGTTCACAAGAGGAAGATTGGGAGAATGTGAGGTTGGCATGGTCTCACCACAAACGCTTAGTTCTAGCAATGATTCACGATGCCATGCTCCAGATGACAGTTTTTACTTCAATTCTCGCGTACCACGATTGAGAGAAAAAAAATTATATATTAATTGAAAGAAAAAAAGTAACATTAACATATTATCATCTCATTGCTAGATCATTACCACCTGAGAGGTTGTTTACAGAAGTCGAGAATTTGGACAACTAGGGAAGGTCTCGATTGTCGAAACAAATTTGTCAAAACTATTATTTTTTATTGTTTTAAATTATTAATATTTTTTTGTTTTTACAAATTTTTTTTCAGGCAAGTTTTTATTATTTTTTTGTAATGTGATAAGTTTTTAGTTTGTTGATGCATACTTTAATATAACATTTTTACACATTTCATTTAACATTGAGAGTCCTGATATGTAATTACAAGGGCATGTAATTCTACTTTAAAGTGGAAGCATGGACTTTGAAGCAGGTACCTTGCGTTATATTTTTACGTACAGTGCGAGCTTAGAACAACTCTCGGACCTCTCGGGGTTTGATATTGTGGAGTGTTGAGAATTAATTTTAAAATTTTGTACTGAAGTTTTAATTAATTAGAAGATTCCGTTACAATCAAGAATAATAAACTTTGTCTGTTTCCTGTTTTTATCCATTCTTTTTACTTGATTAGTAAAACAACATCCATTGTCTTCCTTCAATCTAAAACCTTGTTGACGAATATTTGTTAACATTTTCCTTACTCATTAATATTAGATATACTAATTTTAATAATAATTTAATTAATAACAAATTAAAACAATAATCATCATATTTATAAGCGTAATATTTCTCATCGTCATGTTAATTTCTCAAGGTTGTTACTTTATCTATCTATTCCTGTGGTTTATCGTGAATTACGGATTCTTTAAGAGAACTGATGGGATGGTTTGTTGCCTTCTCTCTGGGAGTTTATTCTATTGTCCTCTATATAATAAAAGTTTTCTTACTCTGAAAAAAAGTCAGTTTGCCCATTGAACTGATAAAATATGTGTGAAAACTCGACTTCGTTTGACTAACAAATAACTTTGTTTTTATAGATTGCCACTCCTGCATGGGAACATGAGCATGGGGCTGCGATATTCACTGTTCTAGCATACTCGCACTCCAGCGAGATTCCTAGCCATTTACCTAATAGAATATAGAACTCAGATACAATTTACAATGGAAAACTAAAAGAAAAGTGTTAATCGTTAATAAAACAAAATAAATATTTTGTAATTGGGTCAATGAAACTTTACTTGGTAATTGTGGAGCTTTGGCAACATTATCAAAGAACGATAAATTGAAAGGCGTTTCTATGTTACTCATTGTTTTATTGGTATAAAGCTTTTTCGGCTGCATAGCAGCCATCGTCAGTAACATACACTGAAAATTGAGGAATATTTTTGGCGAGTGCCGCACTTGCCAAAAATATTCCTCAATACTCAGTGCATGTTACTGACGATGGCTGCTATGCAGCCGAAAAAGCTTTATACCAATAAAACAATGAGTAACATAGAAACGCCTTTCAATTTACCATTCAATGAAACTTTATTAGTATAATAAATTAATGATGGAAATGCTTTATTGGTGTTCTCATTAAAAGCGTAATGACAACATTGAACAAATCATTAATGATGGGAAACATTATTGATTGCGATGTATCGACCCTTGACTTGGGTGTTTCCTTGGTATTATTTTTCTCTGTCCACTCATTTGGTAAGAAATCATATACCTCATTTTCGATACACAATATTATATTTCAATCTTAGCACTTTCGTCCTCACTTTTAATACCACTGAATTAGTAGTTTGAGATGGAACACCCAAACTTTTTTGATTTTATTTGAATTATCGTTTTAATTATATTGAGTAAATCTGAAGCAGTGAATAGATCTGTTAGCAGAAACGTCAAAAGTAAAAATTTGGCAAAAACCACGAATTATTTGAAAAGTGTAATTGTTAAAGGTTTATTTATGAAAACTCCAATACAAGTTAATGCGTTATCATAGTCTAGAAATGTTTAAAATAAATTGCAGTTTCAAGAAAGAATTCTGGTAGAGGATCCCGCATACCCTGGTATTCCTCTTTATGGTCCCCTCCCAAAATCAAATCCTGGATTCTCCCTTGGTGATACGCAGTTTCAATATCTTTTTCCTATCATTTATTTCTTAATTTAAGTGTCAACAGAGAAGGAAAAAGAGTTACACAGTCAGGGAAGGTAATAATTCCAGGGATACCAAATCGCGTATCTCCCGCCCAATAATTACTTTCATTTTCCGTTCATTTATCTTTTCAATCTTTTACTCTTTCCTTTTAAACGGAAAGTAACAAGTGTCTTAATATTAAGAGAGAAAATTGTGAAGAGAGGCGTAAAGGGCAGGTTAAAGCTGGCACATCATTATTTTGAGAGGTGGAGTTTCGGGCATAACATTTATAACATAAGCGGTTTCTGTGGCTCCGAGAAGCTGAGTTAAAACCCATTATCCTCACACAACACGTTCTGCGGTCACCAACGCGTCAAAGCAGCCATTCCCCAGCGAAAGCCATTTCGGCGCTTGATAAAGTCACATGCACGTTGTTAGATGAACTCGGAAGAAAAACGAGTTGGCAGTGGAGGCAAAAACCAGAAAATCAACTATCTCTTATGAGCCTTCATAAATCATCTTCATCTTCTGTCTAATGACACAGAAGAAGAAAAATACGTTCTTAATACCAAATATTTTCACTGGTAACAGCGAAACCAATGAGGTTTGAGCTTCACTTATTAACAGCCGTTTCTGAAATACAAAGACTGCCAATTGCAATTAGCTCTAATGGTGGAGCATTAAGAGCAGCATGATGGAAGTGAAGTGATCTTCCTGGTTCGTGGGGTGCTTCGTTCAAGCTGCCTCACAAAAAATAATGCAGGATCATATTACGACCCTAGTTCGCGAGGGTTTTACATCCCGTGATGGATCTATAACTCACGTAATGATTAACAGGAATCCATGTTTGGTTCACTCCAGGAATGTAACATTAATTTACTTGAAATATATATTCATTCAATACTTCTAAGAACGGAAATACAAAAAATATTTTAATGCTTAATATTTTAATTTTAAAACATTAAGATAATAGTTAAAAATTGTAGGTAATAACAAAAATTTGACATTTCTTAAATATAGTATATTCTCATAAACTATTTTAATATCACATATTGAACACAAAAATAACGCACATGACTTGAAATGTTTTAAAAAGAATTTTCCAATTTGTTGAAATGAAATAATTTTACTTCGTTTTCATGAGTTCAAAACTCGGTGCTACCTAGCACAAATTAAAGAGGATAACAATACCTGTGAAGAATTTTCTGCGCAGATCAAAAAAGCAGAATTTTCTGCGCATTTAAAAGTTTTAGGTTTGTAAGTACATTTATTCTGAAATATCTTTCACCGTCTTTCACCTAACTCTGTAAATATTTAGTGTAGCTTTAGAATGTCACCCACTCAATGATAGGAAGGAGACCATGAAAGCAATTAATATCAATGACGAAACCTAATAATGAATTTAAAAATATCTTTTATTTGTTTTGTTTCTTAGATTTCAAGTATAGAATTTTGGAAATAACAGCCCTTCACGTTTTATGAAAATAATTGTTTACCATGTTTTATCTCACATTCAAAACAAGTTATATGTAGGCATCATAGTCCGCGTCTCCCATTGACGAGCGATCTATTATAAATATTTTATTCTGCAGCAATTTGAAAAAGAATGAAATTCTTGTACCTCAAATTGTCAGTTATCTTATCAAATACCTAATTTGGATCGTGTATTCTTCGCGCCGGATATCTGTGTAGAATCTCTGCTATGAAGGAACAAACAAGGAGAGGAATTATGAAGGTAATTAACCACTTACGAGTGGGTTATGTCTGATCTCTCGAGAGGGCGGACCACTTAGCAAAAACCACGCGAATGCTACGGCGAAATAGTAAGTGGAGAAGACTGAAAACACGAAGCAGCAGTACAAGGGAATGAGGTGGGTTGCTCTACCACTATTAAACTCCCACAGGTTGCATGGCAAAGTGGCAAGGTTACTGAGACAGATGCAAATTTGATTTTTCCGGTTATTGACTTCTTTCGGAGTTAATTACAAAAAAGAAAGGGAAATCGAATTATCACTGACGATTGTTAAATGAAATGGTCGACGTGTCACAACTTCGACCTTAGAAACATAAATTATAGTCATGTCTTCAATCCGTCGGATTGAATTATAACCATAAGATTTGTCAATATTTTATTATATAAGATGTATTCAAGATACGCTACAGGTTTTACCGTGAAAGGGGCTTGCATTTTAATTCTTGAATATAAACTTGATTCTTCTTGCTAATTTTCAAAATAGTTAAAATAAAATTGGAAGCTCTTGGGATATCTGTGGTCGATAACAGTGAGAAAGGAAAAATAATATAACTTTAAAATGTGTTGGCCATACTAAAATATTTCCGTTTGTAATAAAGAATCATTAATAAATATAAGGTTACCGTAAGTGTAATGCATATTTTCTTACTCTTTTAATTTAATTGATTATTTCACCACTGTACTAATACTAAATCTGGACTACTGTGTATTTATAATTAGTATTGGTAAGCTAAAGAATTACTCTAATGAAATCTGCTTGAGATGAACTTCAGATTTTTTACAAGATGAAGACATAGAAACTTAAAGGTTAATTGTAGAAGAGATAAGAATATAGACTTACTTCATAGACTTAGAAGGGAACACTGATAAAAAACATATATGAGACGTAAAATTACATTTAACTAGATGTGCCTTGCAATTTAAAGTTTGATTCAGGATTCTTCGTCATAAATGACGTACGTCTAGCAATGGTTTTTATCGTAGCAAGTCTATTAGTAGAAATATATTAATAATTTAATATTTACGACCTTATGATGAACAAATACCAATTATCTAGTGTTTTGAAGAACACCACATTTTGACTCTAGGTTTTCGTCCATAATCAGGTCGTAAGTCTTAAATTATTTATTTTATTTTGATTATATAATGCACGTTAATAGTAGCTGAGTTAATAAGTTAAAGTTCTTTAAATTATACAATATGAAACAATAAGTTCAATACATTCAATCGAAGCTTGTTACAAATATTTTGTTGTTACATGCCCTTTTAATTCTTCAAATGAGTCCGAATTTAAATTGTCTATATTTTCAAACGGCTCCATATCAGACACCGGTAGCAAAGTAAGCCTCTTAACTCTGACAAGTTGTAAGGTAAATCGAAAAAATGTAACAAAATCTTTTGTCAGATTATAAGACATTTTTCATATTTCTTTTTCTGAAATGATTGTTTCTTAAATTAAATAATCTACACATTCACTCCATACATTGTTTTCAGGAATCGCGAGTAATGCGTGTCTAAAGGAAATAAATACTTTAAACTGACGCTCATTTCTTCAGTTATTATTTCTGAAACTTTATTCCCAAATAAAAGAGGAATTATTTCTGAATCATGGACACAATTAGGGTCACAATAGGGGGCTTCCAAAAACAAAAAGAACTAGTTTCACGAGTTCTAAAACACATGTTCCCCGCAAATAAACACACACTTGTGGCCAGAAGAAGAAACGTAAATCGCTCGCTACTCTTTCATCTGGCGGACCTACGTCAGGAGCGCGGAGGCCAAGGTGCTCGGAAGGAGTGGCCCAGCGAACTCTCAAAGGAAGCCCGGCGTCGTTACTGCCTCCGCACGAATGGCATTGACCTTATGGTTTTGGTTCACGCCACCTGCACCAGACGACACTAACATGGGTTGCAAAAGATTCTACATCTTGCAAAGTAGAAATGTTGAAGCATGAACCTTCAAAAGTATCGAGTTTTATTTGAGTATTTTAATAAGATTTAAACAAGAAAATAATTTGCTTTGAAATGCTTAAGGTCTTAAAATATGGTCCATTAAATGATCGAAAAAATTTCGTAGGTTGGCATTTTCATGTGTGTTTTTATTTCTTCCAACATTGCGCGCCAGTATGAACACTTGTTTCTTCTTTGGTCAACAGCAAAGTCAATGTCAACGCGTCTGGGTATGTAATTAGCAATTAGTAAATAGATATTTGTTGTTATTGAAATGTTATAAAAAATTTGGTCATGTGATCGTCCGGTCTCGAGATTCGTATAAAAGTAACGTATAGATAAAAGCGTACTTGCTGTCGTCGTAAAAATTGACTCAAGTTTGTACTATTTACAAGACATTTCTCATCAAAGTGTTACAACTTGAATTCTTTCAAAGTAATAGTTATATTATTTTTTTTAATAAGAGATGTGTCTAGAAACTCGAAAACACACTCTTTCTTAGATGTATTTTCTATAAAAACAGATAGTCGCGAGAAAACACAATATGATTTTTGCTTATTATGCAAATTAAAATAAGTTACATGGTGGTGCAGTATTCGTGCAGATTTTGTGGACTTTTTTCCGTTTGATCCCAAACTCTTATATTTAGATACAGATTATACTGTCCATCTTGACCACATTTTCCTTATTCAACGATTATACCTAAATACCTATGCCTGTCTCGTATAAAACCTGAACTCTAGAAAATTGTGAGTGGTACTTCGTATGTTCATTTTTACGCTCGTTATCCTTTGTTTGCAGCTTGTTTGTGTTATTTGCGTAGGAAATGATGTACTAAGAATGAAATTAATACATAATTCCTTTTTATGGAAACAAAGTTTCCTCCCATGAAAATACGATCACAAATAAAAGTTAATTTTTTTAAATGTCTGAGGCGTGAAAATGAATGAAATTAATCGAAATTTCAAAGGACTCTTCTTAAGAGTCATTGCAACTAAAATGCAAAGTATGGTTAATATTGATGGATTTTAAAAGTATAAAAACTATTAAAACTCTTTGCTAATCAGTGGATGTGAATTTTAAGTCGCATAACAGTGGATTGTGAAGCTTACTGTGTCCACCAGAGTTCAGTTGCGTTACGAGAGGCGGATGTGAACGTATAAAATATGTGATAACTTTCAGTCAGGTGAAAATGGCTACTAGCCGGGACTCGAACTCGGGTCTCTTGCTTTGATCGCAAGGGTGTTAACTGCTTCACCACCAGTTCGCCTTCCACAACTGTACACCATATTCACCTGACCGAAAATTATCACATATATTCTCCACGTGTAGGGTACCCGGAAGAAATATGTACGTATAATATATGTGTCAGATTCGTAAAAGCAAAATTATGTAAAGGTTGTGAAGAACATTTTTTTCAAGTACTTAACATAAACTTTATATATAACATGATTCTAATAGGACGACACATTTTGGAGCGTTCCGTCCAGCACTTAACACCCACATCGATTCAACAATCCTGCTCACAAATGAGTGATGCAGTCTCCCGAATAGAATAGCTGGCATAGATAACACATTTTACGATAGGCATATACCGACTCTTTCTTATACGTGAGACTATTTGAAGAAAGAAATTTAGGAGGAGAACAAAAGAAAACAATACTAAATGAAATCATTTTAAAATTTCGTCTTATTTTTTTACTTTTCAACCACACAAAATGTAGAGGGAAAAAGTGTGATAGGTAAAAATAAAATTCGAAATCTCTTACTACTTACCTCCAGGAGAGTCTACTTTCAAATTTTTGTGATGTCGTATGTTTGTATGAGACTGTGTACCTATTATGTATGTTAAGAATTTTGTTCCCATATAACTCACGAACAAATTGATGCATCTAAACTAAACTTGAGATTTGACTTGGAATGCATTGAGAATAGAAACCAATTTCCTGACATTTCAATCCGACTTCATTTACACTTCTTAAAATTCAAAATTTTGAAAACATGTATGTTCTAGGCGTCTTGTTCACAACAGCCTATGATGCAATAGCAAAGAGTTCAGCGAGGAAAATAATAATTCAAGAAAAACGCCATCTTGTTTGATAATTTTAATATGTTAATTTTTCTTATCTAAAAATTATGTTCCAATTTTAAATTTTTTATTGTATTGTAAGCTTCTTACTGCTGTTTGTTTTTTAAGAATTATAATGGGAAATTTTAGTGGGATTTTTTCTATTTATTTTAACCACCTCATTGACAACCCTGTGTGGTGCAACGTCATTACAATGTGTTATCTATATTTACATCTATTATCATATTTATCCCTATAACAAAAAAAAAAGCGCTCGTCATTCGCTTCTACTGTGAGAATGTTGCGCAGTATTTACTATATTTTAAAATTTTATGATTGAAATATTAAAATACTTACGTGTTGGTTGTGATTTTCCACAAATAATAACTATAATATTTTGAGAAATAGATGTTTTAAAAATTATAAACTTTCACATTCAATTTAAATGTTCCCATCGAGCAAGATTACGTGGTCAATATTACAGTTTTGATGGTGAAAATAGTCCTTACAAAATGTGAAATGCCTTCTTTAATTACTCGTATGCGATAGTCATGTTACTTACTCGGAACATTCTCTTAGCTTGTAATGACTAATTTATTGCTCATTGGAAACGACGATCTATTTTAACGGTGAACTTGACAACCATTACTTACCCTTGACCGTAAATTTATTTTGAACGCACTTACCACTTTACACAAAAGCTATCTTGCAGATTGTTCCTTGGTGTAACCAACTTACGCCTTATGCTGACAAGATTTTCACCAAATTTATATGAAAAATACGTAATATATCCCCGCCTTCACAACGTCAGTCTGACAGCCTATTTTCAAGGTGGGAACTAATCGTTGAAAATCTTAGATTTAAATTGCGTTGTTGCCGAAGTTTGTTTTTCGAATTGATTGTTTACAGTAGACTCGTAATATTCACGATTAACTCTTTTTCCTCATATTCTCACGTCGTTATCTTGTAGCGTATTCAGCTGAGTCGATAAAAAATATTTTATAGATCTTTGACAATTTCTTAATTTTTATTAATTGATTAAGATTACTGAATCGCTAAGAGTCTCTTTAAACCAGTTAATGCTCACAGTTTGTCTGAAGATTGCTGATATTCACATAGGAGCGTCTAACAAAATCAAACCGTAACGTTGTTTAATATCCTTTAATAAGAATAATATCCTTTAATAATCTCATACGCTTTTTACGTATTTCTTGAGGTTGCTTCAAACACAAAAATATGTTCTTCGATTGAGAACAAAAACAAGTAGATACATTAGAAAAGTTCCTGAAGGCATATTGATATGGGGCTCTCAGTATTTAAGAAATCTAGTTACATGTCGCCGTGCGAATAACCTACTTTCTTCTATTTGTATATTTTGATACACTGAAATTTTATTTGTTTAAAAGTGTTTTCTAATAAAAGTCCTCAAATAATAACATAATGTTACTGCCAGGCAGCGGAATACAAGACACCATTAAATGTTTTGAATTATTTCATTCGTAAACAGTTGCAGGGCGAATAATTTACATGATTTGTTGACTTAAATCATTGAGAGAATTGACGTAAATAATTTGTATTTCCAACTAAGAATTTATTGATTGTTTTGTCTGCCACAATTAGTTGATCTTATTTAAGAATAAATAGGCTAATTGTATGAACGGGAATGTCTGACAGTAGCAGAGCTCAATATCGATGACGGCTAAAAAACTATTAGCGAGATAATCATTTTAGTTAATGCATCAATTGTGATTTGACGGGAAGTAACTTAGATGAATTATTTTCCAGTTATTCGCTTAAGGTTTGAATAATTAATTCTACTACAAATAACATCCATTATATACTTTTACTTAAATACTTTTACTATAATTTACTTAAATAATTAATCGCGGTTCATCAGTTTAACTTCAAAATTTTGTAAATATCAACCACTAATATGAAGGAATGAGAACACTTGGAGGTTTGTTTAGACTGAAGATGGAACGAACATTATCTTGAAGAAGGAATATGTTTTATGAGTTTATGAGCATGGTATCTTTTTATCAATGAATATAACGTATAACATAATATTTCTCTACATATTTCTCATTTCTATTCATTTGAAAATGTTTACAAAAATGGCACACATCGGGCTCACGTCTAACATGTACCAGTTTGTGTCCAATGATGATTGTGTTTTTGCAGGGCCCTTGTAGCGACCACAAATCTTCAGACACACATACTTCGATCAAATGAAATATTTAATTTTGTTAAAATTCTATTCAGAGGGAAGAAGGGAGCTAAAAGGGGGAATTTAAACTAGAGGTATTTTGTGTACATAATAATTAAATTGGATCAATTTGCAAATTCGTTTTTATTTCTAGTTTTCTTAAATTGCGCTGAAATATATCATTTCCATTCGAACAGCGCTTCCTAACCTTTTAAGCATATACTGAACCCCATATTAGACTATTCTAGTATAACACCCGCCCTCCCAACTGTTTGTTCAATGAATAATGTACAAGGAGGTCTACATTTATCCCATGTCTTAAAGATACATAAAACAACTAAAAAATTTACACTGAAACGTTATAAATAGTAGTTTCTATGTGTTTTAATTTGCTTGAAAACAGTTTATTTTGAAAAAAATAATAGAAATAATCAGAAATCTTCAAAAGTATTGTAATGTATATTAGCTAAAATTACATCCGTTCTAAATATCTACAAACACATGGAGTAAATGAAATTCATAATCTGTAATGTGTTGATGCAAGAAGAGTAACAAATTTTTGAGTTTTAGAGAATGTAGGTACACAGACCTTCTCGCCCCTAATGGAAGCATACCACGTCTCCCTTTCGGGGCGCATCACACAAGATGGGAACCGCTGCGTTAGAATTTTTTTTTATTCCCTCTCAAATATTTAGCAGGGAAACATTGCGGAAGAGTCGTCGTTACTTAGTATACCATCAAGTCCACAGCAATTCCTCCAACTAAAAAGTATACGTAAATTTAAAAAAAGTGACCGCAAAGGGGGAATCGTTGGCAAGAACAGCTGCCAAGTCTTGAATTCTCGTATCTCCTACCGATGGAATGTAAATTACGGGAGGAGCGCTCCACGAGGCGCGGGTGTTGGTGAAGAACTGCGTCCTATGACTACGTACCGCCTATGCGTCCCTGCGTGTCCTGTTACCTCCACGCTTCCCGCGTCTGCATAATTTCACAACTCCATAGGAGATTGCGGTTTCACGGGAACGAGAGGAATCCACCGTGTGCAGAAATATGTTCTTTGCGTCGAACTCGTGAATGTGTATGCTAATGTAGTTCAGGAATCTCGGTACTATTTCGTTGCAAAGTAACAGGTGTTAAAAAGAATATTTATTACCATTCACATGAGACAGGGAAACAGAAGTAGAAATTACAAGTAAACAAAACAAATGAAACAATATTCTACCAGAGCTGTTTCAACATTGGTATATTTTTATTATTACTGGTTTTAAATGATGTATTTTAAGAACTGTTTAAGTAAAATATAGCCAGTAGTTCGAGAACGTTATTATGGAAAGACTTTTTAAATTGAAAGTGGGATGAATCGACGAACTTTGGGTTAAGAAGTATTAATGACACAATTTAATATCTCTCAAATGGTCTCATTTATAATTGGATCCTGCGACTAATGCCTTATCATATATCATCCGCATTTACTAACATAGATGGCGACAATGAAAGGTCATTATTTAAATTGTTCAGATAATGGAGTAAATGCTTTTGTTTGAATATTGGTATTCTTCTTTAATATTCTATTTAAAATTCCATAAATACGTGAAAATCAATAGCCTTTATTTATAATTTTGATTTTAATCTCGTTCACATACTCCATAATGCCTATAAATGCATTCACCGCATTTAATTCAAATGATATGTTTACATTTATCGGAACGCCCTGATGCTCCACGAAAGTGTAGGAAGCTGAAATTAATAAATATTACAAAATTCTTCAGTGTTATTTAATACTTGAATAATCATCAATTGCTCGAAATTGTAAAGAATTATAATTTAAAATATTATTTTTTTCCAATGCCTCATTGGTTCTGCCATTAATTTATTGTATGATCCTTAAAGGATCAAAATATCATTATTTGACCAAATATATTGCGGAAATCATTAGATGAGATTTGAGAAAAATTAATAACGACTGTAATCATTCCATAAACGACTGATAATTGAGACTACAGCCAGCTAATGAGAAAATTTCTCATGACAAAAGGTTCAAACTTTGGTTGATGCATTCGGAAGAAACCAATTTCACCGTACAAATGAGATTCTTCATGCTCATCAAGGTGACACGCCCATTCAGAACACAGTGAAGGAGTAATAAAAAATGCATTAGCAACGAATGCACATCCCCAACTTCGATGTCTCTGCAATGCTGCAGAAGTTTTTGCTAACTTGACCATTCATAATGTCAATAATTTAATGCTTAATAAATTACCAGCGCAAATATTGAAATTTTCGTAAGTAGATTTGTTTTGTGTAGAGTGAATCGAAGAAGAGACAGTATTTTTTTCAGTGTCAAATGTTATAAGAATTTTATTTCTGTTATATTTTATACAGAAAGCTATTTAACAGCATTTTATGGTGCACCATTAACTCGAGAATTAAAATGTTGGTCACGACAGTCCATACGTGGCAAGTGGAACCAGACAGTAAATACAACGACACGCGAACAGAGTAATTACGAAGAGGAGTGGATGTGGGTGGTTCAATCAGGTCATAAACTCTGCGATATCCAGCTGGCTCACCATGAGGTGAATCACCTTGCCAAGGCCATCCTGCCGCCTTGGTGTGGCGACGACACCGCAATAAATAAATAACTGCAGAGCGGAATGGAGTGGAGCGATGAAGGGAGGCTGTGGGAGGCCAGATGTTTCCTGAAGAAGCTGTCCGAGGGAGGGCGGGAAACCATCTCTTATTTTGTAGAGAATCTGAAGACAGAAATGAAAGAGTATGGGTCCTTCAGTTTTTGATTCGTCAATGGGTTGTGGTTTTTTTATCTCGAGAAATATACGATTCATAATTAGGATTGGCTGTCATCAAAAAATATTTTTATTCCCTCATTAATTCGTTTGTTTCGACGCATAATATACACATTAATATTACTAGTTTGTTGTGAAACTAATATTTCTAGCATAAAATATCATTAACTTTAATTAATGAATATGAAAAAATTCAATGTTTTTAAACCGAATAAAGTTTGAAAAAAATTACATATTTTTCAGCTTCACGTGTAGATAATTTCCATTCCTTGACATCAGATTAGTGAGGAAGCTTGGTATGTTCCTGTTTTTATTGTCGTCAATTTTTTCATATTTCACTGTTGACCTTTTCAAATGTTATTTTAGAACGTTAGCTATTCTATCTGGTAGTACAAATAAGGGAAATAAAATGCAGATAAAAATAATTAATAAAACTGGTTAAAAAAAGACGAGGTAACTGTCTGGTATAATGACTTATGATGGGTCTGGTTTTTGAGTCTCATCCTCGAATTCTCAACGACAATTAAGTGGGTTTCAAACAAGCCGACAATTATTCGATGGAATGAGAAATTGCTCACGTCTCGCTTTGTTGAATCCGTAGCTTTTGATATATAGACGCGTAGATGCTTCGGAAATGGTCTTTCGCAAACTTTGTCCTTCTCATGTGACTAGGTCTGAGACTGTCAAGTGCCTATTTTTACGAATATGTCGACGAAATAGGCCTACTTCTCGATCCGTCAACGTGAACATCCCACCGGGATCCTTTCCTGGACAGCTATTTCCAGTTATAGTGAAACGTTTTATACTACTACGCACTGTAGGTTGTGCCAAGCGGAACGATCGACCAATTTGCTGAGAAATATAATTTTGGTGCTGTTGTATCACTTGATTGCGTACCGCAAGATCCGTAGATCGTCCCCTTGCCATGCTTCCGCTTAGCACTGATAACAATCGCGAATTGCTATCTCTTATATGCTGTTTGCTTCCTCTGACGTCACTGACAGAATTGTGCTGAAATATGCTGAAATATTCTCGTTCTTTCTACTGAACGAACTTTACTGTGCGAAGCATTGAGATTTATAATGCTCCTTTCAGGCACATCTTTAGTTCTTTCTTTGTTTTTCCAGTTGTGACAGTTGTATATAGTCTACAATAACATATAAACATGCATTTTAAAATGTTTCGATGACCTCGCATGTTTTTAGTTACAGAAACCTTAGTGCACGAACTTTATTGACGTTGACGTTTACAAGGTTATACACGGTTTTGACAATCAGGCATCAATATAATCACCATTGAGTTTCCTTATGTATCTATAGCTTAACTTTGAACTATTCATTTAAACTCATTTACATTATTATTTGCTAAGAGGCCAATTACCTTCACGTCATTGCCACTATTTTAGCAATATTATAATTACTACATAAATATCTCACTAAATTCTAGCAGGATTCCTAATTTTTATTCCTTGTGAAAAAATTCTACAGGACAAAAGTGAATGAGAAGAGTGTTTGAGCTTTCGTGTTAATGGTATGTTTCACGAAGAGAGGTCTTAGATTGATTGATGTACGACGTGGGTGGGAGTGAAGAGGAGGATCTGACCTAAGGAAGTCCCCCGCATCTTCTTGGAAACTGACCGCAGGAATCACTTAACGCTTGTGTGGGGTTCCACGAGGCATTTACATAGCAATTTTCGCCAACCGTTATAAACTAAATGTGTCATGTACGACATTCACCCACGAAAAGAAACGCCAACCTAGAGTCGAATTAATATTAATCTCTGGACTCTGTTGAATTCAAATTAATCATGTTACTCATCATTCAAGAAATACTCTGACGATATAATGCTCAAGATTATTCATAAAAACATTAACCAGAGATTTAGTCTTCAGGATGCGAAAGGGATTTTCCTGAACGTGATTTTATGAGTGTGATGAAATTTGTGTAATTTTACATAAGTCGATCTTAAAGAAGACAAAAATATTACCTCCTAGCTATAGTCAGGCAGTTTTGTATTGCAGGTCGTGAGTCTTTAATTATTCATTTAGTTTTGTATTGTCTTCAGGCAAATGCAATCGTACAAATAAGTAGACAGGATTTGAAGCCCCTAGGCTTAGAAAGCCCAAAACAGTACTCTGTGGATAGTGGGTTGAACCACCAACTGCATCTCATGCTAATGAAAGGCATGGTCAGGAATTTTTTATGGTCAGTTTGAAGTCTAAAACTGGTTACAGGTCGCTTTTTCTTTTCTCTTATGCTTCGTATGTGTCGACCGGTAACCACTTGTTTATTCCAACAATATAATTACAGAAAGAAACCAAGAACACAAGGACGTTCAGTAAAATAAGTGCAAGGTCTCTATTTAAAAAATGTAAGTCATTTTATCTGCAGTTACAACTTTTCAGGGCGAGAAATGGTATAAGGGTTAGTAAATTCTTTTTGGTACTGTTTTATAAATGGATTATTGTGATTTATTCATTCAAGTTGAATTTATAATGATTTGCTAAACGAGTCGATGTCAGGTGTCTGCTGGTACTGCTGTTTTCGAAAGACATTGATTATTTCTTTACAATTCATTTCTTCATTCTCCCGTTTGTCAGCGGTTTCCTGTGACCTCTCGCGTTTCGGATAATAGCGTGTGGAACACTGTCACTTTTCTGTCCCACTGTAGATAAGAAAACAATAACATATTTTGAAATTTTATTTATTTCTTATGGCATTTTGATGGGGAGACTGCACAAGGCATAAGGCAGTGTTCCATCGTCGATTTCTCCGCGCATTATATCAGTGGTTTTACGGAACCAAGGTGACGAAGCGAGCGAATGAGGATGTGAGTACGTTGGTGATTGATATGATGTGAGCTGATGACGATGCATGAAAGTGTTTATGATGTGGAAGTTGTGTATTTTGAGATATACTCCATGACAGACGAGATATTGTATAAATGTTTTAAATAAACTCAAATGAACTTATAAAAGAATAAGATGATTAAGTAAAAGTAGATTCAATGATCCGATTTTTGGAAATATCAACTGCCAAATCTAAGGCCTGTAAGCTTTGAAACAATCGACAGGAAAACGAAACAGGAAATAATCGATAAGAAAAACTTAAAATATCACACGTATCTTTAACTAGTGATATTAAATATTCCAAAAAATGAATTATGAACCACAAATGTAGAGCTACAGTATTTTTACTGGATTCTATGGTAAATATGCTTCATCAATAATATTTGAATCATACTTTGACCATAAACATTGCGTAAGTACAAGTATAAAATATCGCATCACGACTGGCGCGTAATAGAATAGAAAAAAAAAAGAAACGCATGTTGCACTGACAGTATATCATGGAAGAGTTGGCTGGCTGGCACCAGGAAGCCGAAGACATTTGACTGACCAGAATACCAGCGTTGTAATGACTCCTTTGCCCAACGTGTCACAACAACGAAACAGGCAGACGGGCTATCACCGATTACAAAACAAGTGACGCGCGAAAACCCAGGATTGACATCGGACCGGAAGAGTACTTACGTGCTTTGGAGGGTCAAGCAGAGAATTACAGGAATTGAAATCGTTTCTCCATACGTGGTCATATTTCAGGTCATGATATGTATTGGCTTTCATTCGCCAATCAATTTGTCCTTCAATCCATGACTTGGAATTTTCTAATTTATATATAATCCCCAATTTAGAAAAAAAAAATCATCCACAACGTTAATTTTTGAAACTCCAAATTCTCCAGCCAAAAAATTATTCAAAGAAAACCTTCCAAATGTATTTCTCAAAATATTACTTTGTATTAATGGTTGAGTAGATCGTAGATAGCCTGCTTCTATGTACTAAGGCAATGGCTAAATAGATGTAGGGACTGTGTTTAAAACGACTTACGAATAACACTCGCGAATGGAATTGTTTTTCAAAACACGAGTATGATAACTGCTATAGAAGTTAAAATATATGAACCAATCTATCCAGTTTTTAAGTGTAGAATTCAAATCCTGAAATTTGTTTATTTCATTCGTTTCTGATGTTTACATTGATTGCATATAATTATTATCTATGAGATCATTATGGAAGTGTTTAGTCCTTTATTCTTATATTTCTTTTCAGAAAGTCGTTCAAGTGAGTTTTAATGGGATAGAATTTTATGCACGAAAAGCTGCACCATAGACGCTTGGGGCAAGTGAATGAATACCTCACACGTGAAACTATGCCTTGGGACAAGGAGTTGAAGTGATGCGGGAAGATAAGAAGATAGCACGTCCACTGCCACTTCTGATCAGCAAAATTGGATTAGTTTTGTTCTAGGAGAACAAAATTTTATAACCAAACAGACATAAAGGATTAAGTAAAGTTAGTAAATTCCTTGAGTCAACAATTTCACCTTCCAATATTGCCCCTTCTTGCGAATGATGGCACTCTATGCGATTTTAATATTTCGTGATATTTGCGGTTAACATCCGAAAGAAAAAATATTAAAAAATACTTTAGAGTGCTCATGTCTCTTAAAAGAGCTTTCTAGAGAAAACTTAGAGAGGGTGTTGATTTTGAGTTATACTTATAACTAAGACAAGAAAATCTGTAAATACCATCTTTTTACTTTCAAAGTATGATATTTTCATGAACCATATACGTCAAAAATGCAACATTTTGATCAACGATTTTGAGAAGCTCGAAATAAAGAATTTATTGTATTTTTGAAAAGTTAAAGTTTGATGTGTTTCCTGGAAGGCCATTGAGACGTCGCTTCCAAGAAGAGAAATGTTGTCTAAAAACATACAAATATCACTCTCAATTATTTATTGTGTTTTCTGATATCTTAAAATTGTTGGTCACGAAGAATTGTGAGCTCTTTACAACATTCGTTTCGAAAAAGACGCGATACAAATGAAACAAGGGTGTCGCCACTCTCTGGGACTTCGTCACCTACCAATTCATCAAAACCCGCGATTTGAATCTCTATTCGCTCATAGAATATCCCATCGTAAAAATGCCACATCCTGAAACAAGAATGGCAAAATCTCTCCCCCCCCCGATTGACAAACAAACTCTTGGTTTGAATGAATGTGAGTGAAGTGTTCACGATGTCTCCCAGGGCTATTCGTGCGTGCATATGGCCGGCGTCGCTGCCAGGTCCACCGCCAAGCGAGTGGCGAGCGCCCGGCAACGACGACGTTCGGGCAGTCGCTCTGTTCCCAATACGCGATGAGGGGAAAGCGTTTACGTGGCGCAAGCGAAGACACGGCTGCTACACTTGTCCCAACGCGCTGTTGGTTGGGATGCTTCCTCTCTCATCCGCAATAATTTTGCCTCCGCTCGTCTCCTCGCTATTGACAATCATCGTCATCCACCATTGATTACTGAAGCTTGGCCAAACAACACAGCTCCAATTAAAAGTTAGCTATATCTGCAAGTATCCCACGAACGGTAAGAGTAATAAGTACCAAAAACAATGTAAATTTTAACTAAGAAACCAAAGTTGAAACGGAATGTTGGAAAAATAGCCACACTGAGACAACTGGTTTAGATGTGATATCCAAATTCAGAGGAAGAAAGGTTTTCTCCAATCATGTGGCATCGCAACTTATGGAAGTGTTGCATCCCATCCTTTATTTTATCGTACTTGTAGTTTTCGTAAATGGAAAATGAATCGTCCAATTGAAGCTTATCTATAGGAGGTGGGTGATAGGTGCTATTTTTAGTAGAGGGGCCGGATAGCTGGCTTTACCAGCAACTTGGAGGCGTTAGTAGGATTAATTAGTAACAGTAAGAATTAATATTAGTGATACTAGGAGTAGTAGTTGGTGGATAGAAGAAAAAGGGTTCGCTTTTCAATTGTCACACCTATATCAACTGGGAAAAGCTACAATATTTTCCTGACCCCGCTTGGAATGGAACCCAGAGCATATGAGCCCTGAGCTGCCAGAGGGGCGAAAGGTTTGGAACAATCTTTTCATTCTTCTGAATTGAGATCTCACATCCAATCCTAGGGTAGTCACATATATAGTGTTTCCTCAGTGCAGATATCACAAGAAATATTCATAAAAAGTCCATAAAACCTCGGTCAGATGAACTTAAAATCACTATATCAACGGCTTACCCACTATTCTCGCAAACTCTTAAACAACTAGTCATTTTGCACACACTTACACAAACATGTCGTCATTTAACCTGGAATTCTAAGTTAAAATTAAACTCTTTAAGTGTGTAATTATAACCTGTACAAATTTGAAAATTATTGCCGACAATTTCTTTGAAAACACGAATGGACTGAAGAAAACCTCGACTGGAACTTTAGTATCGTAGCAGTTTACGTGCACTATACACTAGGTAAATGTATGCACGTATCTCGTTTTGGTCAGCTGAGGACCACGAATGACAAGTGCCAGTTTTTGTGTGCGTTTACTCACTAGACATATCGTGAATTTTACCGAGATTGGAGGAACAGCGTCTAGATAGGATCCAGATTGCTGTATCCGAGTATTGCAACTGTTGTTGTTAGCCGCAGAGGGTGAACTTTTCATACACCACAGCTATTTAAACTGAGACATGGAGATGAAAAGCTACAAATTTTATCTCGCCCCATCTGAGAATTGAACCCGAGATGACTTGGTGACGAGCGATCACGCTGACACCGTAGCCACGGAGGGGATACACTAGGTAAATACTGCTCATCCACTTTTATGGACATATTATCTTAAGTATATATTACAAAGTTTCATTTGACACTTTTCCATATCACACTACTGAAGTAAATCTAAAATTAATGGTAAATATTGATCAGATCAGTCAAAAGTACAATTCGCCCTATCATTTCCGTAATTGCGTAGTTGACTAAAATAAAAAATATTTTTTAACATGCTATTAGTTCTAAAAATACCGGATGGACTGTCTTTTAACAATAATTTTCAAAATCTTATGATTTTTATTAAAAATGAAGTGTTAAATTTCACATGTTGTCACGTCTTCAAAAATAATCGCTACTAAAATCAATGTTATACCATTCCATTGTTATGGTAAACTGACGAGCTATTATGCTTAATAGATGGTATTTACTTGCAAGAACCTAGAGTTGATCCAAAATAATAGGAGCATCCGAATTTGAGCGCTATCATTCTGCGTAAGTTGCTCTTGTTTGTTGATCGCTGAAGTTTATCATAAAGTGACATCAGAAACAAAGCGATGAAAAATTTAAACGTCTCAAGAGGAATATTTAATTAACATTAAGATATTGTTACCTATGACTTCTAAACACATAAAAATATAAAATAATACTTTTTAAGTAAAACCAAAATTTTTAACATCTTCCCCGAATTTGACATATACCGAATTGTATGATATTTCTCACGATTTGGTAGAGTAGGAAGTCGTGTTACAACTTAACGGTGTCTTAAGTAGCGCATTTTAGACACATCGATATCAATATTTTATTTTCTAACAAGATATCATTGACACTTGACACGAGCTGAATCAATATTTGCTGAGTCGTATAGGGAAAATACGAACAATTTTGAATATTACACTATTGAAATTAAAACAATATTTTGAGGTAATATGTTTATTAAATTGTTAAACTTCTCATAGTCGTAGCACATTGAAACACTGTTGTAAAAACAATAGATATGTAGATGAATATTTCACGAAAATGCAGGTGTGTACCCAAGACCGAAACAGTCAGCTGAAATACGATTGTCTTTCAGCTTGTGTTTACGTTTGACTTTGTCGTATATTCTGTCTCTGTAATGTGTCTCATACCGAACACTAACGCCGATAGACACGAAACAAGTTCGATGAAGTAAATCAATGATACAGGGACGGATGAAACTCAACTTCATTTTATTTTTTATCGTTCTCTTTACTCATCAGATTGGTATGCTAGAGAAATAATACGGGGGAAAGCTTTCGGTAGCCAGGTTTTGACGGAAGGAATTTTCGTATGATCTTGAAAACAATTCTATCCTGTCTTCATTCGACAATAGTGACGACATTTCATTATTCAGATGCATATTGAGGGTGGTTTTGTATTGTTACTTTCTTCAAAATACGTCATTACTCAATATAAAGGAATTTGCTTATAGTGACAAATAGGTTTTTGATTTTCTTCACGTATAAAGCCAGTCTTCGAGAAGATCCAAAAGTCTCTGATTTATTTTAGAGTCGGCACCATCACGGAAACAGTGCGTAGGAAACAAATTTTATGCTAGATAGTCTCAAGATTGCATTATACACGGAATGAAATAATCTGCCTTGTTCTTCTCAGTAAGCTAGGAAAAGCCTATTATTCAAATAAAATTAGCCCATTTTCAGACAAACCAATAAAAATCAAGACTGAAATAGAGATTGCGGTTTAAAAATGATCGGGTCTATACTATACTAACATATAGACGTAATTGTCTATACTAACCTAACAAAAGTGAATTCTATGGAATCTCTGTGGCATGGAAATCGGATAAAGAAAGGACTCTTCTTAGGTGGTTTTTGCAAGTAAATGCGAGTATGGTTACTATTAAAGAATTAAAAGAGCAGAAAATCAATTAAAATTGGTTGCTAATCAGAAGACGTGAATCTTCATTCGTATGACTTTTGACTATGAAGCTTGCTAATGTGTGAACCTGTTCAATTCCGGAAGTGAGGCGGGCAATCCATTGAGCGTAATCTACGTGACCGAATCGTAGAAGCAAAATTCTATAAAGGAAGTGAAGAATATTGTTTTCAAGTACATGATCTAAAAGTTAAATGGGAACCAAAGAATTCAAAGGTTTCTACTATGATCTTTGTTTATTAAGCTTCCTGTGTAAAGTGTACTTACCTTCTGACTGGATTTTAAGTAATTACGTCCATATTAGCATATAATCTGTGTGTATTTTTGTGGGTTTTCTTCGTGGTACTTAATTCTTTTTAATAAAAAAATGAGTTTGATATCGCGAAAGTAAAGAAATATGGAAACTAACAGATGAATTTAGAGTATTATACAAG
Source organism: Laupala kohalensis (assembly GCA_002313205.1). Lineage (NCBI taxonomy): Eukaryota > Metazoa > Arthropoda > Insecta > Orthoptera > Trigonidiidae > Laupala > Laupala kohalensis. The sequence continues at coordinate 233,618 of NNCF01128559.1, read as the reverse complement.
AATCTCGGACAGCGCTGGAAAAAATGAGATAAAAATCCAGATCTGTTGAGAGGTGTTTTAATACCCTCTGCAGGGTAAAATATATCAATTCACAATACCAATTTTTCTTTGTAATTTCAAATGGAAATAAAAGTTTTAAAAACGTTTTATTTGTGAATTGTTTTATAATGTTTCAATGTCCAGTATTTTTCTTTTCAAATGCTGGGCCATGCCGGGTAGTTCTGCTAGTAACCAATAATAAAATTCTTCAGCAGCTATACGAAAATACTTTTCAGAAGTAAATTACTAATTTGTGATTGGAGGAAGAAAAATAAATAAAATAAGAAAATAAATTAAGAATCATCATCTATGGAAATTAACTTAATTAGTCATTGCAATTAGACAGCTGAAATTGGGATGCAGAATACGGCGCTGAATAGCATGACTGTTGGATGACCCATGATCCACCTTTACCGCATGGAATGAACCATCGTCTGAGAGTGAGACAGCATCTTTTATTTGTTTGCTCGTGTATTCTCAGTACATACTTTTTATATTTTGGTGAGTAAAAATTACATGAAGATTGTCTAGGGGTTTTGTGCACTTTATTTTCTACGTTGTAAATTTCATGATAAACTCGTCATGAAGAAAGCAACTGCATTCACATGAATCCAAATTACTTACGATTCATGGCAGTATTTTAAATTCAGCTCTCGTGAGGAGTTATGAAAGAAGAGATCGATCGCTCACATGTTATCGCAGCCAACGTGCAGCGATGCACGTAAAAACAACTGTTCATGTCACAACGCTTCAGAGTAACATCATGTAGGAAGTATACGTAATAACCTCGGTGTCGTGAGAAGCGGCAATAATCCAGGAATCGAACCAGGGCCATGCTTACAATTGTGTTCGACCGCCGCAGGCCATTTCCACTCAGGACTATGAACTACATCCACTTAGACCGTGTTCGATAATTGGTATGTCAGCAATTGGATTTTTCACCCGTCGGAAGTTGTCACTTTTATCATACACATGCACATTCAAAGAAAGGTTATTTTTGTAACCAAATTGACTTCTTTACGTAATGAGAAAAATTGAACCGCTTAAATGTATACTTACAATTGAAACTAAGATTAACGTGCCGGACATAAAATATAGGGTACAGCTTTGTGAATTAGAACCTTAGCTTAAGGAAGAGATATGACCAGCATCACATTACAGAAGATTAGGTCACTGGGATACACCAGATATTCATTTCTCTGCGGGCTGAGTCTGTCTGTACGTAAATAGTATGAGCAGAAATCCCTCATATTTCCACCACGAATTTAACTCCGATGATCCAGCCAACACTGTTCACTGATTCATGGTGGTTTTATAAAATTGAAATGAAGGGTAATATCATACTCGTGGAGAAGTTGTTGCCGGGACAAAATGGCGACGGACTGGAACTCGAACTCAGTATTTCCTGTTCTGGACCCGGGTTCAACGGAGCAAGTCAGGTAGAGGTGATAAACCAACTTCCGAAGGCGGAAAGGATTGTTCTGAGAACAGCACTCCTGCGGGTCCCCATTCCTTGCCATTTCCATCAGGTTATTACTTTCTTATATACGTACTATATATAAAAGGATTGTAATCGTGAAAGAATTCGAAAACGATATTTTTGCGGAAATACCCGTTTTGGTGACCCCTGATTCCGAAAAAGTGACTTTTGGCTGGACGTCCGTCCGGTCCGTCCGTCTGTGCGCAGCACTCCTGACCGAATGGTAATTTTTTTTTCATTTTTCGTATTTAGGGTAGGATTTTCTTCCAACATATGCGCGTGCTTTCAATTTCTTTGTGTGTGTGGAGGGGGGGCTTTAAGGGCTCGTCAACAGCAAGGTCATTAAAGCTCGAATTTTCTTTTTACTTGAACACAAAGGGCACTTCACATGAAGGTCAAAGTACATTTTTGAATATTTTTCAAAACAAAACTGGTCCAACGATTTTGTTTAAATTTTCTGTACGTAAAGTAGAATTAGTATGCATTACATCCGCATTAGCGGCATTTCGCTTGAAAGTTTGGTATAGACGCAGTAAAATAATTTCTATCTACTACATTTACGCATTTGTTTACCGTTTCAAGAAGCTTGAACAATATTTAGCAGTGTAAATGAACCAAGCAGACGTATAATACACTGTTAGTAAACTGAAATGAAAGATATGATAATGATAAAATACATAGGAGGATAGAAAACGCACTGCAAATACGAAAATATATAAATTTCTGTCTACAACGAAATTACATTTACACAACACATTTACGATATTTATAAGACTGATATGTCGCTATTTGTCTTGACATATTATTCTGAATGTTTATTTTACTCTCAAATTTCAAAATAAGACAGTAGTAAGTTCGTCTAGCGTCTTTGGGCATGAACAGAGCACTGGAAGACCAAAATGTAGAGGACCACGCCAGAAATGACCCGTTTCACCATTGAATTTTTTCACTCTATGCTGCAGACGGAGAAGCGTATATGAGAAAGTATGTGCAATGGTTTTGCACCACTAGTTAATATTGAAATTACTTCTTCACGAGTAGTTAAACGAGTTGCAAAAGAAGAACCTTTTATACGCCAACCACCTCTCTACTCTCAAAAAACAAAACAAAAATGAAATTATTCTGAGGACAATATATACCATTGTTGAAGTGAATATAATTCTCAACATAATAAATAAATGACTTAAGGCTCACGACCTTTTGATGGACGAATGCCATTTATTTTGTGCATTTAAAGCGCGAAGTTTCGGCTCTAGGTTTGAGTCGTCAGGTGAAACAATAACTAGAAACATAACAATTGAACATGATATTAAACTTAAATGTAAACTCAAAATATGTTACAAAAAAAACGAAATCTCACAAACATTGTATTGTCAATACTCGAAAGCTTTTCTTTGTTGGCGCATAAAATCATAGTTCCGGAGTAAAATTCTGAACAACACATTTAAACAAATGGTTGATAACATATAAAACAGTATCAGGTAGAGAAAATGGAAAATTCTGTTTATTAACAGACGTTTTAAAGAAATTTGGAATCACTTCAAAGGAGTTTCTTCCTAATAAATTTATATCTTAGGACACTTATCACCCTCACAATGTTTTCTAGAAACATAACAGATTTCAGTACACGTTTCCTTCCAAAGAAATCGGACAAATTCACTTTTTTTAAATATATCGTTGTATATGTAAATGTGAATGTATATGTATTGAAGCTTATCTACATGGAGCGATAGGTGGTAGGAGTTGAGTAGAAGGCTATTAAGTGGGCCGCTTAGCTGAGTTTACCAACCAACAACTTGGTCCACGTGGAGAGGTTAGTAGTTAGTTATTGATACTAGGAGCTGGATAGAGGAAGGAAGGTTGGCTTTTCAGTAGTCACAGCTATATGAACTGGGACATTAATGCTACAAATTTTCTGGCCCCCTCAGGAATCGAACCCGGGATGACTTGGTGATAAGCGACAACACTACCATCTGAGCCACGGGTAGGGCTAAAATTCACTTCGTAGCCTATAATTCGTAAAACGGAGGTTCCTTACAAAAATAGTAGCGGATGTCCCACCTAGTATTACATGAGCCAAGATTGTATAGATAATATAATAAATATAGATGATATACATACTGAAGATACGTCTTCAAATAATGAGCTCCGAAGAGTTAGGGCGAATTTTATGTTGAGTTTCGTTCAGACAAATTTTTTAATTCTATATTCTTACGATGAATCTCATTTTCTTTCATTCATTTTTCAATGTTTGATAAATCATACTACGAGCTTTTCGTGTTTCAAATTATGTCAACCCAAACAAAATATATTGTCTCATCTCGCATGTGCTCATGAATTAATCGATTATTAATCCAATCTTGCTTAATGCAAGAGAAAAGTGCGTGTAGGTTCTCAAGAATAAACGCAGTCTAACTAATTCTTGTACGGGGACACTGCATCCTATTGAGTACCGTAGCTCCGATGAGAAAAACTGGTGCTTTGTGAAACCGGGTTCTCGTCAAACGGGAAGACTAATTAAAGTTTGACACTCGGAGAAGCAAGTCATAGAACAGAAAACGTGAATGGAACACGTGTTGATGCATAATAATCAGTGAAAAACTTGATACGATCAGTGCGAAAAAGTGGTAGAATATGCCGATTTTTTTCTTTTGTCGTTTCTTATACATAATTATGATGTTTAACTAAATTTTCATGACGAGCAATAATTTACTCATTCTGCTTTCAAGAGAGTGAAATTTTTTGCTTATTTAAATGAAGTTGTGTGCTATTTGCATAAAATTCTTTGCTTGGTTCTGGAATATTCAGTCAATTCGTAATCAAAATTTAGACAAATCGTGTTATAGTCCGAATGAGAGGGGAAGTTTTATTATCCATTTTTGAACCCACTAACTTGATATATAAATATAACAAACCAGTGATACTTCATTGTTACCACTGTCTTCAACTCATTGAATTACATATTCTTTGGTTGGTTAGTTTTTTATGTGTAATTCAATAAAAAAGGCGTGTTACAGTCTTAAGATTTATTATGCTGAAGCTAGTGTTCAGTTTATCCTTAGCAATTAGTTTTATGAAAAGACTTATTCAAAATTTCTAATGTTCTCATATAAAAAAGTTGTACGCAGTACTACATGTAATATTATATGCGTGTTATCAAAAGTCAATCTCACTAGTTTCAATGACTTAGGAAACAATAACTGAGTTTAGATGGAATTAATAATTGATGGCTTCTTGGATAACTAATCCTCCATTTATTCATCTTAAAAAGATTTTTTGTTCTTCAAACCCATTTAAATTTCACTAATATTCTAAAGGGTAATTTTCAATGGGTATTATTCTTTCAGAGTACAAGATAAATATAAACACTTTAATGTAAAGATTATAAGAATATTTTAATAAATAGATAGGAGAAAAAACATATAAGCCTCTGTATGGATTTGCTATTGTTTGTTTTCGTAATCTTTCGCGAAATTGCTGTGAAAAATAACGTGCCCATAAAACCTTTGTACACGAGTCAGAAAAAAATAGAATTTATCAATTTTACAATTAAAATTGCAACAAATATTCTCTACGTAGGTAATTCTAGGTGGTCATGAGAATTTTAAAAGAGCGAATCCTTATCACGAAAACACGTTGTCAGTGAACCTAGTTTACAATTTTGCTCGACAAGAACACATTAATTTCTTTGTGAAACAATCACTCTTCCTTAATCAAATACTCGACGTGCAACACGCCAGACAACGGACTGACACCTTCCGCAAGCAAAGCGAAACAAGAAGACAAGAGTCACGCAAGACGAGGCAATCATGGAGTGGGTCGCGACCGACCGAAAGACGACGATGCGGACTTATGTTCCTGGTTGGGCGCGTTTCAGTCTGCGAAGAGGAATGGAGTGAGAAAAACACTGGAGGTGACTGTGCGTGGGTGAGATCCGCCTCTCAGGAGCCTTAGGGAGCAGGATCAAGCGGTCCAGGAGTACCCAAACTGGAAGATACAACGTACCATTTTTGGTGTCACCCATTCGAGCTACTTAATGTCTTACTTATTCCACAGTTCTTCGGTCTCCTTTCAAAAAATCTGAAGTGAGATTCAAAATGTTCTACTGACTTAGAACGAGGAGTTCTGTTAACGGCATTGAGTGGATACGAATAATTCAAAAGCCATCTACAGAAGAAAATTACATAATTTTGTCGTTATGTTGCAATGTTTAACTTTCTTAAATAATATATAAATAATATTTTTTATTTACAACAAGACAGAAACTTGTGATAATATCAATAAGACAGAATAATTACTGTAGACTTTTTTCCAAAGATTCGTCAGAATGTAAGAGAATGTAGCTTGGATCAGCTTTTTCGAATGTATTTTACCTCCCTGACTCTTAAACGAATCCTTGTACTGATAAAGTAGCTAGTAGCTATTTAGTAGCTATTCGGATAGTTCCCTATTGCTGTGAATATAGCTGCGTGATCACGTTCTTCCTATCGATCACTACCGATCTCATTTATTTTTCTGTTTCAATGAAACTGATGTAGTGTATTCGAAGATTACCCTTACCAGAGAGCTGCTATATCAATCCTAATTCTCAGGAAAGGAAATGTGTTATATAATAAATATTTCTAGCTTTACCACATTTCGTCGCCTGTTTGTCCTGCATTGTGGACACCCCTGACACGGTAATCCACCGCGGGCGGGCGGGCTGGCTGGTGGTGCGGCGGGAGCGGCAGAACGGGTGTCGCGGGGACGACGCCGGTGCATACATGCGTCGCGCCCAACTCGTTCCGACCTCGCCGCTCGCCTCCGTCTCCCTGTCTTCGGATGCCGCGTGCTCACTGTGGAGGACAAGCAGTTTGTAAATATATTCACGTGATATCTTTATCTCTTTGCTCAGGACAGTCGTCACGTTCTGCTCTTTCCCATAAAACACACCCTCGTTGTACCCGAATTGTTTCTTTTTGACGTATAGATAAATTTACCCAATGCTGTAGGATAAGTTAGATAAAAGTATGCGGAGGACTATATAAATCATTATTAAACAGTTATATTTACTGATTTTACTTCAGTATACTACTTAAATTGAATTCGAACTGAAAAATTAAAAAAATGTCTTCCTATGGTTTTATTCAAATATAATATTTATAGAATTTATTAGAAAATATACAAATTTAAAAAGAATAAACAAACTTGTAGATGCAACATGAAGATGCATATAATGATCTAATTGAATAAAATATTTCCGTCTCCATTAACAGTCAACATCTGTTTCCTTAATATTTTCTTTGATGAGTAGGCTACTTTTCGACTATATATACTTCGAATCAAGGAAAAGGCAACAATGTTTTAAAAAATAAAAAGCTGACTAACCCGGATCCCACTTTTCGTTACTTTTAATTAATTGAACGCAGGTGTAAATATGTTTATTCCCTTTGACAAGTTAATCGAACTCTTTTTGAGGAGTAATTAGGGAGCCAAAATGTATTTCACGACAAGTTTCAAGGTGAACCACTCAACAAGTCCGTGTGACTTTGAAAGTACAATTAAATTCAATAAACGATACGACCTTGCATATTTCATTCGTGTCACTATAGGATATTGTGTGTTTATTTTGATTTATATTTGATGCTTTGAACATCATAATTCTAAATTTTTTCTGCCATGATTTAAAAAAACTTAATAATTCGTTTCAATCTGCAAATTAATATATTTTGAATATGTTTTCATTTCAAAAAAATAAAAAATATATAAAAATGTTTTTAGAATAGTAACGGATCTTAAGCTTTTAATTTGACAGTCGTCGGTCAGTGAAGAAATTTTTTACGTTGATAATTTTTTAACATATGAAACATGCTCAATTCCCTTAAATATCATTTGTTTAGTTATACATTTATCTGAATTGAGAATTGTTTAGGTATATTCATTAAAAACAACTACCGAAACCATTCCTTGTTAGGATAGTGGTCAGCCATTTTCGGTCTCATGCCTGACCGCCCCACCCTTACGTGCGAGGAACACAGTCACGCCTTTAAAAGAGCGCTAGTATAGAGTACCTCTGCCTACATATCGTACGCACAAGAGGGCAACGAACTTGGAGAGTGAAGGCGATAACTCGAAGGTAGGATGACTTGTTTACGAGTCGCTACTTAGACGGTGTTATCGAAGGTCGCATCTCTCCGAACAATCGCTTCACTCTGTTTTTCCTTCGAAAATGTTCGTCTGATATTAGCGGAGTCGAGCGAATGTAAAAAAATAAGAAACCCTTCATCAATTCACGAATTCTTATTACACTTTATTTTAAAAAATAAAATACATGTTTGATAAATATAATTTTCAATTAAAGTTCTCAATTTATACATAATAAAACTGAATAGATAGTTGTTGTTTTTTACATAACTGAGTTTTTCGCAAATTTGACTTAGATACTTACCTAATATAGAGTAAATGAAATGTGCATTAATGGCCCACGGTAACTAATATAAGCGTTTTATGTGCTATACTAGCTGATTACCCGGCGTTGTTCACGAATTTTTCTTTGACTTAATCTTCCTATATTCAGGAAAAAAATAAAGTCTATCAATATAGTAAAATCAAAATACTTTTACTTACAGGTTCTTAAAATCATGTACAGCATCCTAATTTTTCAAATTCATAATAATACAAATTTGAAACAAATCTTGACTGTATACTGCACCATTTCGCGGGAACCGGTCGTATTCTCGCTTTCTAGGCATGACACGGTTGCTCCATTTCATTAAAATTCTTGTATAATCTAAACTATTCGTCAAAATTTCACGATTTAAAAACGTGTTTAATCTTTGTTAAATGCACATAACAAATAATTCATTAAATTTGATGGAGATTGATTTTTTCCTTCTTAAATTACTCTTTTAAATTGAATTATCTTAACACTTCTATTTTTAATAACGTTTGATCGATAATTTAGGTTAATTTTTGTAGATAGACAAGTTGACTGGGACTTGGTTAGAGAATAATTTATTTCAGTCTGTAATTTTGTACTAATCAGGAAATCATTGGGTCACAAGTATTCTTGGCTCAATAATTTCTCCAGTCGTATTACAGTAAGGGCCAAGAACTTAAAATGTTATAATTTTGGTTTCTCAATCGAGTTATCAGTAATATGAGTTTCATTATTTAATTCATAAATGTGTGAGCGGTGAATAATACTATTCCTCATGTTTACTCCTTTCCATTACGAAAATTGTTGATGACAAAAATATATCTTATATATAATTATCCAAGAGGAGCTGGAAATGCATTGTTATATAAATTTTAATTAACGTATGGTGTAATGAGGAGAATTTATGGTGTAAGATTAAATATGGTGAGGCACGTACATTAGTTGTGTGCTTGTAGCGTGAACTTCTTTTTCTAAAATCTCCATTCACGTTGTTTACATGTTTTACTACGAACGCTGCTCTTTCTACTATTTTGTATTGTCAGTTTTTTGTGATTTCGCATCGCCAGTATCGTCATACCATTGATTGCATTTTTTGTTTACTGAGTTCAATTACATAATTTGATGTTTTTCCCCTCACTTATTCGTTGCTTATTCGCCTTGTTAACGGCACCCCATCTCCGTGCTACAACGGAATTTATTGACAAAAACAATTGATTATGATATACGAATTCTTTGTTTACTGTGCAGTTCTTAGTAAAGGGACGTTGACTTGCCCTAAAGCCCCAAGGAAGAAAAGAAATGTTCATAGTATGACGGTTTGCATTCGTGCGCCTGAACTTGATTCCTACACGCCCCAAAGGTTGCCGCAGTTTGCAAACTGCAATCCACAAATAAAAATAATGCTAATTGTGATTTTGTATCATACAAATCTATATCCTTTGATTTATACGTATTAATCATTACCTGGCAATTCTACAAAATCACCAACATTAATGAATAACTTTTTTACTACATCAATGGCGAAATAATATTTGTAAAACAATACTCAAGCAAATTCTCGAGCACTTAGGTAGTGTTAATAGTTGCAAATTGCACAATTTACGAGAGTCGGTAGAAGAAATAATGTGCAAATATCATTTCATTTCCGTCAATCGTTTGGGAGAAGTTTTTGCAACAACAAAATGTATATTGTTTTACATTATATATTATATTTTAATATTTTAATACCTCTATTTTTAGTTACTGTTCAAGTTCATTGAGTGTGCAAACTAGGGTATAGTATACACAACCCACGGTACATTTTAGGGCTTCTGTAAGGTGCACGGACCCTAAGCCCCGCCATATATATTGTATATTTTTTGTTAAAATAAAGCCCTTTTGAACTGAATTGAAAATACATTATATATAATCATAGACTAACTATTGCAATAAGGTATGTGAAAAATTTAAAAAAAAATCTATTTGATTAGATGAGCTGGAAATAAAGGAAATGTGTATAGTTAAAATTATGTGGATTGAAGTACTCGGACACCTGCCCTTAACAGTGTAGAACCACGTGTTTTGTAAATGAGAGTTTTCCCGATTACGCATCGCGAGGTATACTTCATGGAAAAGAAAAATTAACTGGAACTTGTAAATCAGATATGATTAGTCTTTGCCGAAACAACTTGTTCTTTACGACGCCGTACATCGTCTCAATTTTAGAGTTTCGCATTCTCTACAATCGCCAGGTAATATCCTCCTACTCCCATGGTATACTGATGCTTGGCAACGTCCCAGAGCACCTGTACTCAATGATAGGTAACAGCACATTGATAGCCTTGTTTAAGGGGCGGAACTGCTCACAGCAACCAACAAGCTTTACAAGCCGGTGCCGCAAAAGGGGTTGCGCCTCTACGCTTGTCTGTAGAAGCGGGATGTTGGGAATATCCTGTTTGATGGACTCGTATTTCGGGCGTCAGATATTGACTTGACGTTTTTTTTAAATTTACACCTCTTAAGTATTGTATTAATTCTGCTATCTTGATGATATTTTCCTGTTTTCTACGCCACACTCTATGTATACTATTATGTTCAAGAATGTGAATGAAGACGAACTTTTTTATCTTTCTGAGACTGATAATTACAAATAACGTTAATGAGAAAAATAAAATTTGTTAATTAATTTAAAGAAATATTTAGCATAATTGCGGTATCGTAATTAATGGCATATTTTAGATGTTTTAAAGAAGTTTCTCTCGTAATAAGAAGAAAACAAAACGGGAAAATATTTCCCTTGAAATACAACTCATAAATATTAGTGAATAGTAATATTTTAAATAAGGCAATGAAATATTTCCGAGTACACCCACACAAATATTTCTTCAATAAAAAGACGTAATATATTACTGCATTCGAAAAATTTATTTGCTTGTTCATTATTTAAATGTCACTCCTGAAACAATGGAGCATCCGTGATCTTAGAACACTGAAGTTATTTTGTTCATTCTCTCGTGTAGCGAAAACGCCTCCACGCATCACTCACTACACCAGATACTTTCATGCGAGGAAGGTCATTAGCATGCCCATTGTACTTGAGTTGAGAATTAACATATTCTCTACAATGCAATTTATTGCTTCAAAGTGTAAAAATAATACATCACGGAAATCGCCATTACAATCTCAAGAATTTTCAGGATAATTTTGAGTGAGGAATGGAAAAGAATAGAGAAGTGTTACATCTTTTACACGACCTGTCTCTTGAGTCATAGCAAAGATATAATTGATTTGATAGACGTAAAATGAACAAAATATATGATTTTGAAGGAAAGATTTCTTACTTTAATGTTACGATCGAAATAAGAGTGTTGGGATTTTCTCAATTTTTTCTTTAGATTTTTATATGGAAGTGATGAAATGAACTTATTTCTCAACGGAAAGTATTGTAGCGTAGACAAGCGCAATTTTCAACTATTTTTTGACAATAAATCAAATAGTTCTAAATTTATAAAAGAAAACGTAATTTCACCAAATGTATGGATTGATATACATCAATAAATAATCATTGTTTCTCAGTCACATACACGTTATTCCTTCTAACAAACATGAACAATGGAGATGCTAAAAAATATTCACTAAAATCTATGTAATAATAATAATAATAATAATAAATTTATTGTTAAGAAACAGTACAAACTGCGTATGACCACGTGGAGGAAAAAAAACTAATTTACTCTCCGGAAGCAAGCAAGGGACCATCCCATCAATTCCGATCAAGGGCCCTAAGGCAGAGGCGGATTCAAAAATTTCAGCAAAAGTTCCTAGATAAGATAAAAAGTTAGCTGCGAGTTATAATACTAATAGAATGTCAATATGTTTGTAATTTTAAGCAAAAAATTACATGTAAGTTATTATCGAACTATAGATTATTCTGAGTATAGTGCTTAAAAATTGAAATAACACTAAATTCACGATTTATTGTTACAATAGACCCGCCCCTAGACAAAGCCTAGAGAACCTGTATGATAAATCCGCCTCTACCCGAAGGAAAACCGGAGAAAAACCCGGGCCAGGATGGGGCTACAGAATTTATGTACACAAACGTGCCAATGTTGAGTACACATAAAACTAAATTAATATGAGCCATAAGACAACACAATCATGCAAGAAAATAGTTTTTGAAATTGTTATAAGTTGTTTAAAAAGTACTACAGCAATGGCGTGATAAAGCACAAGACGAATTTAACTTTTGTTAAAATCAATAAATTCTTTTACAGTGTAGAAGCACTGGTGCAGGAGGTAGTTTTTAACCGCGGATTTGAAGATATTCAATTTCATAATATCTTTTATATTCTTGGGCAGGGAATTATATAGAACGATTCCCGAATGGTATGGTCCCTTTTGGCAAAGAGTGGTTGACACTCTAGGGCGATGAATATTACTACTATTGCGTGTATAGTGTTCGTGAACGAGACTGTTTCGTATAAAGCAAGGGTGGTGCTTCAGTAATTCGGTCTTAACAAACACGACCGTTTCATAAATATAAATGCAGGGAAGTGTTAAGATATTTAATTCCTTGAATAAAGGTTTACAAGAGTTTCGGGGGTGAGATTTACAAATTATCCGAACTATCCTCTTCTGAATTCTGAAAGTTTGAATACTCTGACCGGAATTACCCCAGAAGGTAATGCCGTAACGTAAATGGGAGTAAACGTTTGCAAAATATACGCAACGGGAAATACGTGGACTAACTGCGTTAACTAAGATTCGGAATGCGTAACACAATTTGCTTAATTGGGAATTAAGATTGTCAATGTGACAATTCCATTTGAGGTTGTCTTGAATATGGAGACCTAAGAATTTTGTATTTGTAACAGTTTTTAATTGTGTTCCGTTTAAAGAAAGAGAAACCTGGGGTAAAGATTTTGTGATACTATTGTGAAATGACATAGACACTGTTTTGTCAGTGTTTACAATGAGACGATTTGCATGGAACCAAGTCGAAAGGTTAGACAAAACGTTTTGAGCATTGGCGTGTTTACATAGTAAATTAGTGTCATCAGCAAAAAAAGCATTTTGCAATCTGATGTGGATGATGACATGTTCACATACAATAAAAAGAGTATAGAGCCGAGTAAATGAATTCCTTGGGGTACTCCGCAAGTAAGTGGCTTTGTTTCTGAAAGACAACGCTCAAGTATTTTATTTTTAGTATAGGATATTTCTACTTGTTGATATCTATCTTTTAAATAAGAAGTTAGCCATTGATGTGGAAGTCCACGAATGCCTAAAGAATGCAATTTGGTAAGGAGAATTCCGTGATCGATGACATCGAATGCTTTGGATAAGTCAAGAAAAACACCCTGAGGATTTTCTCCACTGTCTAGAGATGTGGTAACATCGTTTAAGAAGGAAAATATGGCGCTTGTAGTGGAAAAGGATTTCCTAAAACCGTGTTGATCGTCAGAGAGAATGTTATATTTTGATAAAAAATCTAGAAGACGCTTATAGAACAATTTTTCTAGGATTTTTGAGAAAGTGGGTAGTAGAGATATTGGTCGGTAATTTCCAATATTAAGTTTGTTTCCTTTCTTGTGTAAAGGTTTCACTTTAGCTCTCTTAAATATGTTGGGAAACACCCCTTCCGATAAAGAACTATTAAAAATATTTACGAGTGTATTTAATATAGCATGGGACGAAAATTTAACAATAAACTCAGGTATATCATCTACGCCTGTTGAATATTTGTTTTTTTAATGAGCTTATGATTCCCATGACTTCACTGGCGTTAGTTTCGGAAGTGAACATAGAATTGGGTACGAGGGTGGATATAATTGGAGGACATTGATTTGGATATATTGAGATCGTTATTTTACCAACTTCTGAGAAATAAGAATTAAACAAACTTGCGATGTCCTGAGGATTTGACACGATCTTGCCATCGTTTAGTAAAGAAACATTTTCTTCGCGATTTTCAGAAGTTGACGTGTAATTGTTAACAATATTCCACATGGCTTTCATCCGGTTGTTCGATTTTAGTATATGCCTGTCGTTTTCCATAACTTTAGCTGCATAGACTACTTTTCGGAGAATAGTCTTATATTTACGAAAATAATTATGGAATTCGGGTGGCTGGTTATAGCGTTTTGAAAGATAATATAAACGGCGTTTGTTTTTTGAAGAAATTCTTATCCCTTGGGTGATCCATCTATTGTATTTCTTTGTGTTAATTAACTTGCGTTTTATGGGAAAGCTAGAGTTGTAATGTTTTAGGAATATTGAGATAAATACATTGAATTTGTTGTCGGTGTTTTGGCAATTGAACTGGACTTATGGAATTATGCAACTGGACAAAATTTTGGAATTATGCAACTGGACGCTCTCCACCGGCATCGATGGGATACTGCATTAAAGGAAAAAGAAATGGTCTGAAACCCAACAAACATGAGGATTGCTCTACAAGTACGAAGAACTGATTTTAATTAATTGTAAGAGATCTGGATAAGCGGAAAGTAATTATTGTACTGGTTTAGCAAACTTAATAAGGAGGAATCTATCTCACTTCGGACACATATTCATTATTGATGTTTATAAATATAATGAATTACGGACTCATCGCTCAGTACACAAACTCAATATTTTCCTTCTTTGTCGAAACTGTCGAACAGAAAGTTGCCCTGGCACATTTTCTGTCGCCGTCGCATCTACAGTTCTTCACATTTCGTGTGTGACCCGACAGCATACGCACAACCTTCACCTTTGCCAGGGACTACGTCATCTGCCTTCCCACTTCCCCCTCGCCCTCACTGCCTACGCACCACTGCTCGCAGTCCCTCTCATTCCCATCATTCACGTAGTAACGTAACAACGACATACGCTACCATTATTACATTCGTGACGTACGTGTTTTAATTAGTTTCTGTAATATTTTGCTAGCCTTTTTCCTCCTTGATGTTTACTACCGAGATAATACTCCTTTCCCGTTCTTTATGAATTCATGTGTTAATTTACTCGAACATTAATATTATGTTTAATTTCGAGTCTTGCTTTATTATGAAAGAGACAAATATATCCAGCCTTTCATCGAATCACAAATGAATGAAAGAAGTGGGAGATCAGACATTGGTTTGGGGGGGAATTGGGTAATACGAGTCACATGCCTGAAGAGAAGGAATTGTAAATCTCAATTTTATCTTAAATAAAAGGAAACAAAGTTGTTTTTTCTTCACCGCACTGTGATACGGAGAGCAGAAACAATCGTGAATTCAGTTAGAATCAGTGCCTTGTCTACACGTCTCTAGAATTATGTCCCAACCCAAACCGGAAATACCGAAGAGGGAGTCGTAACATCACGACCTTTAGGGTTACACCTAAATGCAACTCTGACCTCATTCTTGTTATTAGCTGCAAGATTCTCCTGCACACGAACGGCCATTAAAGAGGCAACCTCGCAAGTTTTGGATTCCGACGGTTCGACGACCTCTAGCGAGTCAACTCCTACCAAATGCAATGACGATCGGGTGGTTTGTCTTTTCCTCCGTGCTACTTGTATGTTCGAGGAACAGAAGTCAGGCGCGGATACAAGGGGGCGGTCAAGGGGGAAATGACCCCCTCAAATCCCACAGAGAATGAGTTTCTAATCGTGGAAAAGCGTTTATGATTTTCAAAGACGTTGTCGCATCTGAACGATTTTTTATCAGTAATTAGTACTGCAGTATATTTGTAGAAACGATTTAGCAACGCACAACGTGCCTTGGTTGTGAGGGTGGGTGTCGATGTGCATGATGGATGATACGCTCGCGAGAAGAGAGTCGTCTTCGGAGGTCCATGAGTTGTGAATGGCGGTTGTGTTTTAGCAGAACGCTTGGCGACGTTATGCTGCTGCATTTGTTATGAATCGAAGATTCTCATAAGCAGACTGCTGCCATGATGAGTAGAGATAAAGAAAAATCTTTCATATGAATTATATTAATTTGAGAGTACTCCCTCACTATTTGATCATTATTATCTATTAACATTGTTAGTACATTTTTGAATGTCACCAGTCCGTGGCGGGAGTATGAACAACCACTGGATAGAACGCGAACGTAACAATGAGGATGGAAGTATAAAATCTACTACACGAACGTGTGCCATCGTAATCGACATTGTGTTTAAAAAGAAATTATTAGCCGTATCTTCACAGTTCCAGTCGTATACAGCACTAGTACTTATGTTTCAAAAACCACAGCTTCAACGCCATCTTTTACCAGTAATTTTGTTCGGGGCCGCAGCCAGGATTTTTTTATGGGGGAGAGGGCTCGGGGAATGTGAATTCGTTGATGGGTTCGATAGGATATAAATGAAAACAATGGTTAAAAACCTAAAGATGCGATGTCTTATCACACCACGCGATCGTAAAAGACCAGTCGATGTATAACAGAAAATACAATTTAAATATACCGAGGAGTGAAAAGTTCTTCCTATATACAAAAACGCTCTTTCTAGAACAATAACAACTTATAAGAGAAAAATTCTAAAATCGATTTTTCAGTCAATCACATCTTTCTTATAATATTGTAGATTGTGCGATGTATTGTGACTACCAATCGCAACAAAGGAGAAAAACATTTTAAAAGACTCATTTCCATGAATCAATATTTCACATTTTTAACCGGTTGTTCCTTAGGCTTCCTTCTACCAATTCGTAATCAAGCGGAGGTCATAAGTTTATTAACTCGTTACATTTGACAATTTGCTATTGACCATTATGCTGAAATCATTGACTTCTCTGGAATCGGAAACGAATACGAAATCGAGGTAAAAAAATTGGAATCGAGATTAGAAACGAAAAAATATCTTTCATTATCATCAGTACTTCAACTAATTGATCTACTAATTTAAGCTTTTTGTCTGGAAATTTTGTTAATGTAACTAGAAAATTACTGAACAATAATCACTATTAGTCTCTAGACTACAGACTCTAGTAAAATACTCTGATCCAGAAACCTGGAGGATGATTAAATTAAATTAGAATTCACCAATTGTCCGGATTTTGTTTAACAACCAGACTTCCCGTTTCCAAGTATGATCATATTTTTCACTTCCTGGACAATCCACAAGAGCAATATTAATTGTACTAGTTTCTCTAAAATTATCGTCTAATGCCCGTTTCATAGTTAATTGTATTTTAAGGAAGTTCTACTAGTTTTACCTTCACGAAAAGAACGAACATTCCGGAGACAAGATATACAGAGACCCTGGTAGAGCGGAGAATTCGTGGCTGCAACCTGAGTTTACTCGAATTTGGAGAACTTCCATATATGTCTTTATTTTTTTCGTTTAACAGAAAAATCCTTTAGAATTTAAGAACCTCCCGTGGATGCACCCCTGACTTTATTATTGTCCTTGAAAAAATTAATCTTTCTGTACCTCAAAAAGTTGAATACAATTTTTGCATCTTCAATCGCAATAAAAGTGTTGCATCTATCACTGTCACACAAAAATTTGAAAATAATCTCAAAAGTAGGGCGTGACTGTACCAAACTGCACATTAAGTAATACTTAGATGACCTAAACATACAATTTGCTTTAGAATTTTAAATTTTTATCTGAGGTTGGGATGTTTTCTGGAACGTACAATACCCAAGACTATATTCTGTTGTTATGACCCCCTTAAAATATTAGTATGTATTTGTCCCTGACAGAAGTACAACATGAAAAGAGTTGACACTTCCGAACGTCTACTCTACTCCCAAAGTATTTGAACATGAACCACCGTTTCGGTGTTACTATTATCACAGATAAATAATTTACGCGCACAATTTCATAGCATAATTACTCAGAAATAAAGATAAAAATTTAAAAATGTTGGTCACATGCATTTTTCATTCACATGCAAACTCGGAATGGGACTAGTACGGTAGGATCTCGTAACTTGTCGGATTTCTGCATGATGGACACTATCAAACTTCTTTAAATAACTTGCACGAGCAGAGCTATATACGAGCCGAGGTCTTAAGAATCCTCGATAAAACTGGTGCAAGCAGAACCGATCAGCGCCCTATTCCCTGATACTCAGGCACTCCAATAGATTAGGAGACTTTAATGTTCTCGCTCCTAGGTGTGTAAGACGTTCAATTCAATTAATTCTCTGACCAAAGATAAAACCTAAGAATTTTTCAGAAGGATAGTATTTGAGAAAATTGTCCCCCTGGGCGAGGTGAGGATCTGGAACGAGGCTTGGTCTCCTACTGAAAAGAACACAGCGTGTTTTTTCAGCAGAGAAACGAAAGCCAGTCGTATTCGACCAGTGGTACAATCTATTGAGGACGAGTTGGATTTGTCACTTCGCGCCTGCGACACTCTGCGATGAGCAAAAGACGGCAAAGTCGCCGACAGAAAGAGAGTGCTATACAGGATTCTTCAAAGCAGATGTCATGCTGTTAATAGACTCAGCAAATAAGGTCACACTCTGAACTGAGCCCTGAGGAACACCGTTCTCTTGAAGAAGGATATCCTAAGTGTCTCTTCCTTTTGTGTAGCGGAAGGAACGCTGATCCAAAAAGGACTGTTACATCAGAGGAAGTTGTCCTCTAAAACCCCATGCATGGAGTTGACGGCAAGTAGTATCATAAACCTTCTCGATGTCAAAGAATTTTCCGACGACATGTTGTCTTTGGACGAAAGAATCCTGAATTGCTGTCTCCAGGAGAAGTTGTCCAGGGTTGAATGAAACTTCCTAAAACCTCACTGAGATCGACTCAGCAGGTTATGCCTTCAAAGATACCAGGCGAGACATCGGTTGATAATTCTCTCCAGAGTTTTACCAACGCAACTCGTCAAGGCAATTTTTCGATAAATACTGATGGCTATCTTGTCCTTTCCGGGTTTTAGTAAAGGGGTAAGCGTTGATTCATTCCACGAATTATGGAATACTCCCTCGGACCATGAAAGATTTAAGATATCCAGAAGGTATTCTTTTGATTCTAGACTGAGTTGTCTGAGCATTTCATAGTGAATGGAATCGAGGCCAGGAGCAGTGTCGTGAGCTGTCGCTACAGCTGACTCAAGTTCCCATATAGAAAAGGGAGAGTTGTAGGGTTCCCAGTTAATGGAATGGAAGTCAAAGGAAGTACTCTCTGCTATTTCCCTTTTTCTCGCGAAATCAGGATCACAGTTTGCTGTTGATGTTAGATCAGGAAAGTATTTAGCCATCACTGTTGCAATTTCTCGCTTGTTGGTAGAAACCTGACCCTGATTATTGAGTCCAGATATTGGGACTCGAGAATACCTTCCAGATATCTTTCGGATTCACTCCCATCCTTTAGTGGACGCTGTTGTTCTCTTAATGTTATTTAGAAACTCTTCCCAGGAGGTGGATCTGGACTCTTTGATGATTCTGCGCGCTTACGATCTAGCAATCCGATATGCGGCGAGGCTTTCCGGAGATGGACTACCCTTAAATTTCCGCAATGCTCTTCGCGTCGCCCAAATGGCGGACAGACATGCGTCGTTCCACCATAGGACATAAGGTCTTCGCGGAAACATCGATGTTTTCGGAATGAATTCTTCAGTGACCTGGGTCAAATGGTCGACCCTCTTGGACACTTCCCGTTTCTCTGAAGACAGCCAGAGAACGGTACAGTGACCAGTTAGCCTTTTTGAGAATCTATTTCTGAATCATATATTCGGGAACAGTCGCACGTTCCTGCAAGGACAACCGGATGGGATGATGGTCGCTACCATGCAGATCATCTTCTACCTTCCAGTGAAAGATATCAGCAACTTCAGGAGTTCAAATTGACAGGTCTATAGTAGTCCATGACCCCGTGGCAAACGTAAAGTGGGTCATCTTCCCGGTGTTCATTAGACATAAATCTTCACGCTCAAAGAGATCATTCAGCAGTCGGCCCTTGGGGCAATCGCTCGACGAACCCCACAGTACATTGTGGGCGTTGAAATCTCCAAGGAGAAGGAATGGTCGAGGGAGCTGGTGAATTAAATCGCTGAGGGAAGTCTCCGAGAGATCTCGTGTCGGAGGAATATATAATGAACAATCGGTCATATCTGGTACGCTGTGAATTTTGACTGCTATAGACTGGATTTGAGTTTGTAGGAGAACGTGTACGGAGAGGATAGTGTTTCTAAAAAAACATGGCAACTTCACCTCGTGCTCGATCTCCCGTGGTGTCGTCATATCTGAAGCTGATATATCCCCGCAAGGAGGGAGAATGTTCTAGTAAAAGGTGTCTCTTGCAGGCAAATACATATTGGATTGCGACGTGCTAAGAGCTGTAACGTTGAGTTCTATAGCCATTAAGGTTCCACTGAAGTATGGAAGCCATTACGATTTGGAACCTCCGGGGTCAGGCTGCTGACTGAGTATTTCCGCATCACCGTCGGACAATGCACAATCCGACTCGGAGGAAGGAAGAACAGAGACATTCGTTTTACGTCTCTGCGACTTCTTGGACGTTGTTGTATATGGTGGTTTCAGAAAATCAACAAGGTTCTGGGGTTTAACCTTGGAACGCTGCTTTTTCTTCGTCTGTTGCTTGATTGATGTTGTACTTACTTTAACACTTCTGGGTTTTTTCTGTGTTAAAGTAGGACTGGGCTTCGCTGAAGATTTTGGCTTTGCGGGAACAGCTTGAATAACTTTCTTTCCACAATTCCACATGTGCACTACGTTGTCGTAGACACGTCAGTGAAATCGACTTGGACAGAAACGTTCTTTTCTATCACAGGAGTCTCTGCTGGGGAGTAGTAGCTGGTAGAAAATACAGAGTGTAAAGCCCTGTATTTCTTCCGTGCTTCACCGTACGGGACCTTCTCCATAGTTTTGATTTCCTGCACTTTCTTCAAAAGAGGCGACGCACTTCCTGCTGCCTGTGCAATTAATGCACTTCACAGGCCACAGGCTTGAAACGAACTTCCCGCATGTACCACGTCTCTTACAGGATGTCGTGGTATGGCCAAACCTCTGGTACTTGAAACAGATGCAGCATCTGTAGGTTAAGCCATCCAGCTATAAGATCTTTTGGTAGTTTTGGACAGTCAAAGGTCACGATGAACGAACTGGTCTTCTGCAGAACACCATTAACCTTTCTCATGGTTTGACTGACCTAAACTACATGGTCAGCCTCCCATTCTGCAACAAGTTTTTCGTTGACATATCCATTATGTCCCTACAAGATACTACTCCTTTGCTGCGATTAAGTGCAGCATGAAGTTCGCACTTGATAGGGAACTCCCCAGCTTTTGACAATTTAAGAGGGTGAATGCCTGTTTGTTGAAGTTGGTTTACAACAACATTTCTTAGTCGTTTTATTCGTTTCAGTTTACCACAGAAACCTTCCAGTGCTTTAGAAATATAAAAGAGCGAAACTTTTTCTAAGGTTCCTTCCTTTCTTTTCATTGCAATAAAAACATTTTCATGAGTAATGTTCTGTTTCTTTGACTTAGTTGCTTCTGAAGCGGGAGGGCTGTGAACCCTCGGCCGCTTCGAAGTCGTTTGGGTGTGAAACCCGCCTTTCGGTCCAGACACTCCACAAGGTGAGGCAATTGCGTTTTCTGTCATTTTGTCCCACGAGTTCGGAGGAATATATGTCTGGTGACGTGGAGCTTCCGCAACACGCCACTAAGCCTTACTCAACTGAGGTTCGGCAGTTGCCCCAGAGGTTGTCCGCTAGCGAGTGTTTATCCTCAACACTCATTCACCTCATCGGCGAGTAACGCACCTTGAGGTTGAGGGTTTTTATCCTTCTTCGCCCTTTGCAACAATTAACTTTCCACCATCGGTGGTCGCTGAAGGATACTGTGTCCAAATCTTACTGTGTCCGAGGACTGGTGAAGCAGTACCAGTCCCCAACTCGGGGCCGCGGGTTCGCCAAACCCATGCTCAGTCGAAACTGAGCCCCCTACAGGGTGAAGACTTTTGAAACATATTTCGAATATGTGAACATGTTGAAACATGTTTCGAAAACAGTACGAATAATAATCATATAACTAAACCAATGAAGTATCTAATTATGCTGCACCAAATGTTACTCATTCAGCAGCTTCCACATAAAAAAGGATATATTCCTTTTTATCATTCTAAAGGGTGTGTACTCTTTGAACGTTCGCTTCTAGGTGTCTTAGATTTCACGTGAATACAGTTACCCAGTTCTCATTATGCGGATAGTGGATAGGTGTGGAATATCGCGATTCTTACATGAAAATAAATTTATAGTAGCGGTACGAGTTGGGTTTGTTGCTCCAACAGGTTGAATCAATGGAAGAGATTACGTCGTTAAGATAAAGTGGTAGCATTACGAATATCATGCATAAGCATGACAATGATTGAAAGTCATTTTTTATGATTCTGTGGGATGTTTTCTACGATCACATTGCATTGACGATATAATTTCTTATTAACATGATAACTAAATCAAAATAGTTTGTTTTCAAATTTGTGCATATCAAATGGATCATATGTTTATTTACCTTTACTAGGAGTTTACAGGGTATTGATGAAACTATCAGAACATGTGAAGAGGTTCATAAAAATTAAAAAACTCTCTTCCCATGAAACGCAGTCCTCCGTTGGTACGAGGAATCCTCTAAGAGCGGGAATTGTCAGTGACCTATCCTACATGAAAACACATTTTCATGTAATTCATGTTGATGTTTTGATGCAGTCCAAAACATTTCTGTGATCAGTTGAATGAATCGTACGATTAAAAGAGTCTGTTTAAATATTTGCAAAAAGAACTTCTCAGCTACATCTTTTAGGTGGAAATATCTTCGAGGTTTATGTTAAAGTGGACCACAGTATCATTAGTGAGTAATGTGAAAACATGTATTTTTCAGGTTAAGTGCTCTGGTTTCTTCCTCATAATTTATCTTCTTCTCTTCACGTTTCTCTTCCTTTTTCTTTCTGACAGTGACTAAGGACAATCAATTTAACACTAGAATGGTTCCTTATTTTTATCGTTTTACGCATCTCTGATTCTACTGATGGGAAATAAATTTTCATTTCGCTACTGTTTTCCAGTACATTTATTTGAGGTTCAAGTCTTAAATGATTGGTTGATAGAATTCCATAATGGTATTTCTCGCAGCAAACACATCTAAATGATTAATTATTTCATATCTCTTTCTTCCTCAAATGCAAAGCCTGCTTCTTCGTAAATAGAGAATATAAAATAACCAGAGAGAAACTATCATGTTCATACAGTATTTTGTAGTTTAATATATAGCCCTTGTCGAGTGTTTCAACAGCAAGTGATGTATTCAACATTAAAAGAAAACGATACGAGTTTTATATTGTTTTATAAAATGTGTTCATATTTATTATATACATGTATTCATACCATCATCATTATTATAATAATAAAATAGAAATCTTTTTATTGCACTTATGGTGTTTAACAACAATCATGATACAACTCAATTTTTCAACATGTACAACTCAACAATTGTGTATTAAACTCAATGGTGTATACAATCCCAATTTATTTTGATGATCAAGAGTTAATAAGAGATTTTTTAGTTCTTTTATTGATTTTGAAGAAATATGATAATTGAATATGATTTCTACGCTTAAATAAAGGAAGTGCGTAATAAAAAACTGGCAATCGAATCTCATGTACCGAACCATGTTTGTTTAATTTAAGTTTATATAGTCTTTTAATCTGCTTCATTCGCTGCGGCGCAAAATTATTGACACAATTACTTCTTCTCAACATTAGTTCTACATTTTGAGATCAATCAATGCGAAATTTGCGTTAATTTACTCCCGAATTACCCCTCTCCTCTTGTGTTTCGAGGGCGTAAAAGTTCGCAAAAATCAAGCTCAAACATCACTCTTTTAAGAGTCATGGACGGCTAATGTTGAGTGTATTGACTCATTCTAAGTNTTTTTTTTTGGGGGGGGGGGGGCTTTAGGGCTCGTCAACGGCTAGGTAGAATCCAAGATGAACAAATTACCCATTTTTGAAAATCATCCACAACCGAAATTACTCCATATATGTTGAGGGGTGAGTGTTTCAGATGTTGTGAAACTGTTCAGGAGGGTATCAGATTAACTAATTTATATTTCCTTAAGAGTTTTTTCTTAAGTGTTTCGCTAGATGAAAAACCGTGATAGTCACACCTTCGAATGATTTACTGTATTTCTGAACTTTGAGTTTGTATACTTATAAATCCTTTGAATAATGTCACTCAGCTATTCAATTCACGTCAGCCAATTGGTCTTTTCACCTAAACATTCCTATAGACCGTCCGTCACCTCAAGATTTTAAGGTCCATTGTCCAAACTATTTTTTTTTTCAATCAAAAACGGAGAAAAATTCCGTTAATTACTATTAAATTCCGATGACTTACCATAAAATTCAACTCTTTAGAACTATAAAATGGATAAAATCCCATCACTCTCGCCAGGAGAAAGACAAATCTTCAGAATTCAACGTTCAATCCACTACATTTAACAAAGCGAGTTGTACATGCTCTAGGTGCGTGGGTGTATGTTTGATCCCAAAATACACGCTGTCTGCGTTCTCCTGGTTATTTATGTAACTCTAAACATTCATTCACACAGCGGGTGAGAAGCAGGAAGACTTGTGGTAATTTTTAACATTTTATAATATTTCATGTAGCATCAAGTGAAATTGTCATTATATGCTTGCAGATGTTGCTATCATGGTGGTTCCTGCTTTCATTTTCATTGAATAGAAAATTTTAAGTCCGCCCTTAGCAGGGTAACAGTACGGTAACAGTCTTTGACATCACAAACACCAGCAAAAGTAAGTCAAAATGGAAACTTGAAACTGAAGACGATCTTGGACAAACGAACGTGTTTAAAAAATGACATTTTTGACATTTCAGAAATACCACAAGGAAACACAGTTTTTAACAAGAATTTAGAGTGAAAAGAAGAAGCAAATGAACCGAAGAACGACTGAGAGAACACAGTGAACGAACATTCATTAAAAATTCTATTACAATTAATGTCCATTATATAATCTAATAAAATAAATAATTAAGAACTTAGGACCTTTTACGGATGATTAGTATCTTATAACATTATAAGATATTTATGTTTATACCAATTTCACTTGTCCTCTTGTTATGTTTCTTGTTACAATATATATAAGTAATGAAAACATTCAAGTTCTATCGCTCTCTTTAATAGGGAATAACCGCAAATAATAACATATACATATATCAATTGTATAATTATGTATATATAAGTTGTCATATTTTGATGTATTTTAGTTTCATGTTCAGGCTTAGATTATATTTTCTTCGAACATTTCAACTTTATATTTTCAATGGACGTCAGTAGTCCAATAGCAGTGCCTATTCAATTGCTATTTGGCTAAGTGGAGCACCAGTCCTAACTTACAGTCGCTCAAATGTCTGCTGGGTCTCCCATTCACACCACCAACGTCGCATCGCGTTGCGGTCTGTGAGGTAACGGCGCGTTAGGTGACAGCAGCGCTGAGAAGAGAGGCACATCGGCCGCGAGGTGAATAACACAGCAGGCTCCTGGCAGTGTCAATGTCAGTTCGGCGCGCGCCCAGCACGTGGGAGCACGTCTCCACGTCACACGTCAGGCCTCTGAACAGAAGGAGAACGTCACACGTTTTGGAAATTTCTCAGCTCGGAACTAATACTTCACTTGACTATCGACATCTGGAACATTATGGTACTTGAAGACAAATTTGGAGGAAGAGTATAAAGAATTATTAAAATTCACCTCTAGTAAAATAATGAACAAAATAGCTGCACCCCAGCAAATAATTAGCACAAACAGAAGGAAAATATTGACCATGTGAATGTATCAACTAACAGCTCAATGCTTGAGGGAAACCACTTACCTCGGTTAAATAACCCCCAACATTGTTCTGTCCAAAAACTATACGCACTATTTTTTACAAATATTTGTATCTACTCAAATACTAAACATATTGGGTATTTATTTATTTATGTACTGATCTTTGTCTTCCAAATGCTGCCAGTTCGTTTGAGACCTAACGAAATTTCATTAATTTATATTTTAAAGCAAATTATAAAAGAAATAGTCAAAGTCAAACTATCCCACATCAGGCCCCGAAGGGTCCACGGGGTTCGCGGAGAGTAGAGCTCCGCAATTTCTTGACCTCGGTACAAGAAGGAGGAGAAGTGGTCAGCATCTCGCTCCGACCGGTTTGACCCCAGGATAGACCATGGTACTCATTTTACTGCAGGCTGAGTAGGCCGGGGAGTGAGTCTGCATGTCGAGGTGTGAAAAATCCCCACCTCATCGGCAACCGAAATCCGCCCATCCAGCCAGCAACTCAGCGCTCTACCTACTGAGCCACGCTGACTCCATAAAAGAAAGAGTACATAATGAAAATGTGAGGTTATGCTAAGTCCGGGTTCATTAAAAAAAGCTAGAAAACTTAAAAACACATTAAGTTGTGTATGACACATTGAATCGGCAACAATCTTCATGAAGGTATGCCACGTTATCATTTAGATTAGAAAGTTTTGTTTGCCAAATGAATAATGCAAGTGTACTCCCTGTATAATAATACTATCTGGAAATATATAGAATTCTTCTTAATTATGAATAAAGATGAGAGTAGTTTTGTTACTCAAACGTAGTTTTACTACAAGCAATATGAGAGTTTGCATACTTGACCTTCAAATAAAAAGAAGATCTCCGTCTACATGAGACTTCTAAAAACCACCCCCATCCCTTTTCCTACCCTTTAAAGCGGAATTTTGGCACCTCTTGAAGAAATAGGGCAAACGTGACTGAATTTTGATCACTGAAGTATAGTAGTACATTAAAGTCAGGAATTACAAATGTACAATTGAATGAAGAACTGTTGACAACTGGGGACAATTCTAAGTTTCGGATCACATTTTATTTAGGATTATGAATTTATCTATATTTAT
Source organism: Laupala kohalensis (assembly GCA_002313205.1). Classification (NCBI taxonomy): domain Eukaryota; kingdom Metazoa; phylum Arthropoda; class Insecta; order Orthoptera; family Trigonidiidae; genus Laupala; species Laupala kohalensis. Next base: position 206,790 of record NNCF01128559.1, on the reverse strand, counting down.
TTATCTGTAATTCGGTGAGCAATGTGTTCATTTTAGGCAGGAGTGTGCTCCGTTTTTTAAGTTTTATCAAATGAATTATTATTTGTAAGTTATCATGTGTTCAGTGTAAGTTATCAGTGTTCCCATCAATTTAAGTCGAAAGCTTCGTCTTAAAATTCTCCTCTATCTGCGCAATCAAGTAACACCCACTTCAATCTTCTGTGAAGAGTGTGTCAAAACGCACATTCCAACAAATCTCCTTGGCGCTAGGTGCTCGCGGTTGACTTGCGATGAGTCCCGATTGGTGAGGACACCCCTGAATCACTACTCACTGCGGAGTGGAGTGGATACAAGATTGGCAAAGACGAGGAGAGGAGGGAGTGACAATTCGATACCCTTTCTCTCTATCGCTCCACCTTTTGTCATCACTCTTGGACAACTCCGCCCTCGCTCCTTGTTTTCTCACGCCTTCCATCACTATTAACACACAACCTTCCATTTCTTTGATGCAGATGGAGTCATTGGCCGGTTTTATAATACATTTATACATGAAAAAGTAAATAATGTACTGGATTATCAAAATGCCGAGACAATGTGGTCACGTGACTTTGAGCTACTTTACTCTCACCGGAAGGAAACGATTGGATATTACCCAATCAATTGGAGAAATGCCTGGATGAGATTAAACATTATAACACATTAAAGCTTAATAAAAACATAATTTTAGTGTTACAGAAAATGTAAATTAATGATAACCATGCATATAATTTTATATTAATCAATTATTTAAAACTTCTAAGTTTTATTTGCCATCAGTATTTGTACCCATAAATTATCTCAAATATGTGATCAAATATAAAATGAATTTAAAAACAATTGAATCATCGTAGTTATTTTTATTATTGTTAATACTAATACACAAACTATTGGGAAAATAAACTTTATGTACATGGGGATTATTTTAGTGGAAACAACTTATTCTTTAACGTTGTGGAACAATAATGACGAAGGAAGCGTTTAATCATGGAATTGACGAAATCTTTCATTTGTTTGGACATAAAATATGCACAAGAATTTAGTAATGGCTAGGCAATTTTTGACAAAGTATGATGTTAACACTAGCTGGTTTTTAATGTCTAATAGGTAACGTTTGCATAGTTATTTCTCAATTCTTAACTGTAATCAACCCTTCTGGTCCTTTAGACATTTTCTGCAAGTTATGATGAACGAGTGCAATATTTGTCATCCTGTCTCCTCAATTCATGATATTCAAAAATCAATTTTGAAAGTCTGAGCAATAGAAAGGGACGACCCTTCATCGACTTCATTGAATCACATGTACAGACATGTGCGTATACTTATTGTTAAATATTTAATGAGCGTTGTTCCTGGATACTATTAGCGAAAAATATTTTACTCATGAGCAATGAATATATTTATGTGTAATGGAAATGCGAAATGATTTCAACTTCCAAGTAATTTTTTTTATAATTCCTTTTTTGACCATGTATGTAGTAAAAAATTTAGGATACCTGTCACTCATACTCCATGGAACAAATTGAAACGTGTAAAATATTACTTCGTAAAAGATTATTTTATTTCGTTTCCTTACTTTGATATAACAATAAAAATCTGTAGGAGGTCTCATTATGAGTGGTGGGATTATTGTGGGGGCGGAATGGGCAAGAGATAGAATATCGAGGAAGAAATAGTCCATGTTCACTCTCAGGAATATCGTTTTCAACTATTCGTATTTTGTGGTAACAATACGTGGGTGAACTAAAATAATCTGCATTTTTTTAAGAAACTCTACTTTATAAAATTTTGACCCTGACTGTAGAGGTGGATACACACCTCAGCCCAGCATACCCATTACTTGGCTCTACTTGCTATGACAATGTCCTATAAATCTATACATGCCTTATTCATACGTAACACCCAGATTTTTTATTTAAATTGTACACAGTCCCCCCTATTAAAAACACATTTCACAGCATTTCATTCAGAACATAAAAGTTATATTTCGCATTGAACAGGTGTAATCAATGAAAAAATATAAAACAGAAAAAACTTAGTAAATCGTAGAAAGAACTGCATTTTTATTTGGAAGAGAGGAAAAAATTCAATCCCATATTCGTCTGAAAAGAAAACACCGCTGCCACCACGTATACCCCCAGTTTCCACATCCTTCATTCCAACAATCCACAACCAAATATTCCATCCCACCCTTGCACCCACCCTCCGCGACGCGTAGCGGGGTCCCCCGCCCTGGCGGTCACCACTGCAGCCACTGTCGAACGGAGGAGGAGGATTCGCGCGCGAGAACAGGTTTTAAAAAGGCGCGTTGTGACGGCGGGCAGACGCATTCGCGGGACGCGCCCCACAGCGAACGAGCGAAGGAGCGACAGAGGGAGACAACATCGAGCGACCGGCAAGACACGACTAGGACGCCGCAGCGCCTACACGCGGACGACGACGCACGCAGGGAATAGAATAGCAGCAGTGAGGCGCTCGCGCACGCCCATGGACACCAGGGTGAGTGAGAAGGGTGAAGGGTGAGCACGCGCAAAACGGAAGCGTGGTAATGTGAAAATTAGGAAGTTAACGACCTTGGTTAAGTGCGTTCATAAGAAAAAGTTTTAGTGGAACTATAAGTTTGAATAGTGTAGCATGTGTTTTGACGATATCATGATATCATGAAAAGATCAAGCTCTAAAGATAGTACAATACTACGAAACGTTTGCAAGCTCCAATTTACAATTGTTTATTTCCAGAACACAAATGTTTTTATCGTCTAGGATTTTTTATTGATCACTTCTCTGGCAGAAATAACAATTATACATTTATACATTTATACATTTCTGCTGTAGCATATTACTCGTATAGAATGTTCCGATATTTGTGTAGATAATTAATTTGACAACCATATTTCGGATATTACTAGTTTCTTATGAATATAGAACACATATTTCTATGCATTTTAAAGAGTAGAATTTTCCGCTTCGTTAAACCGTTACATGGTAGCGCGTAATAGGTGACGAGTATACTGTATATATAAAAAACTGACTTCTCGCAGCGGACTACTCAACATAATGTCTTTTCATTCGGTATAACCATGTCTTTCACAACAACCATAACAATTGTTACGTGAAGTATGGAGACTGTGTACTCAAAGCATGTATAGGGACAACTACACGAATTCATGAGTAAAAAAATATAATGATTAACAACTTCACGAGAAAATCACCACCAAATCTCTGGTAATGAAATATAGTAAGTCAATAATAAATAGTAAATAAATTAAAAGTATTCCAAATTGTTCGGAATATTCATGAATTTTTCACAAATGTTAAAAAAAGAAAGTTCCCAAATTCCTCATGTGGTAATGAATTGAAAATATTTTTAAAATTCTACAACACAATTCTCGTGCAATTTAGAAGTTATATGACTGGAGAGCTTGATGTATATATTTCGACCAGCGTGAAAAACTCCCGGTTCATTTCGCCTAAATATACCTCGCTTCGATTCCACGAAGAGGTAATGTACTGAACACTTGAGGTATATAATCATGGAACATGTCCGACACGTGCGTCACCATGAGTCTCCATAAAACTACAAGAATGGCTTTGTCTCGAGAACGAGTTGCCAACTGTGCCACCGTAACATCACTCCGTCAGTCTTCTTCAGTTTCTCTACACGTTGCCGCCATCGAAGAATTACATTCCACGCATGAGCGGAATAACACTGTTGCCAATTGTTCCTTCTTGTACGACATCAAGTATATTTGAATTAAGCAACAGATTTATTCACTCCAAAGAAGTTAATTCAAATAATTATTTTATTTAAGTTTTGTTTACGAGAATTAAACAAAATAATAAACTCCAATTTCTTCAAATGTTTTATTTGAGGAACCTACTTTCAATTCTTCTGATGATTCAGTTGATGTCATAATTCGAAGAGAATTTACAATATGGTCGTCTTTCTTCATTACAGAAATATTAAATTCGACACTACATTAGAGCCCTTGAATTGATGGGACGGTACCTCGCTTCCTTCCAGCGTGTACAGTACTTCATTGTCCTCCACTTGGTCATATGCAGTTTGTAACATGTGTTCGTTTTTTCGATAATAATTTATTCACTTATAAATATATGATATATTGTGAAGATCTATGCTTGGATATTACGATCTGGTGGTTTTCTCGGAGTCTTGATATTATAAAGTGAATTGAAAGTTGGATAAATATTGGGGTCTGATTTGACACTAAGATTTAAGATGCAATGGAAGAAATGCCTGTGTTGTAATATCAAAATGTCATAATATTGATAGGCGTGTTTTAGTGATAAGGGAGATGGTCAACGAATTTGACACGTGATTTGAGTTAACTGGAGAAGCGCAGCTTGCGTGCAATTTATAGTACTATGCACATCTAAATATTCGAGGTGAAAATAAATAAAAGGTTCAACTAGAAATAATTTTGTTGAAGTTAGCAAAAACTTTTCAATAAATTTACGAAAGAAAAAGGGCAATAAATATTCTTACACTATTAATATTCCAAATTTAATGAGCTACTCGATTTTAACTTTAAGTTCACAACATACACATAACCCTGTATCATTACACCCCGACGTTCCAAGCTAACAGACAGTAACGGGCTCGTGTTCACACCGAAGAGAAAAGAAAATTACAGACTACTATCTTTAATTGGAGAGGATTACAGTAATACATAGCTAACATGAATTCAATAAAGCTAAAGTGAATATGTAATTATATTAGGACATAATTCCCCTGTCATTAAAGGTTTTTAATCGCTTCGTTTATATTTACAATATTAATTTTTGGACTTTAATAATCCTAGTTTAATAAGTTGACAAGGTAGCTATCTTTAAAAGAATATTAAGACTCCGGATTAGAAAATCCTCTTTTATCAAATGGTGATCATTAAACAATGTACCATACAATAATATAACTCGTATAATAATAGTTAGGTAACGCAAAATTTTAATTAATTTTCACTTCATAACATTACATTTTTCACAAGATAGCACGAAATAGCTGTATCAACATAATAGGGTTTACTATTTATTTCCGATATCCATGAAACTTCAAAGAAGTAGCCTATTCAATATTTACCCTTTTGGGGAATAAATGTCTTCGCTCACATCCCAAAAATTTCTTGCCAGTAAAAATCTATTAACAGAATAATAATTACAGCATTGTATTTTAACATTGCCAGTGTTCTTTCTGGGTGGCGGATGCCTGAGCAACCTGATGGAATGTCGAGTTGTTGAATTGATTTTATCACCATGAAAAAGTAAAACAGTATATATACAATGCGGTCATCATCTTGGCCATATTTTAATGCCAAGCGTTATTATGCAAATTTATTAGGCTTTTAGCATAATCCAGGTTGCGTCTTCTGGCACATGGCAACATGTCTAGGCAGAGCTTCTGAATTTACATAAATTTAATTTTGTAAGTTGTGGACAGGTGGTTGCAGATTATATACATGTATAAAATTACCCTCTTGAAGGTCTTGTTTTTGTAATGAAACCGTGCAATAATGGAACGAAAATAGAGTTTGCTTCTCTCTTTGCTATACGTTAAACTTTCATAATACGTCGGCAATGACTTAATGTAGAATCGATGGGAAAATAATCTGAGTAATTTGTGATGAGATACAATATGAGAATTAGATAAGCTGTACATAGGCAAAATACTATTATCTTAGTATATAAAATAATATTACGTAGATAAACAAAATTTCTGTTGAGGAAAAAAGAATGAAAATGTAATTACTGGAATAGTAAATATTACGTTCTTAACTGAGAAGCTTCATGCGTGGAGGAAATATAACACAAGAGGAAATTATACATTAATATATTTTGAAATAAATAATTGGGATTATTCAGTGATATAAATGAATAAACAAAAATATTTTAAAGAAAACTCTTATGGATCACAATTATTCTTGTTCACATCAAAATTCATTTAGCTTTCTGAGCATATTTCTTCAATAATTTCGACAGCTTTATATTTCTGAGAACATTTACTTCAAAAATCGTATTTTCTAAAACTGGAAGTTAAATTCACCCTCTTTTTGCGTAAATTTATCTCTCTCTCTTTCTCTCTCCCTGCTTTCCTACTGTACCAACTTAATGGCATATATCTTTCCTTTCTGTAATTTTCAAATAGATCAATAGGAGAAGAATCTTATAAAGTTATTAATATTTGCAATTATTCTTCGTTTTCAATAAATATTTGTCATAACTTACGTTTACAATAATTGATCATCTAATCATGATTCATAAGTAGATGTTCAGTTTTATTGGAAAATAGCCAACACAATATTATTGCTCATTCATACATTCAGTATAAAATTGGAAAAATATTGTTATAGTCAACTTCCTAAAAGAATATACTTATGTATGGATGCAATGTGAAGGAAGTGTGAAAAGTAGTACTAAAATGAAACGGTATTGAACTCCGTAGCAAAATTCAAACTCCTTAGTAAAATGAATATTTTTATCCTTTTCTTCACCCTCCTTTCATCGATATTATAAAATAAAAAGTGTAAATGTTTTAGACATTAATGTCTTGGAAGATGTAACTCTGCCATTTCCGTATTTTAGGGTACAACCGTACGAGTCAAAGTGTTATGCTTAAATAGCTGTCAAAACAAATGAAATGTTCATATAAGTGGAGTGGTTATAAATATTTGTGTACACTTTCCCCTGGTATCCAAAGAGTTATTTTAAAGGTTAGTTAGATTCCCAACGAATTAAACTTGTTTAAATAAGTCGTTTACAAGATGCAAAATTTTCTACGATTTCCTAAATTACGAAATATGAAGCAATGTCATGATGAAAAACTATATCTCAATTAAAATTAGTTCAAAATGATCTCAAAAAAGATAAATATAGAAAAAAATATTGGAACTAAAATGTTTGAAATTTCGAATAGTTTCTGTACTTTCTAAATAACTGTCACTACAGTGTCAAACTCAATTCAATGTTCATGGAGTGTAATCCAATTTGTATAATATTACTTTCCACTACAGGACATTTATGTTACCAAACTCACTGGCACATTATAATGAATCTCAAAGTGGGTGAGGAAGGAAACGGTGAAACCAGAAACACATAAATTTTATAAAAACATATTTCTCTTTCACACATTTCAGAAAGTAGTACCATATTTTACGGACTATAAGACGCTACGGGCTATAAGACGCACCTTAATTTTTAAGCAATTTTAAAAAACTATACGGACTATAAGACGCCCCTTAATTTTTAAACATTTTTACCATTTTTATTATTAGATTGCAAAGCCAGACTAAAAAAATTCTTAGTTTATAAAACCGAAGTGACCGATAACACAAATCATTTCAATTCAAGTTCACTGGCACCGAAGACTGCAATGACGCATCATAGGCTTGACAATGTTCTGAGTGTGTGATGGCGCGGCGGGAAGGAGACAAGTGTTAGCAAGCTTGTGAATCCCCGCAACTCATGTTCGTCGCATCGGTGCACTGCTGCTGTCAGTTGAATCCAATGTTGCCAGATAGGTTTCCCGCGGCATCGAATATATGGCCATTTTTAGACCGGCGAGAATTTTAAATCAATCACTGGACATTCTTATATTAATTTCGAGTATAAGACGCGCCTGAATTTTGGAGGCAATTTTTTGAAGAAAAAAGTGCGTCATATAGTCCGTAAAATACGGTATTTAATCAACAGCAGTTGTCGGTGAATTGATGAGAACTATGAAAAATAATATTCAAGAGTAGTTAATACTCCATCACTTGTGCTCAAGTTCATTATATATTGATGAAAATAGAAAAAGAAATCTTAAGAAGTTCACTTCAATTGCAACATTTTCTTTCGTTTAATTCATGAAGGAAAAAACGATGTATTGTTTGGAACAAATGAAGCAATGTTTTATTTTCCTTTTGTTTCATTCCCCTTGGTGTGGAATTTAATACTTCTAATTCTAATTAAGTTTAGCATTTGGGACGAACGAGTAGAAGTAATACGTTATCAATCTTCTTTTCCTTCCTCGATATGTAACTTACAGCTGTTATATTATGTTAATATTATGAGAAAATTATAAACAAGTTACAAATATAAAAAAAGGCTAAAGAAAAACAGATCGTTTTGGGAGCATTAAAGGAAAAACTTTTTTTTTTAATGCAGCGTGCAATTATCTTGAAAACGGTGCGACGCAGACGTATGGAAATGTAACTCGGCAATATTCATCCAGAATTTAATGCACATTACCCCTATTTACATTAATTTCTTCAAATTTTGCATGAAAGGGGAGTGCGGAACGTTAGTGAAATGGGAATGAATTGTCCTAAAATAGACCTCTATTCCAAATATGTTTTAATTCAAATCTCAAGCCTGATTACTTTCTGTCATTCTCTTGTGTGTGTTATCGAGGGAGAAATTCTGTCACATACGATATTGAACAGATTGAAAATTTGAGAATATTCTGTGTTGGAGGCAGTTCGCAAAGATCTGAGGATATTCCGAAATTCTTTTGTGCGATTACAATACTTTTCTCATATTATACTTTTTTACATCTGGAAAGTGGAAATTCGCATGACAGTAGTTGCAGATTTGGTGAAATTGAAAGTACGAGTAAATATGTATGCGATTGTATATAAAATAAAAATGCTGTATGCTACTTACATCTTATAATTATATTCAATAATGTACAAAAATGTATGTGGCTACATGTACAATATGGTACTGTAGCAATAAATAATTATATATTATTTGTCCAAAATTTCTTATACAAAAATTCGTAATTTCTGCAAGCCCTCTTCAGATAATTGAGAATTCGGATTAATGGTCTTCAGATCATTGGATTTTTACTGTAATTGTAATATTCAATTCACTCTAGCCATCTACTCGGTAATAAAAACACCCGCAAACTTATCAAGAGCTCTACAATGAACAATGAGTGCATAAAGAACACCGGAGTTCAACTATTACTGATGAAACAGCGATGTGAAACTGCAACTCCAACCTCTCTCTCGAATTAATCTTTTTTTCCACGCGAAGCGGAGTACCGGTAGTCCATCCGCCCATTGGAGATAATCCTGGAGCAGGTCACGCTCAGCAGATGAATTGGAGCAGGCCATGAGCGGAAGGTATTGGAAGGGATAATGGCAAGCTCAAGGACCCTCCAGCGACGCTGCAAGGGTGAGAGGTGGCTGGTTTCAGAGAAGCGCTAAGACATGTATAATGACCAGGATATATTTTCTATTAAACCGCGTTTCCCATCCAACCACAATGTTAAGTGAGAGATATAAGGAACATCACTTTGAAATATCGCTAAATGGATCATTACTAAATGTTGCTACACAAATGAACGGCAATTAAACTCAAGAAAATTTTACACTTATTTCGCAATTATTTCAAACATCTTGATTTCAGAAAAAGAGAGTGTATTTGCGTTATTCTCCGGTTGTTGTTTTGCAGAAATATATGAAGATGAACTGAATAGTCCTAACGTCCTAAAATCTCAATTGACAAAAATATAAAGTAGCATTTAAATAGAGATAAGTGCACTAAATAACTAAGTGTTGAAGTTTTTATGGGGAAGAAAGTGTCCCGATGAGAAAATACGAATAGAGTTAATTTTCATTCACAGAAATTTTCGAATTATATCGAAGACAAAAATATTTCTTGGAAATAGATACGATGGAAGTATTTTTTTTATTCACTAGAAGTACCCTACCGACTATTGAGGAAGGGATAATTGAGAAAAGGTAAAGAGATGAAGATAACAAGAATAAGGAAATGAAGTGAGAAAAGACCCTTCACTACTTTTTCAGGACGTGGGTGTCGGACAAACGAGACAAGGTGTCAAGATAAATAACGGTGGTAGGCGAGATATAGCGGATGGCCACGGTCGTTTTCCTGCACCAATTAAAAGGATGACTAAGGAATTTTCTAATAGCATAGGTCATCACAAACCAATCTAGAGTCTCGATCAGTTTGAGGTGGATATTCTGGGTTCGAATCTCGTATAAGAAATGGATGTTTTCATCATGTAACCGTGAAAGGCAATTGGAAATCACCATGGGTTGCTTCTAATGCATTCATACACCCTCATCACCGTTGCTTTCTTGTATAAACACGTCAAAGGGGGGGGGGGAATTCAAGCCACAGCAAATGATTTAATCGGAGAAACAAAAACTGTAGTTCACAAACGGTGGAAACAAGCGTTACAGATGGACGAATTTGCAAAAGGAGGAGTGGTTCCAAGCTATAGGAAATCGAACGCCTAGACGTAAACGAGGCGAGGCACAGTCGCCGGCGCCAATGTGAAGGCCGCGGCATTGCGAGGTCGGGCACCGGTCACGCGCGGTCACTCACCCCATACATCCTCCACGGCCATCACTGCCCTCGTTGATGCAGTGGACATCTTCTGGACTGAATACGTTCGAACCTGGGACCATCGAATCACTTACAATGTTATCCTCGTCTCTCTCTGTCTCAGAGATTAAAAAATACTAGCTTAACACGTGCGATTAAAATTGATTGTAGCGAATATTTGTATGACTATGAACATTCCCCTTAACTGATTTTTTTTCATAATGGCGGACATTTCTTTCCCATTTGTTGGTAAGTTCATTTGGTTTCATATTTTTCACGGCTGCAGATATCAGCATGGTCAGGCGCGTCAGAGCTGTCATTTGTTAGAACTCAAGTAGTCACGTAACATACTTAACAAATAAATGAATCAACAAGCACATTTTCTTAATATAATTTTAGATGCTATAATCTCGGATAGGAAAAGTTGAAACTAACTGAAATCATCAATTTTAATGCTCTAAAATACATAATTAGTGATTTCCTCCGTCCGGTTAAGCAGAAAAGGAACACAATTTTTTTGGAACATTTGAATATTAATGTGCATTTCTTCGGAGAACCGAGAAATAAATGAAATTTCTGTGACATGTAAATGATATTAGTTAATGTCGGCGGCGTAAATCTACGAGATTATATTCATTCCAAAGAAAAAATGGCCTATTCTTGTTCAAATGTATGTCCCAAAGAATATTTAGAATATTCTTTCCAATACTTTCTGAAGATCTTCGTAGGTCAAAAACGTTTACTTGAAATAACACTATGACAGTGACATACACTACAGAAATCATTCTAATAAGCAATACCCCTCTTCCACTGTACCGCATGTAGTATTTCCCGTCAAAAACGTAAAAAGTATAAATATCTCCCTATATTTTCCTATGAATTGGAGATAACACCAGTCTCAAATTTTTCTCGTTGCTATATTACCAGAAAAATATTTCATGAATTTATGACCAGTTCAAAATTTATAAACTAGTAGTTGAACTAACCCAGCGTTGCTTGGGAATTGGAACTATTCCTGGCCACTCACCAATTTCACGTAGTTAGATAAATACATCTCTCCTCGAAAATGCCGTCACCTATTTGTCTACCTTCAACAACACATAGCTTAATGATCAGAGATTTCCCGATGAGTGCTTTCAAGAAAGAGCGAAAATATCCGTTCGCGAGTAACAAAAAAATTTAAATGATTCGTCTAGTCAGTTCGACACAAATTCACCAAGTTTGATAAAGATCCATCATGTGATATAGATTTCTATACCAGGCAGGCATTCCAAACATTCAAACATAATGATGTTCATATTAGATGTGTTGCAGAGGGTGGTGAAAGTTTCGAAGGAAAATCTTGTAATAAGGGACTGTTTCCGATTGGACATCATTATTGTATGTTTATTCTTGTTATTACTATTATAATATTACTATTATTGAGGCTCATCAATATCTATGTCCTTAAAACCCTCAATGTTTTTGGCCAATCTGAACGAAAAAAAACTATCGGGTCATTTTGGTCCAATCCGTTGTTAATCAAGTGTTTGGTTCGCGGGCCCCTCTCAAATACTTGTTCCTTTTTTTATAGCTTATAGTTAGTAAACGTGTATTAATATGGTATAATATAGTTCCATTAATGCTAATGATTCTCTTAACATTAAATTGTAACGAGAATAGAACAAAACCGGGAGACATTTCCTTCTTCATGCTCCATTATCCACGTGAAGGTTCCTACATTAACTATAACATGGGGCACGCCCAATTCTTGGGTGGTCGAGTGAAATCCGCAAACAAAGCATAATGGACATGTTCAGTGCTATAATAATGAATTCTAATACTTATGCCCATGGTATAATCTAGTTGATAAATAAATTTTGACGTACAAAAAGTAACATTTTGACGTACAATATTTTTTTTTTTTGTGAAATACTTGTTGTTAAAATTTGTTACATTTGGCGACGACTCCAATCTGGAGTCCACACAGTAGTGTATTAAAAACAATAAATGTATGAGATATATTTAAAAAAAGGTCGGAGGTTGTAATTTATTTATTTATCTATAACAATAAATCTCAACATTTTTTGTTTCACCCAGTATCGTAGAAAATGCACATCTACAACTCTTTTTAAATACTTATACAACACAAAATTTATACTCACAAATACAACAGTTACTTAATACTTTTTTATTTGATTTTCATAATATGCTATGCAAATCCAAAAAGTTTTATCTTCCTGCACTCTAAAATCGCGATTTCAAAGTAACCAGAATATTTTTATGTAAATAATATTAATTCGGGATTTCAGAAACCTGAACTCCCAGCAATCAGAATGTTACGTTTCGAGCGCCATCGTTCGCCTCCGAATATGCTGTTAACGTAAGAACTTGTTGAACCAGTCGGATGAAAACTGTCAAGGTTACTCTCTGGTACGCCACGATACGCGATTTCTTCATTTCTTCATTCTCCGAGAGATACTAACAACTTCACTTTCTTTGAAAGTGGGGCAAAAACTTTAATCTCTTAATAGCCCTAAATGCCTTCAATATCTGTTATAAGTATTAAATTTATAATATAATTTGTTCTCTGTAATAGAAAGAAAAATGTTGAAATTTTTTTACGACAGATGCGATTGAAGTGTATGTTTTAAGAAATGCGTATCTAGTGGTAGATAATAAAATATTATTTAAAAATGTGATACTTCGTATTAAGAAGGTTTATTTCATGTGAATAATGTATACTAAGAAACAAATCTTCAAAATGCAATTCCCATTGAATTCTCCACACCAAGATATAATGTATGAGAATTTCGTAAACGTCAATTATTCATGATAAAAATAATTTTCAGAAATGTGTTTTTTTTCTTCATTAATAAGATAAACAACTATAAAATGTAATGCTTCATTGCGAATACTCCAACATACTATGTTAGAATTCTTTCCTTCTGGGCTGAGCAAGTACAAACACAGAGTCTTCAAAGTTTGGGGTTCGAGCTAAATACGCTTTAACATATTTCTGGTCAATATTAATGCCAAGGATTTTTCAAATTTCAACTTCGTCTATTCTGCACTGTGTTATATGAAACTATCTTCAACATAAACGCTATAAGGCCTCGTCAATAAATTGAACAAATTTTGTACCTCAGCGGAAGGAGAATTTAGCGTCTAATAATGGTGACAATGAATCCAAAATAATCTGAAGAACTAATCTTTCGAAACTTTACGTAATGGCTGAGAAACTGGGGATAGTCAAGAAAATAAAATGAAAAAATAAATAAATAAAATGACCTTTGTCAGCTAAATCAGCTTGGATTAGTCAGCTAAAATAGAGATTCAGGTTAGGGCCCTGCTAAAGGAAAAAATATTTCTCAATTTTTCGATCTACAAAATGCATTCTTAAAAATTTACGGTTGAATTTTTAAAATATGTTGCATAGTTTTCATAATTTGCGCCTGTCTCGCTTGTGGCGCTGCTGTAGCATTGTGCTGGTGTTGCAGACGTGCGTGTTGGCTGCGTTGGTAGCTGCGGCTGTGGCGCTGGCAGCGGGAGCGCAGCCGGCAGGGGCACGTAGAGTGGCCTCCCCTCTCAGGTGAGCACTTTGAACCCCTGCACTAGCATGTCATTGCATGTGGAAATGTTGAGATACCAGAAATGGAGCCATGAAAGCGTAGACAAGTCGACTTGCTCTCAAATGGCGAAAGATGGTTCTAGAATCAAATTTTGGATAATGCTTCAATAAATGCGCGATCCTTCATGTCACTATTAATTCTAACAACTATGGTCATCCATCGCATATTGATACTATTAATTGCTTTGATTGATTCTGTAGATATTTTTCATAAAATAACTTCAAATACCAGAACAAAATGGGGGGAAAATGCCGAGAAAATACAGTGAGAGGGACGATATTAAAATTAGTTGTTTATTTTCAATGAAGACATGTAGCTGGATTTGAGATGGGATTCTTACTGGATTTCAAGCTCTGTTGAGACATGAAAGTAACATCAATATCTCACTGTATAGAGACTCTTTAGTGCCGAGGGTCAAAGTAGCAGGAGCCATTAAGCTGGTCACAGGCAGCTTTTCTTGAGAACGAAAAGTGAGATAACGTTGCTGTAACCTGAATACAATTATTTAGGAATTACAAGAGAGTATACTTGAATTCATCTTTATGACACGTATATAAATTTCGTCTTCCCGGCTTTCTAGATTGACCTTAGACGGTGAGCCTAATTGTTAATAGGTCAATGCATAAATATGTTTTGAACTCCCAAACTTATTCCATAGTCTCAATAGGAATTAACGAAACTACATTGTACAGTATTCGTTAGCTTTTACCACATTTGTTTTAGAATTGGATGTAGATAAATATTGTAAAATTTTTTGCAAAGTAATCCGTATTTTAAAAAATTGATTTTCACAAAAATGCCTTTGGCTCCATCTTTGAATCTTTGGAGACTTGCATGAGGTGTTAAATTTTTTACCTTCATATAAATTATATATATATATATATGATTTTTTTTATTTATATAGAGTATATAATTTAAATTAATAAAGCGTGTGTTTAGATTATTCTATTTTTGAATTAAAATTTTAAAATTGCTTTTAGAATACTTGCTATTTGTTCAAAATAATCAGTTAGTGGGGAAGATTTGGCCTCTTTAGAATGCAATACAGTCGCCATAAATTTGCATTTTATGTAAATTTATGTTAATGCGATAAATAATGTAATGTGAATTGAAAGCGCAATGGAACAGCAAATATCACGCTTATGGGATTGCTGTTATGTCTTTGTTCGACCTTTGTGAATCGAAAAGTAAAAATTCATCTCCCACTAATAACTTACGTCACTATTGGCGCATGGCTTCATCACTCAACGTTCTGTTTGATGAATTGGATTGTAAATTACCGAGTGAATGAACTTTTCTTGGTCGAATGTTTTTCTTAAATTTTAAGAATTTAAAAATGAAAGATACGATTTCATTTTAATATAGTTTTTATCTCTACGCACTTATTTCAACAAATACTTTTACTGAAAGTATAGAGTATACACGCTGGTTATATTCTCGCAATAATTATTCGTTTCTGTCAGTCAAATGGTTCAATGCGTAATGCTTATGAATCACACTACTTGTTATGCTAAGATCAATCAACACATTATGTTGTCTGACATGCCAAAACGTTAAAAAAATCTCCCCTGAGACCTTTTGTGGGAATAGTTGTACACATTAAATATTGTACGGTGGTTGACGATAATAATTAAACGATTCATTTAAAACAAAACAGATTATTCTTTACTCTCATGGAAAACGGTCTACTTTTAATTTAATTTAATCGCGCGGAAACAATATTTTCATTGTCAAAGGTTTATCGTATTTATTCGTTATTTCAAGTAGACGAGAAAAACAAAACGGTAAAAAAGGAAATGTATGAGGAATGAAATAATAGTTATATCAAATTAGATTTTTTCAGATAAGAAATAACTCATAGTTTTAAGTGATAAATTTTACTTCGGGGGAAATATCTACCTTTCAGAATTAAAGTGGAGGACGTTTGTTATTTGAAGGTAGATATCTATTGCGAAGTGTTGTAATTGGGATGGGAACACCACCCAATCAGTAACACTTCTCCTTGATACGAAAACGGAAAATTTTGAAATCATAAAATGTTGCATACAATAACAATTTTTTCACAAAATGGTTGTTTTGTTAGAAGCATTGAAATGTGGTATAAACACGCAAATTTTAACGAGATTTTTCCTTTCATTCTTGCCTTCGCAGGTCTTCGTTCCTTCCTTCTCTGTATAACGCACGCTCTTTCTTTGTGTGAATAGTCTATTGTTATAATACTTATAGAATGATATGGAATGAAAACTCTGCATGAAAGTATGAAAGCTGTTTTATGACAAGTCGCTCGAGAGCAATCACTTGGGAGAAGGTAAAACAGTAGACGCTGACCAATGCGCTGGCTAAGATGCGATTGTAACGCTCAAAATTACGCAACAAAGCTAACAGCTTTATTTCAGTCTCTTTCTTCCTGTACTAACTGCTTATCTTTCGAGAACTTGACAATTTCGTTCTTATTTGAGTTATCTACCAGTATATATTGTTCCCTCAACGGGGATGGAATTATTCTTTTCTGTCTGATGACATAATTTCTTCTCATAAATTGGAAAAATTATTTAATAAATTTTACAAGGGATAGCAAATTCATAGTCTACGATATAATTTGCTATGACACTTTGGCGTTGACATAAAAAATTCATTTCATTTTCAAGTACGAAGAATCTCGTGATAAAATTTTTGTTAGTCTGATAACGGAACGAAAGAAATGATATATTACATTGTACCTCGTAATACGAGAATGTAACACACGACGCGTTTGTCGAGCGCAAGATTCGCACCTCTGCCGGCGCAAGGCAGCCAGTTTGAAGTGGCTAAGGATCGGTTTGCTACAAACAACGTAAGCTCTGTTTGCGGAACTAAACACCACAGTCGCAGCTATGCGAGAAGACAGCTACCTCGAGAAGAATCCTCGTCAGCACACTGTTGAAGCAGGTGAGTTGTGCACATAGGATGTGTGCTAACACACTAATATCATTCTCGTGTTCCACGAATGCGGAGTCCTGTTTGTTTTTTTGGAGAGTAAGAGTGTGCATGCTTCCCAAACCCAATTTGCACTCTCACAGATGATTTGCATCACTACTTGCACAGCTTTCACTATTTTAAACTATATAATATTTCGAATTTGTGTGTTGAGGACGTTGTAAGTAGCTAATGTCCTAACAAAATCTGACTTTCATAAAACTTCTCTTAAAATTTTAAACTTTCATTAAAAATTCAATTAGTTGAGGTGAATTTTATGCGGGAATTGCTTGTTGAACATTTTCAAATATTATGGCATGTTCTAAAAAATACTTCAATTCTTTCGTAATGCCAATATAATTAATACATTTATTTGGCTTATCCTATTTACTTGTCAGAAACCTCTCGTGATACCAATAGACTTGGATTAATGCAAAAGACAATCATTCAAAGGGTCTACAATAAGGTTCATGTTTCACACAGTTCGTGTTTTAAATACTACGTTGAATTTTAAAAAATCTGATGCAATAACTTTATATCAGATAAGTATGTATCTATACAACGAATATAATGCTTTAATTTGAAATAATGAAGTCGAATCTTTGGTGAACAAATTTTTTAAATCTTATTTCCACATATCCTAACGGGCTTACAATTTTGCTATCAAGTATCCAATTCTATCTAATCACGTGAAAAATAAGAATGATACAAATATATTTTCACTTTCAGATCCAGCAGTGGAGTACCAGCTCCTCGCAAAGTCTTTGATTTTGTCATCCAGAAGGCTGAGGTTCGAGAACTGGGTAGCGGACACTTTTTCCTCCCTCCACCAAAACCGAGCTACGTCCCTCCACCGCCACCACCACCTCCTCCTCCATCACCGATCCAACATACGACACCTCAGCACTTCAAACCTTCAGAGCGGCAGCCAATCCAGCCATCAGTCTCTTCTACAGACTCAGAGAATCTTCTGAAGAAACAATCTCCTTCAAAACAAAAACCAACGTCAAGAGAGCGCGAAAGGGAGGATGAAAACAAAAGACTTCTTCCGAGTCTGTCTCCAGCTCCAACCACCGCTAAACTACTGAATCCGACCGTCAAGCAAAAGAATGAGCCACAGGCGAATGTTGGGAGAGCCGTTCCAGTACAACTTCCTCCGTATTTTCCGATTAATACTTATGCAACATATACGCTTCCTACTTACTTCGCACAACTACCACAACGACAATTGAAAATGAAAGAAACCCCCCATTTTCTTGATTCAGGTTCTAATTCTTTGGGATCAGTTGGGAGCGCTGAACAAGGTGAGGTTCCATCGTTACTTGGTTTGGACATCTCAAGAACAAGCAACGGAGGACGCCGAGGTAAAACTATGGAAGTGGAGAATTCCGAAGCAGCTAACCCGTCTGTTGACACTCGATATGGATCACCTTCTCGTCAGCAAACCAACGAACCACACTTCGAGCAAACTGGGACAAAAACGAGAGACAGAGAAGAAGCAACCGGTTCTGTCCACACAAACCGTGATTATTCGATCGAATCTCCTTCGCAGAAGATCGTCGCGGCAGATTCGGTCTCCATCGAGACAGTGGCGGTGCGAGAGACGGCAATGGATAGCCAAGCGTCCTCCCCGCAGGCGATACAAGTGGAAGCGACCAAGGCTGCGATCGCAGACGCGGCGTCGCGGGCTGTCGCTGGAGAAGTGGCCGGGCCGGGACTCGCGTTAACGAGGATTGCACCACGTACACGGTTGGTAACGGCGTTGGCTGTGCGAAGGTATGGTGGCGTGGCCATCGCGGGACCTGGTGGCACCGCGGCGGCGGGCTCGGGAGGGGTGGCGGTGGTTGGACCCGGTGGGGTGGCGTATGCGCGACCCAATGCTTTGAGCGTAGTGGGGCCAGGAGGACGCGTAGTGGCTTTACCGGTCGGTGCACCGGAACCCCGCGCGGGAGAAGCGTTGCCGGTAGGTGCTCGAGTTGTGGCGATCGGACCTACAGTGTACTTGCATCCCGCCGATGCACAAGCGCCACCATTGCCTCCACTTACTTTCTACTGAGCATTCCAATTGTTACCCAAAGAACGAGAAATAATACATTCAAGAGGCTAGTTTTTGTCGTGTCAATCAACACAGTTGCAAGTTTATTCTTTGACTACACCAACCAACAGTTCAAATTTAGTCCCACACCCGGAACTCGTTTAGGACAACTGGAAGATACAGTGTAGTAATTATGTTTGTTACCACTTTATTTTCATTTCTTTTGTCCGTAATACATTTGATATAATGAAGCCGAAATATTTTGTGGAAGAGATTCACAAAGTTAATGTTGACTCTGGTTTAAGTGAAGTCTTCAATACTGGACATGACACATGCGTTATTGGATAAGTGGAAACTTGGATTCATATTTGAAACAAGTAAAAAATTCTATCTCTACACGCATGTAACTTCGCGAAGTTAAAAGAAACGAAAAAGGAGCGCACAAGGAAGTGGACAGTTATTTCTCTATTACGAGAGATAATAGCTCTAACTTTGTCGGATAGTTATTTCTACGGTAGTGACTTCTCAAATTCGTTTGTTATGATCGTGCTATTTTTGGTCTCAAAATATGATCTATATGAGTGCACATGAGAATATGCAAACAAACAAAAAAATGCACTATTCAAAATATATTTGGATGTATCATTAGATTGTATTAGACCGTCTCAGTAAATTATTGTTTTTAATAAATTGTTCCTATTTCTCACTTCACAATATTTTTATTCAAGCAATTTAATTTGATATAAGATCAAATGTGTAGTATTCAAGTAATACTATTTACAATTATCTTTATAGAACTGTGAGTCTTAAATACATTGAAGATATAAATACAGGTAAACAGAAGTAAGCAGTAAGAAAAAAATTGATGAGACATCATTACTTCAACAGGCTACTACTTAAGTACTTTTATTTTTGCTTGTTTGATCTCACAAATGTTTGATTCTGGATCTATGAAATTGTGGACATATTATATCGAATAAATTTCTGTCGATTTTATATTAACTTATATCTTGACAACATAATCGTTTACAGTATTAGTGTGTGATAATATTTTGTGGAAGATGTGACCTATAAAATTGTATACGAGTATTATGTAGAGTTTTGTACATTTTTTAAATAAATCCGTTTGAAATACATATTCTGAACATTAATTTTCTCACCATTGAACCATTCATCAAGAAACTCCAACTGTAAAGAAATCCATAAAACGAAAACAATATTATTTTAGTAACAAGACTTTTTCGAAACAGTATTTATAATTTAATATTTTGTTGTATGAATAAGGATAAAATTTAACAGTCTTAAATTTGACTTCTTTAATTGTAGTGTTATTCGTATTTTTTAAGAAGAAGAAGAAATATATTTATGATCCATCCTTCAAACGTGATAAAAGCAATATCCGTCCGTAATATGTTAAATTTCTTGTGCATGCCATCTGTTCTAATTTTATATAAAATAACACATTAACAAAAAAATTGTAATATCATCTTCCTTGGTTATTGAAAGAGTGCCAACTTCTAAGATTTAAACCCAAAAAATTTTGTACTGCTCATGAAGGAGTTCCAAGTAATTTCTTTTAAAGCTCACAGGAAATTTCCTCATAGATTGATTATCTCAATGCACACCAAAATATATTTCAGGGATGCTAATTCAAGTGACAGTGTTCAATACAAGTATTTGTCTTGTCATTCAAATAAATTTAATTTTTTTAAATTTTAGTTGGAATATAAATTCGATTTTTTTTCTCAAATGGAACGTGAAACAATCATTTACTTGTATTCCAAAGATGATGAAATGAATAACAGAAAATACAAAATAGCACTCTATATTGTAGTTTTTCAAGCAACCCTTAGTCTGAAGTATGAAGATGCAGATCTACTCATAACATGACGAAAAACGTAAGGAAGCAAATAAAACAAACAACATTTTTTCTGGAATGAGCGTCGTGACCATTGTTTCTCCCTGGGAGTGACACGCATTATACCTGCCTTAGGTCTCCACGCTGGGCCGTGTTCGCTCCGTCCCCGCAGCCTTCGTCTTTCCCTGGGCTGGCAAACCTCTACACCATCGTAAACAACAGAGTGGTGGCGCCCATCTACCTCCCCGCTTTCCATCACAACCTGCTAACTCTACGAGCTCCTTCTCCGAAGCCATCGTTCTTCGACAAGACTTCTGCACAGTCGCTGGTCAAATCTTATCCGCCAACGTTCCTGCCTCAGCAGTTCATTCAATCTCCTCTACAGTACAATATCTTCGAACCCTATAGTTTCCCAACGAACAGACCACCCCCTGCTACCACTGAACCCCCTCCACCACCCACCATCCCTGCCGCGACCACTTCAACCACAGCGGCACCGACGACGACACCACCTGTCTCCACCACCACTCTACCACCCTCAGGAGAAGGGAAGTCGACATTGCTCATCCTGCAGCCGTACGCCAAAGCTGTGGCGGGCATCAACGGCACAGCCGTAGCAACTCCTGTGGGTCATGCGGTGTACCGCAAGGGTCAACCCATCAATGTGTTGTTTGACCCTCGTGCAGTTGCAGTGGCAGGACCTGGAGGACATGCGCGGGCGCACTCCGATCTTGTAGTTTCGTACATTGAAGAAGAGGCCGAAGAAGAAGAATCAAACTAAGAGAAAAATAGTTGTTCATTGACCGAGAACTCAGGTGCTTAGAAGAACTTCAATTACTGTGATCACTTGATTCTGCATCCAATATGATGAAACCATAAGTTACTATGTAGAAAATAACCCGTTAATGTTGAATGTGAATAAGTTATTCCCTTTGATTTAATGTTAACACGTTGCTTTTTACCAAAATGTTTAGTTTTACCGGGGGAAGGGTGGATTGAAACCGAAATGAGAAATCAAACAGGGTACATTTAGCTATAGTTAATTTAAGTATGAGTTTCTGAACTGTTGCTGCCTTTTGAGAGTACCCATAGACATTAAAATACTAGATGATAGTTACGATATCTTGCCTTAATCGATTATAAGATGATAGCAATAAATGTGCACAAGTTCATTTAAATAGTGTGTCGACAAACTCGACATTATTAGACGTGTCTTAGATAAACAATGAATTTTACTTTGAGTTTATGAGAATTCTCTTAATTTTATAATCATTTGTAGTCCATTCTATTTAAAGCAAAACTACAAAAAAATAGTTCAAAAATAAAAAAGCAAAATAAATCTTCTGTCTCTTTTCTATCAATTAAATTAAAATTGTAAAACTTTCCTGAACTCCTCCAAATTTCCTTTTCACTCTTTCCTCCCAATCCAAATATGCTTCTGAAAGTATCCAGAAATATTTGCTCTCAGGTTATGGTTACAAAGTGAGATCTAAATTTGATTACTGAACTGTTATTAATCTGCGATTAGTTCCGCAGATACTTTTAACTTTTTCCATATACAGGAATTAAAATGTTAAAAAAGAAGTCTAAAATTGCCGAAGGAGAAGATGAATCAAACACCACCCACAGAAGAATATGACTACAGAGAATGGTAAATTATTCTATGATTTCTTTTCCTTCTGTTCTATTCTGGTGTGATTATTTTCTTCTTTCCTCTTTTGTATGGTATTATGGGCACGACAAATATTCTTCCTTTTATTACTTTGCTAATTCATTCTTTCACTTCTTTTCATTACGTGGTAATGTTTCAAAATCAATCTTCTCTGAACTGTTTCTTTAAGCTTCATATCATTTCTTGTAGAAATCAAATGTTAGTTATTATCTACATTTACTTGTGTTTCGTTATAATTATACTTATCTTAATTAATAAATTTACGAGGAATAGTGCACAATCAACATGCTGTCAAGTACAAAATACTTCATACCTATTCACTGAAAACTATACATTGCCAGTTATTTTCTTTCCTCACTTTAATATATGCAAATGTATATACAACTTCTACAGAATTGAAGTAGAATTCGTGGTGAACCATTAATAACATCAATTTATTCTACAATTCAAATCTTTCATACCTTCCTTCGTTCTTATCTAGGAATATATAACAGAGTTGTGTGCAAAAGAATTCATTATTAAGAAAGTGGTTAATTATCCGGTTGTTTCTTATATTACTGTAAGTTCATGGGAATGATTGAAAAGAAGTTAGGTTAATTTGTTTTGATTCTGTAATAATTTTATTTTGTTCACAGTTGCTGTTTTGTTTAAAGCGAACAAACATTTTAAATATGAAGTAAAGTGGTTTATGTAACAACAGACTTAGTAATCAATATAACTGATAGAAGGAGAGAGTAAAACAACTCAAGACAATAAGTAGACTGTTGGGTCATAAATTTCTTATTCTGCAAGGGTATTAATCCCCGTTGTATGTCGCAGGCCTGAACATCGCCAAGCCGAGTTTACGGAGTTGAAGTACTTTGGAGCTGCGCGAGGCCGTCGGCCGGTGCTAGCGTGGCAACTACAAGAAGAAGGGCAAGAAGGAGGGAACAACGAAGAAGAAGGTGGAGATAATGGTGGCGGCGATAGTGGTGGTGCAGGTGGCGGTGGTGGCGGCGCAGGAGGAGGAGCTATGGATTCAGTCGTTGTCAACCAACCACCTCCAGGTGAGAAAAATAATATGTAATAAATCGAAATTTGCCTTTCAACAAATCATTGGAAAAAATACATATTAGTTTGTTTGGGAAAGTAAGAGAAAATTATGAAAGTCTAAGATTAATATTTAAATAAAACAGCAAAATATTTTCAGAAATGTATGAAACTAAAGAAATGAGTGTCAAGCATGAGAACCAACCAATGTTTCAAGATTTACCTGATTTTTCTAAAAACCTACTAGGTGTCTACTTTCATCATCCGTTACCCTATATTACGTAATATTATAGCAAAATCTTCAAATATCAGCAAAACTCACCTTTGTAGCTGATTGAAAAGATTTTGTTTCTTGAGATTATAATTATCGCATTAAAATTTTTCAGAAACATTAATACTTAACCAGTTTATCCAGAGTATATTACAACCCTCATAACATACGCTTTCTTGTGACAGGATAATGAACGTTATGAATATACCTGCCGCGTAATCAAATAATTAAAATTATGAATCAGACCGGTTTGGACCGACGTTTTTGTCGTGTGTGTACAAATATATATGACGACTCCAATCAATCTCGTGGAAAGATACAAGAAGTTTTATGACGCTATACTCAGAAACTTTTAATATCAATCAATATTATACTACAAGGGAATCACTTTTTTATCACATCTAGAGTCCTATTCTGACTTTCTTATTATTACATATTTTTTGTTGAAAAATTATCTTAATATTTCTCATATTCATCNTGTATATATTAAAAAATTAATGAAAAATATAAAAGTCACTCACAAATTAGACGGAACAGTTTCGGCATCCAGCCTCTCTCAGCCTTGTAGAGAATACATATAGAGGTATTAGTTTTGCTGAAAAATAAATAATTATATACAATTTATTATACATAAAAATGTATACATCATATGTATTTTTGCAAAAATAAATAAAGTCCATAGAAGTATGAATTATAGTTATGTAACCAAGTTAATTGTCTACGTATCCTCAGGAGCGTCAGTGGCAGAAGCTAGGCCTGTGGGATTGTCCATCGCAGGAGCAGGTGGTGTTGCCGCATCCAAACCCCAAGCCACAGCCGTCGTGGGTCCCGGAGGGTTGGCAGTAGCGCGTCCCATCGCTACGGCAATCGCTGGGATTCCCCCAGGTGCGCTCTTGGGAGCAGGGCCGGGTGGCGCCCAGCAATACGACTACACGCAAGCCACGTCGGGCCAGTCCCTGGCAGTCGGACCTGGCTTAGCGGGGTCCAAATACAGCGTTTTGCCTGTAGGGCCTCCCGTAGGGGTTCCAGCACAGGCTGCACAGGGGCTCCGCACCCTGCCTTCCCTCCAGTCACAACCTGCTACAATTCTCTACGTCCCTGTGTATGTTCGCTGATTCAAATACACATCAGAAGAAGTGCCATAGACTAATAGAGGTGTAGCGGCGAGATATTACATAAATTGGAATAACGAAGCAATTGTTTTCTTTCTCATGAAACACACGAATTGTCATAAATTAAATTATTGAGATTGTTCTTGTTGTGCTGTAAGGAAAGCAACTCTCAAGAAGCATAAAACAGAAACACAATATGCATTTTACCAATATTACAATTTTATCCTCATGCTCAATCAATCCAAATTTTGTAAACCTATGAACGAAACATATCGTCAATTCCTAAGATTGCTCACCTCGTTTTCACTTTTATTTATTTGACTCCTTTAATTATTGGGCAAGCGAAACAATTTAATCGACTGCTGTAATTTATTAAATATTATTTGCTCCTATTGGCGCCTAACGTCAATAGATGTCAAGTCAGTAAAGCTTTAACAAAAGGGTGATGTGTTGCTAAGTCTCTTCTAAGTTTGTATGGCAAGTTGCTTTACGGTAATGTATGGATTTTGAGTCATAAACGTGTATGTGCTCTAACTAATCATGCGTGGAAACCTTTAAATATTAACCTGTTTTATGTGAATGGAATATTTCTTGTTTATTGTTCAGGTGTATTATTAACATTGTTTGAAAGGTTCGTACTTATATAGTATCTTCATTAGATATAAGGAAATTTAAAGTTATGTTTCGATAAATGCGTGAAGTATAATATATTTTTATTGATTTTTTTAATAAGTAAATAAATTCACATGAAAAAGAATAGCAGATTTGCAGATTGTTTATGAAATACATTACACACATGTATACGGCTAGAACTTTAAGAAAATGTAAAAAATAATTTTTAAATTTCAATAAAATATTCAATGGAAAAATTCTTTATTTTTGTTCCCTAAGTTAATGAAAGAAGATGTTCGGTATTGACAATAGTTCTGGTATTCAAAAACATGTATTTCGTATGGAATAATAACTTAAGTAGTGACGTATCTCACATTCTAAAGATACACCATGGAATTCTGTATCCGCTGGTCAATTGTTACAGACCTATTACAAGAAAGAGACACAAGGTAATAGATATTAATTTTGAAATTAAACTGTTTTCTTCATTAAAATTATGGCAAACAAGTTGAGATCAAAATGCAAATTACAAATGATGGCAACTTTCATTTAAATACTCTTTTCATGACCAGGAACATGTTTACTATATGAGTGGTAATATAATTTTAAATCATCCTGTATTTTTAACATTCAGATTGGCATGTTTGTTCATTACTCCTATAATCAAATTCAGTAGTTGTATATAATGAATAATATGTTCGTAGTAGGGTAATACTAACATATTAACCAACATAAAAAACAAATTTACTATAAAAATAAATTCAGACAGTTTTTCTCAAAACCCCGAAACATATCTTCAACTATAGCTGCAGGACTCAAAAAATACAAACAGCTGAAAAACTCAGATGTTGAGAAAGAGCTAAGTCATTTATACCAGGTCTTGTCTGTATTAAAAAATGTTATTTTGTTTTTACGGAATTTAATTTTCTTTTCTGAAGAAAACTAGTTGAGACTACAACATTCTTCATATTTCACCTTGTTTCTTGAAGAATCACTTTCAAATTTATTCAACTAAATTTGAAATGCAGGCATTGTTCCTACTTAATGAATGCACGGCCATATATACTCCAAATAAATGATTTGACGAACGAAGCAGAGGGCTGAAGTTGGGACAGCAAATGTCACTTCATGTAGTGACCCAAAATTGATAATATATGAAGCTTAAATGAATGAGTCATATGTGAAATTAACTCACGAATAAAACGTACATCTGCACAAAGACAGTAGCACTTGTCAACTGAGCTATATTTTCCATGTACAGCAGGTGTCTTCAAACTACGGGTCGCAGGCCAGATCCGATCCTAAACTGTGAAAGGATTTTATCTCATGGGCACATTAACTTATTCCGGTGATAACCCTGGTATCTATGTTCGACCCACAGTGGACAGTGGATAGAAGCAACTTAACACATTAAACTTATACGCAAGAAAGTCAAAGAATTAAACCTTAAAATATCATCTTTAAGAATGTTTCTTCCAAACCTGTATTGACTTTTTATTTCTTTCATGAATATATATTTTCATGTGTTTGTTTAAAATACTTTTAAGATATGCATTTTGTTAGTTAATTTTTTAGTTAACTTCAAAGACGTGGTACGCCTAACTCTTAATGGTTTTTATGCACACCTGTTAATATAATAAATGTTATACTAAGAGGCAAGTAGTAGTTGCTTGGTAATAAACATAGCACACTGGTCCACTAACTTTATTAAGTTTCTGGGCGCTCAAATTAAAAGGTTTGGAGACCTTTGACGTACTGGAAAACTAGAAAAATAAGTGACGACATGTCGCTGGCGATAATTAAGCGAAAAGTGTGAGATTTGAACTAAAATTCCTCAACGTTTAGTTAGAGGATGATTCAAAAGTCTTTCCTTGTAACGCTGTAAATCTCATGGTACGTTATGAAATTTTCGAACTTTTTAAAATGAATCTGACGCATGAATTTGTGTTGAAACAGTTTATTCCACTACCATAAACTAAGAGTATATTACATCTATGATTGTCTATATAATATATTATTTTACGTGATTTTACCCATCATGTGATCTTGATAGAAAAGCAGTGTTGTATCTTGTTATTGATTGTCTTTAATGTATCTATACATCGAAAATAATATTAACATAAACTAAGAAGATCAAGTAGATTTGATACTATTTACAAGTTAGTACAAAACCTCGAACTGTCCCCTCGTTGAATTCAATGGTCGTTCCGAAAGTAATCGAGTGTCTTGAGGTAGCGCAAATTACCATTCAGCATCCGCGGGCAAAGCAAGAATTACGTTTGAAGGTCGTATGCATTTCAGCAGCTGACCTTCCTTTGTGTACCGATTTATCGCTTGGGGCATTACACACCCAACTTGAGATACTTTAGAAGACACTCGCTTACTGACTCCCAAACGGCTTACAGGGAAGGAAGAATGAAGTAGGGAGATAATGTAATAGGAATTAGTTCGCAAGATAATCTACTGATATAAATGAACCATTTAAAAGTAATAATAATAATAATTGGTGTTGTTATGTTTCATAATCAGTACACAGACAAAGTGTATTCGATAAATGAATTATACACAGGGACGGACTAAAAACAAAGCATATCGAAATTTTGTTCAGTGGCAAAAATATAGTACAAAAACTGTAAATAAAAAAGATTCTATATTTGAAGGCTTTGAAGGAAAACTGAGTTATGGTAGAGAATTTGTAAAATTCAATGAAAAACACGTTTCAAAGTATTGCGAAAGTCAACTCAATTATGCGACAAATATTCATTGAAGAATGTCCTGGCGGTCCACTCAGTTATTTCTCAAAGTAAGGACAAAAGAGGTTCGTTACTTCGCTAAGTCAGATTGGTAACATAACTGACAGAGAAGGTAAACTATTCTCTGAAAGTTGCCGAAACCAGATTAATAAAGTCAATTATTTTCGTTTCAGACCCTGGCAGCCGCTAATATGAAAAAAATGTACAAAGAAATTAAGGTATTTTTTTAGATTCTCTTTTATGAAACATGTTTTATAGTTCTGAATTTTAAAATACATCCTTTTTGTAATGTTTTCTTACTGTTCTAAATTTGGAATTAAGAACGACAATTTGGAATTGAGTTTTTCAGTTTTTGAAGTACGTTTTTCAAATTTTTTAAATTGATTTGTGAAATAATTAGTAAGAAACATCGAAAGAACTCAAGATGTATTTGAGAAATATATAGTTCTTTAATGTTGAATTTTTTTTTACTGCAACCGACTTTCATCGTGATAATGCAGTCATGGTGCGGCGAATTTATGGAGATATCACTTAATAATATGACCTAGCGCAGTAATTTATTTAAATGAAATTTAGTAGTTTGACTTTTATCGCAGTCAGAAATTCCCCTAAGTCGATACTTTTATTCACCGCCGTCATTGCCTCCATCTTGCGTTCGATGTCTTTTATTCACTTGTGAAGGTAGTATATTTTTAATACTTCACTTAAAACTTGATTTTGATTCATGATTTTCAACGTGAGTCCCTATCATTCTTTTTCATGGTTTCGATCAGAGTTCGTCTTTTAAGTTTCGGTCACCGAATAAAACCCGAAAGTTGTACTTGTGTTTTCTAAGAATCTCGTGTTTAAGAAGATCTCATAGAATGTTTGGGATAGTGTGAAATGCGATACATGTCCCTCATGGTGGTTAAACTTCATCATCAGAACTTGAAATTCTCAAAACTCAAACTCAAACTCAAAAACTCGAAAATAAACTCAAAAAGAATTCAAAATTTATTAAAGTTCACAGTCCAATATATTAGTTAATTCCTGCTCAATATATCGAATATCACCCACAATACCGATGACCACGTTGCCTCTCCGACCTGTTGTCCGATTTTTCATCTCGACACAAAAGTTCTCATTGTCAGTCATTTCTTTTCAATTCAACTAATTCTCCCAACTGTTTCAAGGTTTTAGATACGGTAACCATTAAAAACAAGTGTACATCGTTTGATAGGAGGGCTAAATTTGATTTTTTAATATTTATATTGTACTAAGATTCGATACTTAAAAGACGCTATGAAAATCGTGAATTTATTATTATAGTAATTAATAGCTTTTCGTGACGCCGACAAGATGAATGGAAAAATAAAAGGAGGATAAGCGACACCGGAAAAACCTTTGGAATGACTACGTTTGGTATAGTATATATAAGTACAAAAATAAATAAATATTCTCCTAACTCATAATTCGAAATAATTGCATCTAGTGGCGAGCCATAAGTAGGGTCTCTAACGAAGCTAGTGATCCTACCTACCCACCCCCTAATCATAAAATCAGACCGTTGATATTAAAAGTTCACATCACGCTCCAGTAATAACAACAAATACTATAATACATTATAGACTCCCCCCACGCTCATTTGTCAACACTAACTCCCAAATCAGACTTGCTCATTGCGAAATAATACTAACATTTTATGGATACATTATGTGAAAGTCATGATGAAAACGAAATGACTGTCGTCTAGTAAACATTCATTAATGAATCATGAAAAAAAGAAAAAAACACACCAAATTCACTACAAATTGGAAGAAATATTTCGGCTCTCCCTTTCATCAGTCATAAAGTTAAAGCGTATTACAAGAGAAAATCTTCTCTTGACCAACCGTTAGAGACAAAGAAAATAGAAGAATGTATCTGTGGAAATTTTAGTTTCGAATTGTTTAGTAATGACAATATAATTCTGGATTAGTAGAGACTCTTAGGTGCCATACTTAACTTAGTTCTAGATAGATAGGTAAGAAAATAAATTCTGACTTACGACCTTTTTATGCACAATTACGATTTATTTTGTGTTTTTTCAGAACACAACGGTTTGACTCGAGGCTTGAGTCGTCGTTAGGTGTAATAAATTGTATCGAGAAAAATAGTAACAAACCAATTGAGTATAATATTATACATCAATCTTAACTCAAAATACGTTTGCAAAAAAGGGAAAAGCAAACCTCTTAACTTAACTCTCTTGGAAATTAAAACGCACACACGTATTTTTTACTACGCGTCATCGCGATGATCTCTGTTTTAGTTATTCAAACTTCTTCTGACTGACAAGTATACAGAAGTGCTCTTCAGATGTTCTTAATGATATTCAAATTTTATATATTGTAACTGTATTTATAATGTTCCTAAACTTTTCAAAAAATTAAAATTACTTTTTTTGCAAATCATTGAATAATATTTTGTTTTGCTAAAATATTTTAACTTTCTTTACAAAGTATACTGCAAATATACTTTTTATATATAAGGCAATTTATTATGTATATTGTACATATCAGTTCCTAAAGAATTGTTTCATCTCAGGTAAGTGAACTTAGAATTGCGGAACGAGTTCTAACCAATCGCGAAAATTCGATAACACAATATATTCAAGATAGTATCACTAAAGATTTAAAATTCAAATGAATGAACGAATTCTTAAAAATGAGAGTTAATACATAATGTTATGTTTCTCTGTTCATATTATGTTTTGAATAACATTGCTTGTATTCAGACCAATACACATGCATGTCTGACTCGAGAGAAAAAAGCTGGAGTAAATCGATCTATTGTTAGCTACACAAAACTGATTCTCATATAAAAATTGGTCTTCAGACTATTTGTGTTTCGGCACCGTAACTTTTCATGACTGAGAAGTACGTTAAAAAGTAACACAAATAATTGCAACTTGATTTAAGAGTCTACACAATTTTGTCTTATTTCAAAAACACTTTTATACATATAT
>NNCF01128559.1:164551-175516 GCA_002313205.1 Laupala kohalensis | reverse complement strand
ATATATATATATATATATATGATTGCTCCCTTCTCTTACATCAAAAGAAAACTTAAATCGCGAAATACAGGACGAACGACTCTTGATAATACATTCGATCACTAAGTTTAAATTTGTGTTACCTGTCAAAGATTGTTTTTCTACGCGCAGAGACTCGCGAAATTTAGATACGAGGGTTAAGTTATATGAAATTAAAATTCATAAACAGATTTGAAAAACTAAATGAAAAACCTGAAGTGTATTTCCAAAATTTTCTACAGATTTTCTTCATTCTCTTTTTTAAGAACGTCTACGAATAGTTTAGTAACCGTTAAAAACTGAGTAGAAGTAATAAACAGATTTCTGTGTCCTTCACAATCTTTGTTCGAAATAAAGGCAGTGAAATGCAGAAATTATGCAAAGCAATATGCTTGTCTAACGATAACATATAATTTCATCAACTGAAAGTACGGTTACAATGTATGAGAAAAAGAAAAGAGTGTAATTGTGTCTCGTTCGCCTTGGTTGTGTGTAACCAGATCAATGCGTCAATACAAGCTCAAATTGCAATTCGCAGCTCAAATAAGCGAGCACAGTCTCTTGAAAATGAGATGACACCAAGAATACCAATTGATGAATCACTGTCGTCTTGTAAGAACTTCAGCGTGACCGTACGGTTAAGCGTGTATTACATAATAAGTTATGCATAAGGAATAAATAGCTTAGTTGAGAGATAATTACTTGAATTATTTTTTGTTTTTATAACATAGAGGTAACTAAAATATAATCGTCCAAAACATATATAGAATACTTATTTTCCTACCATTATAGACATTTTGGGTAGTTTTCCCTCCATCACTGTTCCATGTAAGAAGTAATTAAAAGAGAATTAAGATTGAAATGGATTCAATCCATATACTGCGCAAACGGGAGATGCATTTTTATGTACACTTTTTTGTATGTTTTTTCCATTGCTTTCTCTTTTACTTTCAAGTGTACAGAGATATAAGAATTACAAAGAATTTCCCAAATTTTCATAATATTTTTTGTCTTATTTTATTGTTCTTTTTCTTATTAGTTTTAATTTGTTTTCTTAAGTTAAGCGTATCTGCAATCACTCGGGATGCCTTTTCCCTAGTTTTCATTGATTCCACTGCATACATTCAGCATCATTCTCCCTACGCGTCATCTGTGACCTCGGGGAAGGCCATTGTTCACACATGGTGGATGGGGCATCTCAATCTCTGGCTAGGATACCCGAGAGTCTGAAAGAAAACTACTTTTTCCTGTGTATACTCCTCACTCTGAGATGAAAATTCGGTGAAAATTAAAAATGTTCTTCAAACTAGTATTCATTTGTGTTTACATACAAAAACAAAACATTTCTGAAAAAAATATTACTTATGCAATTCTTATTAACATTAATTTATTTATTTCAGAGAAAAGACAAGCATGGTTAGATGATTCTCCAAAATAGGCACGTTTTCAGAATGACATTGTCCCAAATACGATGATTTAACAGTATGTTAAGAGTGTGTGAAGACGTGAATAACATAAGAGAAGAAGAGAATGACAATTATTTTCCTCGAGAGTATGAAAATACTCTCTCATTTTTTCTAAATGCAATGCAAAGTAATGTATTTATCGAGAAGTGCACTCTATCCTAGGTCGATAAACTAGAGAACTTGTAGCATTGCACTTTCGCATAAGCATTCAACTCTATGAACCGATGTAAGAGCTCTCTGTCGACGAAGCGTTCAATGTTTTTGTTCCACAAAACACCGATAGGTAGCGTATTGCTCCTGCTCGTGTCAAGAGTGCATCTAGACTCGAGACGTGCTCTGGCTTGTGTTGAATTCCATGAACCGGGCAATTCTGGACGAGTGTTTGTGCATCACAAGATTTTGTTATTGTTTAATAAAGTGTAGCATCTTTACAATATAGTGGTATAATATATAGTGTAAAACTAAAAATGGTAATGAATTTATATGCCTTTGTCTTCATACTGACAGTTAGGAATTTATTTTGTGTGAATAAAACCAAGTTCCGGATTGAAAGATTTGTCACCAAATGATTGAATACTAAAAATTAATACTCGTATGGAATCATTCATTTCAGCATTTCTTGAATTAGTTGAAATTTTAAAATTATTCAAATTAAACAAATTGATTACCTAAGCTCGTCCCAGTAGTGTAAATTTATCAGAATAATGAACATAATTCATGTTACAAAAAAACAACACACTGTGAATTTTATTGAGATTTCATTTTCATTACACGTCTCATATTAAATTATTTTTAAAATAATTAACATTATTATCCGAGCGTTTCAAGTTTATTTACTGGTTACCATTCTTTATGCGTTTCAGTGCGTCATTGGTACATATTCTCGTATCTGAAATAAATAAACTTTTTTATAAATATTTTGATCTTGATATCAAATTGAAATCGATGATATTCACGATTTTCCTCAACATAATAAACTTATTTTAATCGAATTACCAGTCGCGTATGTTTAGTTAATCAACGTTTCGGACATCACCAATGAGAACTCTTATGAAGATGTGCCATAGGACCATAAACATAATGATACACTCATTAAAAACTGTTAAAACCACATCACACAATATAAAAAAACATATTTCGGGAACATTTTAAATCCAAGTTCCCACGTCTAACACCATTAACACCATGATAAGAGTTCTCATTGGTAAGGACCGAAACTGATCAACTATGTGACTGGTAAATCGATTAAAATAAATTAGATTATCAACTGTACCAGTGTATAATTCTTATTAATTTTCCTAGACGTTTGTAAATGAATTTAGTTAAATTTTACTTATAGTGCTTTTCAATGTTCAAATGATGTGAGATTAAATGAAATATATTTAAAATTGTTGGAAGAGGAAGAATTGTACTGACGAAACAAAACTGGGTGATTTTAGTTTTTAATTTTATTTGAATTTTACTTCTTAAAGAATACGAAGCATTCGTTGGCAGGTTTCAGTGTTTACCTGTATCCGCAGAAAAACACATGTAACGTCTTTACTCGTCCATATTTAACTTACATTTCTGGGTACAATATTTTCAATATATTCCTTACATAGACTAGATGAACGTTTTCTAGGTATTATTTTAAAAAAGAATTTAAAAAATGATAGGTTTTAAAACATTTTTGGTTTATTTTTTTGTTTTTTATCACACTGAACGTAGGATAGATTGTATGTATAGAAATGTGTAAATTGAATCACATAATTGATTAGTATAATGTATTTGTATTTATCAACAAAGAATTAATTTTAAATAACGCAATTTATTACAATAAATTGTATAAGGTGAATAAATAAACTAAATTAAATGTAAAATTATGGGTTACTTTCTCATTTATCTTTCCAACATATTTTATTAAGTTAGCCACCCTCTTTCTTCAAAACCCTGCGTGGAAACTTGCCATAGACAGGGATGTCCACGGGAGCACGCCGCGCGCTGCTTAGTTAGGTGGCATGGGTTGTCTAATATGCCATCACAGAGGGACGGAAGAGACCGTACAGGAAATTTCCGAGCGAGTGATCTCTGACTTTGTGTGATGAACGCAGAGGTAGTGCTCTATGTTTACTAGGTGTGATACATTAGTAGAGAAGAATAGTATGAAACAGAATTACCAAGTGTTCCACAAAATATAGTAAATACACGGTCATTTATTTTTATTTATTTTCTTCTGTATTGCCATTTTGTTTCAGTGTTATGATTTTGTAATTCTATGTACTGATTTTGTTTATAATCAAAACTGAAATATATGCTTTGCCTTCACAAATTTTCTTTGGCACTTCCACAAACCCGTTAGTATCATTCAACAGAAGCCTGTAGAACGTGTGGTCGCAGAAGCCAGGAAACAATTTGTTGACCCTCCGTTTTTTTAATTTTTTAATTTTGCAATATAAGTGAGATTAAGCTGAACGAATTATAGATTTTTGTTTATGAAAAGGGTTTGGGTTTCTTATGGATTGCTAATGTGGAAGATGATATGGGTATTTATTTATAATGCGGGTAGGTAAATTTTGGGAAATTCCAGATTTGAATTGAAGGGCACCAGAGACATGAGAAAGACCAGAGAAGAAATTGTTTGAGGAGTTTATTATTGACTGTTCTATTGTTGGAAATTGTAGATCTTTATGGATGTTTCTATTTTTATGTAGTATGGCGGGTAGAGAATCTTTCTTGGAAATTTGTTCTGAAATATCAGAATTTTATTTATATGTATTTTTGATGCGTAGCCCCATATCGGACTTGCATAAAGTAGTCATGGGAGAAATATACTTTTATATATTAAGAGGGCACATTCTAATTTTAGGGGTGATTTTCTATGGATGATGGATTTTAGTTGATGTATTTTAATTTTTACCTCACAAGATAGTGAATTTAAATTTGATTTTAATTATATGTTTCTGTATCGAGCTTACAGTCGTCTTATTTTATTTTTCTGTATTATCAAGTTGGTTATTTCCTGAGGGAGTTTGGGGTATGACGTTTTAGCAACGAAAGGTTGAGTGTCAGTGGAGCTATTTCTAGTCGCAGTGATTAGTAATTCAGAAAACAGAAAAACATTTACATCTATTTCAGCCGCTGTTTTTAGAGCCTTCAAATTGATGAGATTTTCATCTAAATGTTTTTGAAACTTTTCCCAGTTAACTTTTGAGTTTTTGAGGGGAAAATTATTTTGCTGCGGAATATTTTGAGGCTGAAAGGGTATTATAACCAGGTTATGGTCCCGGAAAAGTTCCGGGCAGGAGTATGAGAAAATTTCAAGAGGTGTAATTGTTAACTTTGTATCCAGGATGGTTTGTATTTAATATTAAAGGGGAAGTATGTGGGTTGGGTAGGGGCATAAAAAAGAATGTTTTTCTTGATTGGAGGATAAAGAAAGTTGCCAGTTGTGTTTCTTACTCTCAACCCCAAGGAGCGTGTTTCGCGTTAAGGTCACCTAGTGCTAATATTGTGCACTTTTGTCGAAATAAATCAGCTAATCTATGTTCTATCTGCCGTTCTATTTGTCTTTTCTACGTCATCTAGTCTTTGTGTGGTCAACTTGTAGTTTCTCT
Organism: Laupala kohalensis; assembly: GCA_002313205.1. Taxonomy (NCBI): domain Eukaryota; kingdom Metazoa; phylum Arthropoda; class Insecta; order Orthoptera; family Trigonidiidae; genus Laupala; species Laupala kohalensis. Next base: position 170,439 of record NNCF01128559.1, on the reverse strand, counting down.
ATAGAGATGTGAACCACAAATATTTGAATGCGACAGTTGCAATAAGTGTCAATTTCGCCCTATCCACCACTACATGTTATGTCATAGCATTTCAGTGCTAGTACTCCGTTCCCGAAAATTATTTTGGAAAAATATTAGATATGAGCAATACACAGTACATCTTATTTCTTTACCATGAGTTCCAGCAGGTGAACCAGAAAATTAGGGGAACCAGAGTGCTTCAATAACGAAAGAAAATATTCTAAAACGTGATGGTAATGCACTAAAATTTTCCTTGGCGAGGAGAGAAAGGACAACTAGAAAAGAGTTCAGATGAGCAAGAACCATAAAATGTTTATAATCTTAGACGCCAATACATAGATAGCTTCAACTGTTAAAATGTGTTTTCCAATAAACACAGTACAATAAAGAAAAAATAATACAACTAGTAATACAGAATATTTTTTTATAAAGTATATCAGACACCCAAGTTCTTTACGTTGAAAAATATGTTTGGCAAGTTACTTAATTTTAACTATGAATTTACAGCTAATCTACGAGTACACATTGAAAGTAAATACCAAGACATTGTATACATGGACCCCGACTTTTAATTACAGGGCATAACAACGGTGTATGGGCAAAAAACCACTGTCTGCATCGTCTATCGGGTAAATCAATGACCACGAACACTCAAATATATTCTAAGCAGATAAAGATAGCTAGGAGTGATTTTTTCCACAAAGATAAGCCTCGGCATGAGGCTTCTCATTTGACGTATTCATATAATTTGTAGCTTTTTTATCTGCAAATGTATCGACAATAGAGTTATATATTCTTTCAGTGTTACTTTAAAGTCAATCATAGATCATTGCAGTAATACAGCATTTATTGAATTGTATCACAGCATCGCGAATTGTGAAGTATTTCCGGATGTAATTAATGGGTAAAGTTAGACCTTACCTCGCGTTGTGACGAGGTCTTCTAGTACATCGATATTATGCACACGATTATTGTCGGCAATCTGAAAGTTTACATATTGACGACAGGCTACTGATTATTATTTAAGTTCAATTAATGGTATACCATTGTGTTTTTCTTTTCTTCAGTTTTAAAGCATTGCTAAAAATACATCGTAGATGAGATAAAACATACAACTTTCAATATCTGTAACAAAATAAGCTACAAATCTGTTGAATACAACAAATGAATACCTCCTGTCACTACTCTCTTAGTGAAAGCCACAATTTGATGTTATTATTCATTAGGGAGACGAAAAATCTGAAATATAAATGATATATGACGCTATTTATTTACATTATAATTGTTCATGAATTCTGATTTTATTATGTACCGGTATCTGTCTTGCACCGTTTGGATTCTTGCGTCTGTATCACCGTCAAATGAATGGTGTATTTCATATATCACTGGTAAATGTATATGCATTCACTTACGAATCATGTTCTTTCAATCTTTTTTTTCATTTCTGCATTAATCCCACAGTTTTTCCTGGTATGTATTGTGCAAAATAGGAGCCACAAGAAAAGGAATAGACACCAAAGAGATAATTGAGGGGAATGGGATCTTTGATACTGCAAAGAAAAATGTGAGCGGTGTATGGAACGATGTGTATGTTTCATCTTTCTAAGAATGCTGCATGTTAATGAGAAAAATGACGAAATATAGCAACGAAAGGTAGGGAATTGATTTGCCTATAGCAAATATTTTCGCTAATGTAATGCACATTTTATTTTATACTAGCTGATTACCCGGCGTTACCCGGAATTGCTTTTACTCGTTAGACCAACGAACCCACTCACCGGAAGACTCGCAGGTCGAAATGTTTGCTTCCGACGCAAGATACAACTGCGGCAACGCGGTTGCACCATTTCATTAAAACTCTTTTAAAATCTAAACCATTTGTCCAACCTTTACTATTTAAAGACGTTTTTATCTTTGTTTAATGCACAAAACAAAGAACCCATTAAATTTAATGAAGATTGACTTTTTCGTTCTTGAATACCTCACTTAAATTGAAGTATTTCAACACTTCTATTTTTCATAACGTTTTTTCGATAATATAAATTAACCTTAGTACGTATACATATACTGTCGCTGACTTTTTTCTAGAACTCTTGGAGGCGAACAATATTGCCACTCATAGTTGTCGTCATCTATCTCTAACCGTTTAGGCAGCGTAAGTGAATATGGGCGATTTTTTCCCCAATTTCATCGACATTTATCTTCAACTTCACTTTTTATCTTTCTTTTCATACATTTAAAAATAAAAGTTAGCTTATGTTCATCCTGGACATCTTAACTATTTCCTTGCTCAATTTCATCCGATCGGTTCTGTGGTTTAGTCGTGATTAACACAAAGAGTTAATTCCATGTAGCACATCGATACCTAGATATTTATTTACGTAGTGAAGCTTGAAACAAAATGTTCTACTGTGTATTTTGATTTCAAATATCAAAGTTAATTATGGTTGCGCGTGTGTTGCGAGATTAGGACGCAACCTCCGTCCTGTTTGGCGCGGTGGAAGCATATGTGACACTCCACCCACCCACCAACCACCTCCATCACCAACGCCTCCATGGATTCCCTTGGACGATCGCCACACCTACATACAGTGGCTCCTGAAGTTCTCGTCATATCATTAAACTTCGTTCATTCGGTTCTAGTCACCAATGAATATCCAATTTTGGCTTAGTTAATAACTCGTCCCGATATTTCTAGTGTTTTGGATTAGTTATTTAGCAAATTTTAGGTGGTTTAAAAACACTTTAAATTTTTTTATTTGTAAGTTACATTATTTCATAACTTTAAAGAATGAAGATAATATGCATATCTTCATTAACAGGGTTTTCCTTAAAAAATTGGTCGGAATACTCTTTACATTTAAAACTAGTACATTTTCAAACACCCAGAATGACTCCTTTGGAATAAAGAAATTATTGATAATGACTCTCTTTTATCATTAATGAAATTAGATTAAGTAATATTTGAAACCAGATGTCCAAAACGTTTCAATAATAATTTTTTGAAACCAGATAAACGAAGTTTTGTGATTTTCTTCAAGTTACAGGGCTTTTACTCGATGCCTAGAAAGAGTATATGGAAACCCTAAAATATATACGTCTATTCAAAGAAATACAAATAGCTTAAAACGAAGCCAAGAAAACTTCTAAAAGACATTTAGAATTCGAAAGATGATGGATAAGTAAAAGCTACGAAGGGAACACTATACTCGTATTCCCATGATATGGAGCAAAATTAATAAATTTATGAATAGGGGAAATATTTCCAATTGTTCAATATGTGGGGCAAAATGTTCTCTCTTGTCATCACTTTCGTCATGTTTTACTTATACTAACATAAAATTTAACTTCCAATTACAGTCTCCAACAAATAAAATGAGGAATACGGACTATACTATGCGCAATTACAGCAAAACTTGACACCTGCAAATAATTCTTTAAAGTTGATTATAACTCTTAATGTTAATTATAACAGTTTTGTCAATTCAGAAACATTTTGGATGAAGTATTCAAATTCATAAACCATGTTCGTCGTCTATAAACAATTTTGGTCAACGATATAATCCTCGCAGAGTCTATAATGAATTAATCATTTCATAATCAAATTGTTCTTAATATTTTAATTATTCACACATGGGCTGCAAATGAGATTTACACATGAATAGGTATGACTAGAAAAGTGAAAATTTGAATAATTAATATATTACACAAGAAAAGTGCAAAAGGCCACTCAATTACATATTAACAGGGCAAAGTCCATGGAAGACTATGAAGAGTACCCAAGACCATCACGAAATGGCAGCATTGCTAAAGTCTCTGGTCAATTTCATATGAGATGTGCAATGTGCATTCAATGGATTTGAAGTTAAATATAGGAATGACAACAAAAGAAGACCAATAAAATGAAGTGACAACTGAGGTACACATAACAAGAACTGCATGAAGGCATTTATCTTCTCTTCCTACTGCCAAATGGGTTGTTTGAGACAATAACCAAAGGTAAGTTGTTAGTGGACAAAGCTTTCTTGTGACTCTGAAGGAAGGCAGTAAAAGGAGCATTTGTACTCTCTGATCTGCATTATATAGTAGAAACAAGTTAGACAGTTAATCCATTACAAGATGTTCCCTTGAAAGACTCAAATTTCTCTAACGTCTGTGGCAGATCAGGTCATTAGTACTCAAAACATGAATATTTCAAAAGCTGACTGCATCTGCAAATTAGGGAAGTGTAGAAATGAAAGAATCATGAAGTGAACTTGAGATTGGTCGTAAAATACCGTTTCTGAAGAAAGGGAAGCATGTGAATACAGTCTGCAATGTCCCAAATTCTCATCAGTCATTTTCGACGGAAGAGAAGAATATTCTACAAGATTTAATAAATAAATAATAAATTTATTGTCAAAAAACAGTACAAACTGCGTATGACCACGTGGAGGACAATAAACTAATTTACTCTCCGGAAGCAAGCAAGGGACAATCCCATCAATTGCGATCAAGGGCCCTAAAACAGAGGCGGATTCAAAAATTTCAGCAAAAGTTCCTAGATAAGATAAAAAGTTCGCTGCGAGTTATAATACATATATAATGTCAATATGTTTGTAATTTAACTCAAATATGTTTGTAAATTTACATGTACAAGTTATTATCGAACTATAGATTACACTGAGTATAGTGTTTAAAAATCATAAGAGTTGAAAAAAACACTAAATTCACGATTTATTGTTACAATAAACACACCCCTAGACAAAGCCTAGAGAACCTGTATAAGAAATCCGCCTCTACCCGAAGGAAAAACGGAGAAAAACCCGTGCCAGGATGGGGCTACAGAATTAATGTACACAACCGTGTCAAAGTTGAGTAAACATAAAACTAAATTAATATGAGCCATACGGCATCACAACCATGCAAGAAAATAGTTTTTGAAATTGTTATAAGTTATTTAAAAAGTACTACAGCAATGGCGTGATAAAGTACAAGACGAATTTAACTTTTATTAAAATCAATAAATTCTTTTACAGTGTAGAAGCACTGATGCAGGATTACATTGTAGTTTTTAACCGCGGATTTGAACAGATTCAATTTCATAATATCTTTTATATTCTTGGGCAGGGAATTATATAGAACGATTCCCCAATGATGCGGTTCTTTTTGGCAAGGAGTGGTTGACACTCTAGGCCGATGAATATTATTACTATTGCGAGTATTGTGTTCGTGAACGAGACTATTTCGTATAAAGCAAGGGTGGAACTTCAGTAATTCGGTCGTAACAAACAAGACCGTTTCATAAATATATATGCAGGGAAGTATTAAGATATTTAATTCCTTGAATAAAGGTTTACAAAAGATTAGGGGGTGTGATTTACAAATTATCCGAACTATACTCTTCTGAATTCTAAAAGTTTGCATCCTCTGACCGGAATTACCCCAGAAGGTAATGCGTAACGTAAATGGGAGTAAACGTTTGCAAAATATACGCAACGGGAAATACGTTGACTAACTGCGTTAACTAAGTTTTGGAATGCGTAACACAATTTGCTTAATTGGGAATTAAGATTGTCAACGTGACAATTCCATTTGAGGTTGTCTTGAATATGGAGACCTAAGAATTTTGTATTCGTAACAGTTTTTAATTGTGTTCCGTTTAAAGAAAGAGAAACCTGGGGTAAAGATTTTGTGATACTATTGTGAAATGACATAGACACTGTTTTGTCAGTGTTTACAATGAGACGATTTGCATGGAACCAAGTCGAAAGGTTAGACAAAGCTTTTTGAGCATTGGCGTGCTTACACAGTAAATTAGTGTCATCAGCAAAGAGAATCATTTTGCAATCTGATGTGGATGATGACATGCCGTTCACATACAATAA
>NNCF01128559.1:12914-158942 GCA_002313205.1 Laupala kohalensis | reverse complement strand
TATAAGAGACAGTTCCTATATTTCGTTTAATGTAACTAATCTGAATTTTGTTACCAATGGTACCTCTAAACAAAGTTAAGTAATGTGGTGTAAACTTTCTTTAGCACCAAAATATATTAAATTTTACTCACCCAGACCCTCATTTGAGAATTTGCGTCAGAAATCTCGCTCTTTAGTTTCTCCTCCAGACGCTCTTTGAGACGCTCTTTGACAATGTATTATTAAATATAACAATGTATTATTAAATATAACTTGAGGTGATTTCCCATTTTTAATATTGAATAGAGTGCTGGTTATAAATAAAATTGTGATTGTGAACACATTTTAGTCAAGGACTGCACGGTGAAACGATTTTTATTATAGTTTCAGTGTATTAAAATGGAACTACAAAATGAGTTTGTTTCAAATATAATTATATTAATTTTTCAACTTCCATTTATACTTTTCTAATAAGTCAAATTAAAAATTTATTCTCATTCATCCATAAAATTTTGTGGAAGATAATTCAAATATTCATTTACTAGCAAAATTTTTTCGCATTGTTACACACAATACATGCCAATTGGAATTGAATTTTCATGAAGCATCAATCTATGTTCATCACGAACTTAAGTAACGATAGCCTTCTAAGATAACAAACTTCTGCCTTGGGAGTTTCCCGCAGTAGTAGAGAACGCTCATCACGTTATGACCTGTGGTTCGCTGTACAATCGCGCATTGAAGTTTCCTTTCTTCCTGATAGTGAATATATTGTTTTGGAGTCTATTTGTCATCCACATTGGTGGGAGTTACTCGTCTACTCTCAGAGTGAATACCAAATGAATGATTCGTTCTCTGATTGAGGAAGAAAGGGAATCCTAAATAGTTTTTAAGGAGACATTTTAAGTTATTTGTCTTTAAAGACCCTTTTCAGGGTGTTATAATGTCAGACGATGCATTGTTCACTTTCAATAATAATATTTGAATTCATTGAAAGTAAATGTACGTTGAAATAAAAATTAAAAACACGCTTAAACTTGTCCGAAAACAATTCAACTTGTTTAAATAACATGTCTTTTATGAACCAAAAATATCTGGGTATCGGATCATTACGTTTTAACAATAGGTTTTTACAAATTATTCACTACCTTAGAGAGAATAAGATTGACAATTATACTATCACTAACTTACGAAGGTGTTAACATAGCTTTATTATGCTCTTTACACCTATTTCAACTTAACGACCTATTTCAACGTTTTTGAACCTACAGATACTTTTATTTTCATTCAACTATTTCACATAATGAATGATGGTTTAAATAAATAACAGATGACACATACTGGCTAAATATCCAGGGTGGAGAATTGTCGTCATAATACTTTTCAAACAACAAGATAGCGGAAGAGATGGAATACGACACCGATAAGATGATCGCGACGAAACTGACTACTGTCATCTTAGATGTGTAAATCGTAAACGGTGTTCCAACGAGTGCCTGCTTATCCGAAAGCAATATATCACTGCTTAACGCAGTCTCCCCATCAACACGCTGAACGAGTACAATTGTAGTTTTATCAATACAAAATGAACATTAAAGCAAATATTTCAACATAAAGATTAAATTTCTGCTCTACTTGTATCTTTATGTGTGTAACTTAATGTATGAAGCGTGTTTCGAAATAATTATTTGTTAGGAGTAGAACAGAATTTGTTTTCTCATTCCTCAATAGTCAAATTGGATTTCGAATGCGTGAATCGCCAAATTTATAAAATAGTTTCTTAACCCAAAATGTAGGTCGTAATTCTCATTAATTGTGAAAAGAATATGAAATGTTGGAATATTTGAAAAAAAATGTTAATATGGTCGTAAGGAATCGATTGCAAAATACCACAAGTCGGTAGAACGTTGAGAAAACTTTGGTTGAGTCACTAAGCTCTCATGGAGAGACATTTATATATCACAGCGCACTGGATTTCTTTTCGAAATCCGATAGTAGTCCTCGTTTGTAAACGAGAGGTTTCGAATGCATAAATTGCTGAGTACAATCACAATCTAAAAATATTACCAAGTTCCTTGGAAGGGGATAACTTTTTGAAACTTCAGAATAATTGACGTCTGTGGTGGTTGTAAGGAATTAATTTCAAAATACCGCAAGTCGCTGCGTTGTATAGACATAATTGTACTGTTTTATATAATTTCATATTTCAAAGGATGAAGTTCAGCAAGCGCTGATGGTAGTTTTTATAAATTGAAAATGAATCAAAAACCAAGGAACCCTTTGAAACTATACTTTTACTGCCGTAATCATTAGAAAAGCGAATATGATAATAGCTAAGTTTCTTTTTGATAAAACAACAGGAATTGAAGTAAGAAATTCAATTTCAAAAACAAGCAGTTGCAGACTTCTTTTTAGTGAAGATAGACGTCGGTCTTCAATGAGTCATCTTGTGTGTAACATGTTTGGGAGGGTTTTCCAGAAATTTCACCAGAGAAGGTTGTGTCTAACGATTTCTTGTCGCATAATAAATCGGCGAGTGAAAAAGACTCATGAAGTGAGTCATTTTACGCATATTAATTAACGGTTCCCACAAAGAATAACCAAAACCATAAAATGACTCACGGCACGAACAACCTCCTACGCGGATGACATGAAATACTGGCACTTAAAACAAGTCTGACATACGCGACCTTTAGTGAGCAGGTCAGTGACACGTTGATGACTCGACATAAAATACTGTCAATTTACGGTTGCATCCCAATACTGGTTCTTTAACATCCGGTTGTCATTAGAGCGAGATAACTTTGCCTAATAAGGAAAGTTCCCTATTGATCCTGTTCCCGAATGTGACAGAAACAAAAATGCGAAGCTCTAAAAGCGAAAATGTTAGACGCATACCAAGCTCGTCCGAATACCAAGCAAATAAAATCAAACAAAAGTGGTTTCTCAAAATAGAAAAAGTTATACAACAGAATGTTTCGAATTCTTAAATTAAGTTAATGTAAAATTAACAAATAAAAAAAAACAGATCATTACATATCTGCTAATGAAAAATTGTTTGATGGAAAAGTAATATTTTTAATATCATACATTCCTTACTGTTGAAAATTGTTCTCGATTTAAATTCTATTTCAAAATTAATTTAAAAGACATGTGACATATGGATAATCAACATTTCAAGTCATGTGTCATAGGATTAACTTTCATTAAAATAATTTAGGCACTAGTATAATTCTTTCACTATGCCCAATTTCATGTGTGATAGCCGGTGGTTCCAAATTTGGTTTGCTTACCGCAAAGAGCAATTTCAATACCATAAAGTACAACTTGGAGCGTGGCGTTTTAGTGGAAGTTGGAAGATCATTAATATTCCAACGACGAAAAATAACTTTAAAGATAATTATTTTAATAATATTGCATTTCGAAAAATATATCTCATTGCTGATATTTCAGAAGAGTAGTAACAAATTTCTGAGCCATGTAAACATTCTTACATATGAAAGAATACAACTGCGGTTTGAAGCTCTAAGTAGCACGAATGAGTTTCAACTCCACATTAACATGGATGATATTGTTGTGCGCCAACGAAAACAATATAATTTGTTTTCTTATATTTTTGCCGGTCAAATACTAAATATATCTGCAACAGTAGAATAACTCTAGTGGGATTATTTCTGTGACTGTGGCTCAATGACTAGTTGCTGACACACTCCATAACGCAAATAATACGACTCCATAATTTTGTAAGGCGTTGAAAACAATTTGTTTCTACAGTCTAAAAAAAGCATTTAAATACAATATTTCTCCTAACGTGTTGTATTTTTTAATTCTTTTTCTTTGGGGTTTTACGGCTCGTCGAGCCCAAAAATCTTGTACAGATAGGGGAAATGCAGTTACGCACTAAGGAGAGTCAACATGACTCTCCCCGCCTGTGGGACTCACCGAATGACTCAACCATACCCACTAAAAACTCTCCTGAACTACAATATATCAAAACATTACTCAAAACATATATATAAAAACATCAAAAAAGGGAAATGAAAGATACCCTAGCCCTCGCAACGGAGTAGCGTCGGGATCGAAAAGTACAAGAGGTGACCAAGGAAGGTCAGGAAAGAGTAAAGGAAGGAGCCTTACACAAGTAAGTGAAAGTAATGTCAGACTCAGCTGGGGGCCCCGTGTTTGCCAAACTTACTAGATGTAAGCCCCCTGGGGGTAACGTATTGTAATATAACCTAAAATTTGTAATATAATATCACTCGACGAAGACGAATTTTGGATCAACATAAAATAAAACGTTTCACACAAATTTCAATATTTCATTGGAAGAGTCGTTGTTCTTATTTCCATGAGCAAAAACCACCTATATTTGAAGCAACTATTGTGCCACAAAAATCCATTTAATTCCATCTTCATAATTTACCCAAAGAACGTTAAACTCTTAAATCAGTCTGCACAGAAAACAGACACAAAATAATAACATTCACAATAAAACTTTATACTAGGGCTTACTTTATAACAAATTATACCATTATAAACTGTATTGACTCAACAAGCGAACAAAGAAATATAATTACGATATCCTTTCAAATTAACAAAAAATTTTAGAACTTAGCTTTCTCTTTCACTATTTCTTCAAATAAAGTACGATTTACTAACGAAACAAACTATTACGCTCCACAAAATGTTTCAAAATTACATAAGACAATTTATCTTGAATAAATGTATGTTAAAATAAATTCTACGAAATGTATTACGTTAATTTATTCATTTTTCTGTTTAGTTATCACTTCTGGTCCGAAGAATGCTTCAAGTCTTTACATGCATAGGAAAACTGGTCACTAGATTATTTGCAATTAACATATCGATATGCAAGCTACCTTCCAATTTTATATAATCATTTATCAGTGCTCCAAGACTTGACAACTTAACTTTCCTGGGCCACCGGGTGTATGTCGCACCGCGATCCCTTTTCGAAGGATAGCAGTCAGCAAAACTTTGTCGTCCGGCTGCTGCCTCTCCTGTCGTTCACTCTCCAGATAGTTTGAATAAACCGGCACTCTTTTAATTCAAATGAAATCAACCATGAAATATTTTATGTACCATTTACGCACGTTCGGTTCCTTCTACGATATTTTACGAACTTGTACTTGTTCTGTAAGTGTACGTCGCCTGCCTTCGATACAGTAATGTTTCGCAGGTTCCATTATAGCTCTAATGCTGACTATGGACGGAACAACATTCTCACTCCACATCGCGGTTACAAAAATGGCGCAATACTCCAGAATATTACACACACAAAATTCGTACTACTTGACACCGTCAGAACTACTCTTCCCTGCATAGTTCACCGTTTTCTCCTTTGTATTCAGATCGATGAGTCAATTTTCTTCATTCATCCTATGACGATGCGTCAATTTGTTACATTCTAGTGAATACGTCTCGTATAGTATCATTTGTTTACCGGGGAAACAGCGGATGTATAGTGGTGTGCGCATAATTCTAATATGAGGCGCAACTTTCGAAATTTTTTAAAAATGATAATAACTTTAATATAACGTTCTTTTTATAGTAATAATATGAAAATAAATATTTGAGAAATTGGTTTACGCGAACTTTCCTCAATTTTTCCCCTGAGACTTAAAAAATTCATTGAACTCATTAATCAAATCGAACGATAATACATTGCCGTCCTCCTTTCACTTTCATTCCCCTCTCTATGCATCACAAAGTCATGTACACTAGTCATTCAAGAATACCAAGCTACTAAAATAGTCATACATTCTGATTTGTCGAACTGTAATCAGCTGCTCGTCGAATACTGTGCGATGCTCCCTACTCGACTAGTTAATCCTGATGTTTGGTGTTTCCCTTGCGTTATCGGTTGCATTCTTTCAAACCAACGAACGAAAATCTTTAAGTGCTCTCCGTAGATAGATTCCGGTTCTTACTTGTGCGTTAGCTTTGTTAATGTTAGTTTTAACAATTTCCTGTTTTGTGAATGGTTGTTACTTCCTTCATTTGATAATTTTTATTTGCTATTATTAGTTTTAAATTCATAATTCCAAAAATACTCGACTTCGTGAGTCCCAGTGGAATCAATGGAAGCTAGAAGACTATTTACTATTCCTTCTTGTAAATTACTAATGCTTCAACAGTTCATTAGGTCCACATCATGGCCGCCGCATATTGAACTCAAACATGTACGTAAATATTTCGAACAAATGAAAGGTTGCATTGTTCGTATGCAAATTTCAATACTGATTCACATTGCATACACAGACGATGTCATTGTAATAAAAACTAATGTTTCATTTTCCGTTCAGCCATGATAAAGATTAAATAAACTATCAAAACACGGAGGACATCAAGTAACCAATTTGACCAATCCGCTTATTCCAGTTTGATTTGTTTACTTGTTATATTGTAAGTAATCAACTATCCAGCAGTAGATCTAACTCAATTCACAAAGAAAAAAATAGCACAGTTTTGTCCTTCTCGAAAATTTCCTGGATGGTCCACAAATCCGGATTTTTTTCTCAGATTACTTGCTGAAAATATTTCCATGAAGAAAGATATCGTTAATGTTGAGCCAGACAATTGACCACCTCTCTTATGTCTGGTGTATTTCATAAAGAAGGAATCAATGCAAAAAACTTAGTTTGTTAAATCTAGTAAAAAAGAGCCCAGGTGTTTTTTTTCAAGAAGTGTTCAATTGGCTAGACAACCGATCAATAAAGCAAGAATAAAAGAAAACGTCCCAAATAACCGAAATGATGAGAATTACATTATTTGAATGCAAAAAGATAAAAAAGAGCATAAGGTACTAATAGTGGTAATATAGAAAAATTGTTTCACTGAACCAAAGTGTTGAAAAGGAACAACTGAAATTATTTATCATCTAATCGATAACTTACCATAATGTATCAAGAAACAAACATATGTACTGCTTGGTCACTCACAAAATCTTCTATTCGGAATAAAAATTAATGTTGCTCAACATTAACTGATCAGATTCGAAGAATACGATATTGAAGAATCGGGCGTCAAGTTAACCAGCAAACAATCTAAAAAGTGTAAAGAGAGAGGACGAATCCGTTGCATCACTTCGGAGAAAAATAAATTTAAAACCTGCAGATTAGATATATAAAGCACATATATAAATGATTATTTTCGTCTTTCAGACATAACGAGTCTCTAGAACAGGTAAACCAGACCATGTGATGTCGAACAAAACGTTCCTTCGCGAGGAATGCAAAACAAAGACAAGTTCGGAACCGGCTGGTGCCTTCAAGCGATCCGGCGAAGAAAGACAGCGATGATGTACAACCATGTATAGCGGTCCCAAGACATTACTACACACAGAGCTATGCGTTCCAGCTTCCTTGCTGTGGTCAACGACCTCCAAGGGTTATTCTTGTCCTTTTCGTGACGTTATGATTTTCTTTGGTTCTGATGAATTCACAAGCTAATTTACGAAATTAGGCGTAAATTAGCTGTGATTATTTCACAAATGTGAGTATTTTTAAAAAGATTCAATGAATGTGATTATGTAAACGAACAATTACCTAAAAATTAATTTAGAATCAGAGTTTGATAAGATACTGTTTAACGATTTCTTTTCATATGCGGCAGTGCAAATAGAAAACTTCAAAGACACTAAATTTATATTCTGGCAGTTCATTTTTGTAATATTCAGTGCGTATGGAAAAAAGACAGCATTCGATGTTATTAAAACGTCTTCAAAAAATTTTTCGACAATTGAGAAACACTCTTATAATGTTCATAAAATCTACAAACATATTTATAAGATTTTGTAAAAATCTAGTAATATATTTTGAATAACGTCGTTACACTATTTGCTATTGAACATTATAATTAAATTAATATTTTTTAACCGAAGTATTTTGTAACCCTAGAGAGATGTAGGGAAAAAAGGAACAAACCAATCTTATGAGGAACAAAGGTGAATTGATTACTTACAAGGGTTTAAAATGTAGAGGAAAATAGCTTTATTTTACACATGACAGGAAGGGTTAATATAAGCAAAAGTCAGAAATACAGAAATAACTTCACAGATAAAATTTCGATCGTTTTACTCTTTTTTTGCTTTCTTTTGCATTTTTAATCGTTTACTTTCTTACTTTGTTTACTTCCTTAATTTGCAATTGTACTTTTTGTTTGTTTAAATTGCACTGAATGAAGATGCTAATACTAACATTATTCTATAGGAAACAAAAAAACAAATTGTCCGAGATTCGATTTTCCTATTTTAGTGACAAGTTTCTTAAGTAAATATCCAAGCTCATAACTATACTTCCAGAATTACGAAGTGTTTTTCTGCAACATCATTGTCACAATAAGGAGCCAAAGGTCGACTTTATGGATAAAGAGTATTTGAAATTCTATCATGTATTAAAACCTAGAATCTGGCGCTATCTTTAAATGTATATTTTTAACAACGCGAAGACAAAAATAGAAATGACGTATATGTTTAATGCCATAAAGGTTTTAATGTACAACGCCAGAATCAATGAGATGAGGCATAGATCTACACTGAAATTAAGTGGTATGTCTCGGGTAAAGCTAAGATAGCCACTATACCTGTATTTGTCCAGGGAACGGCACCGAGAAAATACACAGTTTGAATATAAGAACCACTCTCTGTACATACACACCTCTTAAAAACAACAGAACTTTACAATAACGAGTGTGACTCAGTAGAAAACAAAAGCAATACATGAGAGTATTTTGAATATTTCTTACAACATAATTAATACGAAGGGCTTTAGAATCAAAATGTGATTCTCCACGAAGTTTTTTAGATTCACTTACAAACCATTATTCATTCAGACTCCACAATTACACCACATAAATCGTTTAACTCTTGATTTCCACACTCCAATCATTCATTGAATTCGTTGCATTTCTCTCCTTTATCATTCTCGTACATAAGTATAGCTTTAACTTCTTTCTCTTTGTTCTTTAAATAATAAACAACCTCAAGAAAACCAAAAAATGTTGTCGTCCCTTCTTCAAAATGAGTTCAATATTTTATACGGCACTCTCTACGCAACCAAATCTCTAAACGTTTCTCAAATTCTAAATTGTCTTCTGTTTGCAAACATCCCCATTGCACAGTACTGACATTCTTATCCCTCGATCTCGTATTACCACACTTTCAATATTGTTATTAGATACCAATACCGTCGCGAAGCGGGCACCAATAGCAGATGGGCGCCGAGAAATCGAAAAAATATTCTAACAATAGAAATAACTTTCTGGGTCCACTACATTTAAAAATATATTTTAAAATAATTTTCTGCAAGTCCAAGAAAACATTCTAGTAACATTTAGTGTTAAATGTTAACATTCGTCTTTACGATAATTTTTTATCCTTGAGCGACCGCGCAGGAAACCATATTACAATATCTCATAGTAGGTGACAACTTTAAAATAAAGCACGGTCACTCCAAAACTATACATGGAACTGAATGACATGACTCGGACATGATATTTACAAGAGCAAGATACAATATATTCCACGAAGTCTTCTGCAAAATGTGCATGGTACGAGATGCGATTAAAATGATATAACAGGAGGTAACAAACGTGTACGTACCAATATGTATTGTGCTATGGTAGGAAAATAGATGAATGAACAATTTTCCCGTATTATGACTCTGTTAAAAATACGAGAAAACCTAAGTTAAGATTCACTCAAATTCTGAATTTATTTGTATTAAGATTGTTGTTGAATAAAATACTAATTGAATGATTGGGATCAATAAATAAAGATTATTTATTTATTCCGTATCCATGAATAACGTAAGATGGACCACGTATGCGGCTTACACTCCAGACATGATAGCGTTTTCTTCCAGAAATGAGGAATGATATTATAATTTTATTTGTATTATTAAAAAGTTCAGAATCATAATCGGTAACAGACGCCTGACGGGTTGATGTGTATTATAAGTGAGTATACATAGGAAGCAATAACAATGCATACAATCCTATGAATATATTACTCGACATTCATACCTACATCGCAATGATACTTGTACTAAAAGCTAGTATATTATTCAAGAAAATTACTTTAAACTGCTTGCATCAGTTTCATTCAGAGAATTTTTTTTCATTTTAAAATTTTGTCACAATTCCATCTTTACTATGATTACAGAAAAAGAAAATGAAACGAGGAGGAAGAAAAAATTGGCGCCGTAAACTGACGTACTACAATGCGTGATGAGAGAACGATAAAACATTTGTTAGGATCAATCAGTGAAGAAATTGGAAAGGATGAAAATATATTCTCGCTAGGACAGACCTAAAGAGACCGTTCATAAATTATGTATCGCACCCCGCGGAAGGGAAGGGGGTCTGTGTGATACCGTTAAACTTCGTTACGCATGAAGGGAGGTGTTGGCCTTTGTGTTACATAACGTTAAGTTTTATTGGATTTAAATATTAGGGAAAAGTAGTGCATATACCGTTACCTTTATGTTTGTGTTGCGGAGAGGAGAAGATTTTAATTTTTTCTATTATTGTGTAACGTTATTTGTCTCAAAGCACATACGGAAATACATATCCACAAAATTAGACCGTAAGAGTCAAGGATGAAGCCAGGAGTTTTCAAAAGGGGTTGGGTATGAGATGTGAACGAAATAATCTCTTGCAACGGTTCGCATTTTCTAAGGATTGTGCTAAATTTTTAATCCACCTCTGCCTTAGATCTTTGGCCGGAATTGATGGGATGGTCTCTTGCTTGCTTCCGGAGAGTAAATTTGTGAATTGTCCTCTTCGTGGTCATACACAGTTTGTAACAGTTTTTTTACGTTAAATTTATTATTAATGGCAACTCCAACTCAATCATCGAAACACAATATTTGATATTAACTTAACCACATAAAAAATAGTATAATTTGTGATGTGTGTATCTGAATCCCCATCGCCTGGGCTACGTCCTTTCAGTATGCATGATAATTTGATACGTCTTAATTTCTAGAATCACATACAAGGATAAAAAAATGAACAGACGAAACGACAAGGGAAAATAATGAAAGGGTTAATGTTTTAATAGTGGTAACAATGTTGTAAAGACTTCGAAGAACGTATCCACCTACGCATAGTTAGCAGCTAACATTTTACAGAACAATTTTATGTAAATTTTGTACTAATTTTCTACCTCATTGAAAAATTATGAGTCTCAAGATAAGTACATTTTATTGATTGTCTCTACCTAAACGTCAAGCTAGTAACTTTCACAAGTAACACTGACGAATTGATAAAATATGTTAATGTATAATGTTATGCTTATAATTTGCAAAGTATTAAAACAATAAAATCCTACTACATCAATATTTTACCTAAATTATTAAGGGTTTTCCATTTTACAAAGCCAAGGTGCATCTCGTTTTACATACTATTTTAACCCAAAATGAATATTCAACTAATTAAAATCTTTACTGTAACTATACGTTGACTTCGTTCTACTTTTGTCGTACATTTGAAAAAATTTCGGGTTTATTTTAACTGGCAATTGAGACAACGAACAACTTGCAGTGATAACAGGAACACAGGCTTTGTGAACGAGGGGTCGCGGAGTGCAGTCGAAATGTTTTTAAAGCAAGAGCTGAGGACCTGGTTAAAAATTGAACGTTCTTGAGATCGCAATGCACGGCAATGTCGCCAAGGACTGTAAGGGGATTGCGCAGCATCTGATTTACCTTACTGAACAGCAACAAGGTGGATCAGAGCCTTCAGAGAATGACGCGAGAAGGATTCAAGACATGCTCATCCACCAATACCAGACAAACACGTACAGACTGTGTTCGCATTAGTAGCGACAGATCGGAACTCGACAAGTTAGCCCTGGCACAATACAAAGGAGCACTACAAAGGCACAAAACTGCGAAAGCTATGTCTTCTTTGTTCAATCGCTGGGGCTGAGAATTGATCTATCCTCCCCACTCGCTGTGCAGATTTAAATCCTTGCGACTTCGCCTTAATCTCTCAGAAAAAAGGAATCGCCCGTATAATTATCATTAAGGGAAACTTGAATCGCATTAGCAGAACAAATGTGTATCCTATTGTATTTATATTAGATAATCAATTAACTCGGAAAAAAAAATTTCTATCCAATATATCTGAAAGGACCAATCGTGATCCGATGGGATATTGTTATCATCAGAGGTTCCATATCAAAAATTTCTGTTAGAAGAGCCCCGTAACCTGATATATACTCACATTCGCGTATGCGATAATGTAGAGGTATTAAGAGAGGTAAGGTTTATATAAGATTAAGAAATTTTGTAGAGTTCCGATTACAAGACTCTTTCAACATTAGAATTCAAAATTGTTTCAAGACGGTAGTTCAATACTGGTATTAAATATCATTTGAAAGTAGTATTAGAAAGATCATGTTCAATAATAGTATAGCGTACTTCTCTCACACAGTCATCTGGTAAATCTGATGCATAAAGAAAAAAGGTTGGGATTTCGTTTTTTATACAAATATACACCACATTTATCGTCCTTGGTTAATTTGTGTGAAACGGCTTAAAGCGGCATTTTATCTTAGACACTTATTTAAATTTTTGCCCGACACGGGTGAATAAGAAGCCGTGAGTATTTTTTTTTCAAAACTAGAGCTAAACCCAGAGATAGTAGCTGCAAGATACAGACCTGGGAAGGCTAAAAAGTCTTCAGCTGTGAGTCTTTGAAATTTCTAATGAATTACACATTAAATCAATGAGACTTAAATTTTCTGTATCCTACACTACGTGCATTGATATACTTATAATGGAATTTAAGACACCTCTTGGCCAATGGTTTTCATGAATTGTTATACCACTATATTTATTTTTGATAGTTTGTTGTTGTTTTTGCAGGTTTTTACGGTTACATGCTCTATCTGACCAAAAGCTAAAGACAATAATGGTAAAGTGATTGGGATTTCTTTACTATCTCCATTAAAGGAAAAATGCTCTAAAAAACTCACCTCAAATTAAATGTCAATTATTTATTAGAACTAAAATAAAACATATGTCTTACTCAACTTTTGAATACTACTCTTTTTCCAAGCAATTGTCAAATGACAATCTGTCTTTAAAGTAAAGAATGATTTTGAAACTAAGTTCTCAAGAAATGTTATGAAATGTAATTTTTCGCTAATAATGTGATTAATAAATTCTCTTCCAACATTTTCAATATAATTAAGATTTGTTCTACATTTAGTTGAATCATGATTGATGAATTTCATATCAGAATGCAATCCACTCCGCATCATAATTGAAGGGGGAAAATAAGAGGAAAAATTCGTAATCAAAATGTAAAGCACCATGAGGTTATGTAAGAGAATAAATATTTTTTCGTTTCATTAGCCATCTTCAAGTGACACAACAAAATAACGGTAAAGATTGCATCAGAAAGTTCTTGAAAACGAGTCCACATATGAATCTCGCTCTGCTCCAAACACATGAAGGTGAACTATTGTCTCGGTTGGGACGTCCCATGCACAGGGCGTTTTAGGTGCGGCTTCGCCCGACGCCGCCGCCACCCCTCTCACACTGACGCGATGCCTAATCCGCGCCCCCGCCTCGGCGACGACGGCGTGCAGAGCGACCACTGCCAGCCACGCCCTACGCTGGTCATCGCTCCCTCCTGCGGCGGCGGTGTCAATGCCACTCCGCCCCTCTCCTCGCGTCGTCGCCATCCACTCAGATTCATCCGTTTCTTCTTTCCATATCCCCGGCGCCGCGTCGTGCTCGGAATCCGAAGTCTACACCCTTGCGTTCGCGGCGGTTGCAAACGAAAACCAGGCCATTGTGAAGTGAAGGATAGGCTTATAAAGGCGCAACCAGTCGGCAGACGCACATTCGCGCGTCTTCCCCAGCGTCGGCAACATGACTCGGCAGGTGAGTCCACAGATCTTTTGTTGTGGTTGACATTGTAACGTAGTGGGGCTGCTCCCGTTGTGAGATACCTGTGACGTCATTGCTTCTGTTTGGTTCCTACCTCTCGTGGCGCGCAGATCTATCATCAGCTGTGCGGACCGCTACAAGCCAAAGCGATTGATGTAGCGATTGTGTTGAATGCTCGTGTCAGTTATGTGACGCTGGGTAAAAGATTCCAGCTCACATCTTTCGTGAACGTACACCAAATGATTGATCTTTGTTGATATTAAGTTGGAGATCAATTGAGATAAAAATGCTCTTTGTCTCTAGAACAAAAAAGTGAAATATTGAATGATTTGCAAAACTTCTATTAAGGCAATACAAAGTCTTTACTTACTCTGGAGTACAAAATCTAGTTCAAAGGTTTTGAACTAACTAGATAGCATACATAAAAATTGTGGCATGTTTTGTAGAGTACATCAATTGTACCCTCGTTTGGTTATATCAACTGTGAACACCAATAATTGATCGAAATAAATATAGAATTGTATTACGAAAAATGTGGATTCAAAATAATTGCGTATTTTATTAAGTGTTTGTTCCGTAACATTCAAATAAAACGTAAACATTCCAATTGCTATAAAAATAACCACATATGTTGACAAGTATTCAGTAATAATCTAAACGTAAACATTCCAATTGCTATAAAAATAACCACATATGTTGACAATGCACAGTGTTACATCTGAAAACTTGTTGAAAACCAAATAACATTTACAAACATCTACAAGGAAAACATCGAAATCTTGAAGTCTTCAGGAACTCCTTCATTAAGTCACAACTTTCTCGCTTGAAAGTCAAGTTCACGTTCAATCGATCTACTTAGAGGTCACGTAACTTTCAAACAGCAAAAGCGCCAAGTTATGCATTTAGCTTGTAGGAAAATTACTTAAAAAGTACTTTATTACTCAAGTATATTAGCGGTATGATAATGAGGAATAACCTAGTGACAAGGTGTGATGAATAAAAGTAATTATTGATCTTTTAAATACATAACCACTTTATTTGAAATAAAACATAATAAAATTATTATACTCTTAACTATTATAAAAATTATCATCGAATATGAGCGCTGTTACAAAAATATGCTTTCGAAAGGATTTATAACGTTTTCTTAATTTTTAATTTAGAGAAAACGCCTAAATAACACATTACATATTAATTTGAAGATGCATTCTAACGTGAGAATGACATATAAGACTGTTATTCGAGTGAAAGAAATTTAATTTTTATTTTTTTGTTTCAACCCCTGATGCATACTGATATTAATAATACACAAATAAAATTTCTCGAGAAACAATTAGCTTCATTTTATGGTACAGGCAGTGGTTATTTTACTTCTCTGACGACGCTCTATTAAATATTCTTCGTCATAGAATTTTATTAAACTGATATTCAATTCAACGTGCTCAAATATTATTATAAGCACATGACTTACAACATCACGTCATGAAATTAGAAATAAATTTTCGGAGATTCTAGGCCTTTCTCATAATATTCCGGTGTTCCAAAAAGTCCCGGTGTTTCTAAAATTGCACGACTAGTAATGCAAGAATATTCCCCTATAATACTAATGTACCAACTTTCAGCAGGTTATTCATAATAAAAGAATTTGACTGGGCAAGAAATTTCCACGGAAATTCGTGATAAGATATTTTGGAATATTGCAATTTCATTTTAACATGAAGCAATTTCATTAACAGGTTTATTTTGAGAGACGTTTGTTAATTAGTTAAGTAGTGAAACTATCCTTAAATGTTAGTGGTATGTTGTAAATATCTGTTTACAGATATTTACAGTTAATAAAGATCTGTTTAAGGATACTTTTGAGTTCTTATGCCAACACCGACAAAATATATCTAAAATATAATCTTAAATTAATAATGTCATTTGTACAAAATTTGTCAATTTACAACATGTTACAAAATCATTACAAAACAAATAATTACAAGAAATATGTTATGTACAATATTATTGAATACTTTATTTACTTTTGTTGCATGTTATATCTCATTTAATCTCTTAATTTTTTACATTAGAGACAATTAAATGAAGGTAATTTTTTTACATTAGAGACTTCAAAAATGCATCTGTACTTGTGTATCGTTCTAAGAGATTTTAGTCTTTCATACATCTAATATTAATTTTTGGACCAATTATTTTCATAAATTCATTTCTGACTCCAAGTTGAGCTATCATTCTTGTAAGTTGTTTTAGTCATGTCTTAATCAAAATGACGAATTTTTCAATGGAATAAAGCGTTGATTTGTAAATGAAAGTCTGATCTCTGAGATCATGGAAGCTAACTGGCTTAAAGTCGTTTGTCTATCCGTCTATATAGAAGAATTTAAGGTGACCATTAGAAAATTTTCATTTATATTTCGTATTTAAAGGTCTTAATAACTATTTTCAATTTCTTACTATTTGCTAGCTTTTATTATTGTGAACCAAAATATTGGTATAAATATTGGTACTATCATTTTCAAAATAGTTTCAAAACTTATAAACCCAATGTTTTATTATTTTAAAAATGATTTTAACAGAAGAATATACATGAAAATTAAATAATAATTATGGAAGATTTCACAAACTTGAAATCAATCACAATAGTTACGAGGAAAAAAAGTGAAATATTTCTTTAAGCAAAAACGTGAAGAAATGCGTAAGAGAAAAAATAACAGTTTCTTCCTATTCTTGACTTCAGAAGTGGGACTTAGGGAATTGAATATTTTAGCCCCTATGAAAATTACATGATTATAAACGGACTCATAAGACCATCTCATGAAGCAATCAGATGCCTCCGATTTTGGAATGGCAGTATATTTCAGAGCTAACCATTCTGAAATAAAAAGGCCTTTCAAGGCTGTTCTGATAGTGATCTTACTATACAACAAAAATCTAATAGGCCTACATATATATGTCACGTGATTTTTTAAAGACAAATATAAAGCTGCCAATGATTTCACAGAACAACAAATAACAATAAATCTGGGTTTATATAAGTTATTACTTATCACTCATTTTTATGTTATTTGAACAGAGCAAGAGTTAATGTATAAGGATTCAACTTATTTGCGATCTCCAGCATTTCTAGGACCATAAGACAACACAATGCTGATATTTAAAACGACGAATACAAAAACATTGGTGGTGATACATATTTTTCTCCAAAAATTCTTAATTATGTGTGTTTTTGTAGGCTATGGTTAACATGTATGATTTATATGGTATTATCAAATATATTGTCCCTTCTTCAGTATTTTGCTGCACATGTGTTAACTCTTATGATACATGTAGAATTTATACTACTGAGTTCGACAATCGATGGACGCTTTGGGAGAATTCTCCTTGTAGAGTTTGCAACGCATACTGGGATCTTGTCCGACAATGATGTCACATGCATGCGACTCATACAAGAACCATCTTTCTTTTGGAGTTAAGATCCATTTCTGCATTGTTTCCATCGTGTAAGGTGAAAGGAGGTGGAATGTAATTTGTATGTAAACGGTTTGCTTCACTTTGTTCACCAATAAAGTTTAAAACGACCAACTTTATTTAACCTACTCTCAGGCGCAATACCATAATTGTTTTCCAACATTCTCCATTCAAATATGAATGTGCTTTCATTTTCACGAAATGTTGAAATACACTATCATTGGTCACTATTCTGTGATGAAACAATCCAGTGTAGGACGCCAATAATAACATTATGAGTTCTCACAACGTAGCGCAGTCTGCCAATGTCCATATACGTATGTTACCCAACTAGTAAGGTGGTGAGACAACGTCTAGAAACGTCTCCAAGAATTCGCGCGACGGGTTGCATTTAACAGGGGCTAGCTTCTGTTTTCTATGGAAGGTTATTTTTTATGAATATGTCGTATTATAAATAATGACGCTGTCCACGAAAAATATAGAACTTAATAATTTAAGTTTGAAACGATTTTATCTTTTATTGGAATTATATTTGTTTTAAATTCTTTACAATTTGGAGTATGTTATTACTCTTTCGTCGTAATTTGGGGTATGCTAACGAAAAAGTAAATCTTTATCTCAGCAATTATTTTATAAGTATAAATATTATAATTATATTTTTGTAACAAATGCTCTGAAGTATGTCAATTCTTAACAAAGTTGAGTTTGAACAGAAAAAGGTGCGATGTATGTCAAATTTCCATTTCCGAAAACTTCCGAACAATATCTTTGTAAACCTTTCTTCAACAATTTTATATCAAGCAATAACTAAACTCGTAGAAAAAAGACTATAAAGATTATTCTTTAAACACTATTTATGGTTTCAGTCTATTCTGATGTCGTAATCTTAGATTTGGTAAATACCGCGTGGGAGTGTGCATGGGGAGATGCAATGATTGCGTCGTCGTCTTCCGTCCACCCGCACGTCATCGAGAGAGAAGAACGCGTGGATGCGCGACGAGCCACAGTGCGTTGCCAAACGTCGCAACGCGCGCCTCCAACTCAAGGCCTCCTCGATTCACTCACGCGCACGTGCGTCGCGAGGGAGGCGCGATTCCGAGGTCACAAGACGCACGAAACGATACGTGCTGCAATATTATGTGGGTGCATTTGTCAACTCAGTAGGGGTTGCATTTACGTTGTAAAAGACACATTGTTGAAAGGAAATAAAGTAAAACTCTTCTACAGTATTGTTTTAAAAAATTAAAATAAAACACCACAGTATTTTCGAAAACTTCGTAAGAATGGGTATTATTTTAAATGACACCCATCGAACTTATACTGTCGTATTTAAATTTTATTCTGTTTCGTGAAAAAGAGAAAAGTAGGTTATTAATATGGCCAACTTCATTAAACTTGTCAAATAACGTAGAATTACTTTTATATAAAACATAGTATTAAATTTTGGATGTAATTTCAAATTATTTTGAATAATTTGTTAACAACAGTATTTTTTTAATTTTTAAAAACCTTTATTATAAATTTGGATGAATTAGCACAATTAATATCCGCACAAAGAAACTTTCCTCCAGGAATCCGAATTATGAAATCATTTCTTATAAATAAACAAACTGAAATAATTATGTTCGAGTTGTGAATACAATTTTTTGGAGTGATCGCAGCTCGGTTGGAGGAGTGTTCAGCGACGAGCGGACAGACAGATATGAAATGGCAGCCAGGTCATGATATTTTTACTGAAGCTTCACTGAAGACCAGACTGACTCCAGACCAACGCAGTCTACTATCTGTTTAAAATGAGCGCAGTGAACAACCTGGCGATCAAGTCGTTCGAAACGTGATTCTGGGCGAACAAATGCGGGGTAGGAACAGTTTATTCAACATGGACATCGCAAAAGGATGGCAGAAAAGTAGAAGAACAGTTTAATGGATATATCTATTTATCAAACTTCTTGAAATTGTGTGAAATGATCACAATAGATCAATTCAAACTCGCGGGTGAAGCTCAACATCTCCATCAGTCAGAATAATACAACAGCAAAAGAGAGAAAGATACAGATAATAATATAATAATATATTTCTCTCTTTTACTTGGAGTTAGATCTCAAACAACAAAAATTAAAAATTCTCATCGATCACATTCTTATATCATTATTAGGGTTACAATTAATGTATAAGATGAATTATAAATATACAAATTTATTTGTATCCAAAGTAGTTTGTGCAAAATTTGTTTGTAATTTTGTTGTCCTCTAAAGTTAACTATCTTTTTTTTTACAATGTTATATCATTTCAAGTGTTTGATAATTGTCATTGGCAGTATTTGTATATATGGTGTGTATTTTCATGTTACGCTTTTATCGCAGCCCTGATGATGATATTATACTTATCAAAACGTTGGCAAGTTCGAAAAAAAAATTACTTTTTTTAATGGTGACCTAATCCCAAGAAATTATAATTAAATTAAGAAGTCTAGAACGAACCCATTTTAGATAAGAATTATTTACGTAAGATATCGTATGAGAAGGCCCCATATTGATAACCAATTTTCAATAACACAACTTAAGAAAAATAGAAGTTGAGTTAAAATATATTTATTGTTTATAGAAATGAAATGGTTCTTCGAAACTATGCTCAATGATATAGGTGTTTTATTCAACACAATTGCTCTAACAGTTCTTGATTACATACAATGTATCACATTAGCCGAACTATCATTTAACATGTCAATACGAATATATATTATTCGGTCCAAAAACTTAAAAATTCACGATTATCATAATATCTGGAATAAAATAAAAAATAATAAAAATTGACACAATACACTTATTACATCGTGTGGTTAAATATTGATTTAGTTACAGTAACACTGGTTAAGAACTACTGTATAAATTAAAAATAATTATATGTAACATTCAATAAATTACTTCATTTTATCTTCTGAAATTCTCTTGTATTCTTATCTCTACAGCAGAGTGATTATATATTACTTCCCAACGAACAGAATTGTCGCGAGGGCCGGGCGCCAAAGGCAGAGGGGTGCCACGAAAGCGACTAAATTTTTTAATTGAATTTTTTTAAATCGAACAAAAATTTCTGAGTTCGGTATATCCAAATTTTTTTTTATTTCTAAAAGGTTAAGAAGCAACACTTTTTAAAATTTAGAATGAAATAATGGTTTTAATTTTTTAAGCAGACGTGCTGGAAATCATAACATAATAGGTCACGGGAAGAAGGCGCTGTGAAATCCACACCTTCCTCGACGTATTTTCAATTGTCGTATCCATCGGTCACTGGTAGAAAAGTGGAGCACATGTTTTACATGGTTTTCAGATAGTAGCTTATGTTTCCAGTCACAATGTAGTTGAGTCGTATTGTTCAAGAGGTTGTAATGTTAAACTTCCAAACTTATATATTCCCTTCTTCCTATAAATTGCTTATGAAACTCTGAGAGCAATTTATTCAGGGTTATGACACATGTTCTGTTCGAAATTAATAACATTTATTATTGCCTAAGAACTTCAATTAGAGTCTTAGCGGGGATATTCAATACGATCTTTATTGCTAATACCTAACTCTTCAGCGACTACTTTTAATTAAATTAAGCATTTAGTAATATTATCCCAGAATGTATGATAAAGTTTTTAACGGTAGAGTGGTTTGGTAACATAAATATCCTATAAAAAACTATAAAAACATATCGTCTGTATGAATTTTAAATAAGAGTAGCTATGTTCAACGGAGGGTTCTAAAAATGATTGAATGCTCGGATGAATTAGAAGAAAGGGTATATCTTGATCGCGGAAGAGGTAAAGCATTTTCACCTGAGGCCCTGTCACTAATCTGCCATATGGAAGAATTTTCGTTCTTTAGATCCCTAATGATATGGAACAGTATTTTGTTTGAAGTGAACTTAGTTATAAAATCCTTGAAAAAGAAAATTGTAGATATTCCCCTATCACCGGGTTAATTTCAGAAATGTCTGTATAGTTTTAAAAACTTTCAGAAAATGGATTTATTGGAAATAAAATACAGTTATAATACTCACATACTGATATAATAGGAAATGAAGTAGCTTAAGGGTTAGAAATCAAATACGAATTTTTACAAACGGGTATTCGTCCGAAGAAAATAACTATCTTATGAAGCATGTCAAATATCTCCAGAAGAAATCTTCAAGAGATATAACTTGTATCCCCTATTTGAGGACATATTTCAAGTCACCTACTGTCGTCAAATGAAATGACGATATTTTTATTTCACTGTTTCATTATAAAAATTTCCCCGAGAAAGAGAATTTTGACAAAACTGTAAGTAGTAACAAGATCACCTTACTAGCAAAGAAGTTCCGGGGCTGAGATATGGATTTACTCCATGTGGGGTCAATTCTTTAGAAGAATAAGAAGTCAACTCGATTAAGAGTTTTTGCTATTGATCAAAGACTTGGTTCGAAATGATTTGTTTACAAATTTTGGAATAAACCTTCTAATATAATAAAAAATAACCGTCACCGTACCCAATACTGAATTCAAGAGGATTAAATCATATCAGAGAGCAGCTATGACAAACGAATGACTCACCGCACTGGCAATCCTTTAATTGAGAATGACACAGAATATTGGAAAGGCTGTAACATTTCAGTCATTTAAATGATAAGAAAGTCCTTTTGGGCACCTACTACAGTTAGGTATTATCTTTATTTTAAATATGTTTCCACGCACTTGGTTATTATTTGAGTCAATGTATCAGTTCATTTTGCTTTTCATAGTTCTTGTCGATTACGTTCACATTTTAGTCCCTTGTAGACCGTAGTTTCAGGTTTTGTAGCATTCATGTGAAAAAAATATGTTACGTTGTTCCTGAAAATTGTTTCAAACAATTTTTATTATGTTTATTGTTGTAAACGATCTATCTTACGTGTTTTAATAATGCGGTAATTTAATCTATTTTTACTACTTACCGTAATAACGGTAAAATGCCCCATTACAGATCCTTGTTTTGTTGAAGACTTAAAGCTTGCGAATTCAAAGGTTATGGTTATAATATATTTTATTTACTTGTTAATTTACAGCTTTTAGATTTTAAACATTCATTTATTGGACTAAATCCTATTAGCCGCGTAACCTGCAACAAAGTCATTTCAAAGGTACTGCGTCTTTATTTTCTCATTTCCGTTCGTGCCTTTGGACTCCTTCTCTCTGCTTCCCATGGGAAGTAGGGGTACCCATCCTTTTCCAAGGAAGGTGGACGTTTTCATCTGGTATCATGTCATTTCATCTACTATCCTTATTCGTTTGTCTCCTTGCCTATCTCAGAATCGTGATTGTCTCATTTTTCAGTACGTCTCATTGTTCCATTTGTGTTGCCTTTCTTTTTTTCAATTCATCTCTTGTCATTCCTAATTTTCTTACATATTCTCAAACATTTCATATCTTTCCTGTGTCCGCATCAATTCTTACTTATCCCTGATCTTCCACATAACATCCTTCTTTAAATGACTCATACTGCACACAATTCTAAAATATATGATCTACCGTTTTATCCTCCGTTCCACAATTACAGAGACCTTCATCTTTTCTCCCAATACATTGTAAATACGTTTCAAAATTGTCGTGTCCTAATATGAACTCTTTCACCTGAGGTGTCAAACGGAACCATTATCTCCCTCTTGCCATGTATTCTACTTGTGGTATATATTCTTGAGTCAACCGTCCTTCGATACTCTTATACCAATACTCATGTCTGCCACCCCTATAGCAGTTCTTGTATTAGTCTTTTGCATTTTTCTTTGTCTGTTGTTTCTCCATTTCTTTCTATATAATAATAATAAACTTTAGTGTCAAAAAAGCTGTAGCAAACTTCATATGACTACGTGGGGGATAACGAACCAAGTCCATTTGCTTGTTATTCTTCTTAAAAGGTACCGATATTGCTGCGATTGCTGATGATTCGGTACGGGACGATTGGAAGTGGGGACAGGTTGCTTTGTTAAAGCTCGCCTCTCACACCTGTGCTTCTTGCGATGGCATTGCCAACGGATGTCACCTGAAACCCGCGTGAATACCATTATCATTCACCGTGGAGTAACTAGAGAAGAGTCGGTTTCAATGTCGTACTGTTAAGCGACATCGGAGCTGCAAAAGTCAGATATGGGTAGTTAAAGGGCTTGTACCAAAATTTGTGAGAGAGAATGCACAACGTGCATTGAAAACGTTTATTGAGGAATAAGTAATAGAATAATTATGAGAACTACTATATCTATATTCTAGTACATATTTACATCCCATAAAGAACCATAAATTTGAGCCATAATAAAAAACACTATTTCAAAATCATTCCTCATTTGCCAAAAATATTAAACTAGTAATAAGTAGAATTACGTTTGGTATTTATTTGAATTAGAAAACATAAATGTAACACTACGAAACTCGTTACGATGATATAAATGTCACACATTTTTATATTACCAAAATATCAAAGGTAGATCACCAATATTTTATCCCAAAGTTACGTTCAGCGTGGTTAAATAAACACTAATGAAATTGGCCCAAATGTTAAGTATTTACTCAGTTTATTTATATGCACGATATTTTTTAGTTAATAAGAAAATGACTTTCACAGACATCAACAATTGAATATCTTCAAATTCTACTATAAGGGTAGTTTCGTTGCGTTTCTACAATATAATCAACAGAGGACATTTTTAAATTGTGGAAACAAAATACACTCAAGAGGTATTGAAAATGTTGTTTCATTAATAATATCAATACTGGCGGAGCTGAATACTGAAATTACATACCTATTTATATCATAGAGATATCAGTATTGTTTACCTTTGCATTCCACACGTAGCGTCTACGGTATCTAGTTTTATAATATAAATATAAAACCTATATTATTGTAAAGTAAATACATACTTAGGCAAGTTCTTACTTATCAACCAATAACTGTTCTATGAAATTAATTCGTATCTACTTTTATGAACACATCGCGTGACAAGCTTTTTGAAGACAAATAATTCAACATAAAATATTCAGTCATTTTCAGCAATAAAGATAGAAAGTACGTTTATGAAATACTAATGTGAAATATGTACGGAGGAATCAGAATTTATTAATGAATTACCTCAACAAAAAAAGTAAACTAATTTTATTCATTTCAGTACATGGAATAAATAAAACTTGTTTTTTGAAATCTTATATTTAATATTGTATTACCTGGTCACTTTCTTGGATTTGCATTACATATTGAAACGATATTTACACAGTTGCTTTCTTAGGGTAGGGTCTAGGATCTAAGCTAAGATCCGTTGTGATACAACATGGAAGTTAAGAGTAATTATTTACCAGAGTAATTACTGTTCTTTTTATGCTCACGTAATTCATTCCTTACTATAGGTGATAGTTAACCGGGTAAATATGAATGATAATAAATACAAAACCTATCTTCTTAATGTGGTTCAATTTTATAATTTTAACAATTCAAAACTTATCGAAGAGGTTTCACACTATTTCCACCCGAGGATGCTTTTTACTCATCGAACTTAAGTTTAAATCTTGAACAATATTGGTATTTCCTTCTGAGACTGTGATACCGTGTATAATTTATAATTAGTGGTATACTTGGTAGCATTCACTATATATGTTTCCTTATGTTTTCCAAACTTTTCTATAAAATTTCCATGAATATCTGCTCTCAAATATTTTGCTTTTTTGGTAACTTTTCCTACCTTTTATCTCTTAAACAAAACTCATGATAATAAAATATTAATTTTGTTTCCTGTGCGTTTCAACTCTTAGAGATTGAATTTATTTTCGTATATTAACGAGTTCCAAACATCAACATTTTCTTAAATCAACATTTTAGTTGCAAATATTAGTTTGATTGAATTTATGTATTACCAATTTAATTCATTATTATATGTATTTTACTAGTTGAAATGAATTCCATTATAGTTCGTATTGAGCAGCTCCTTGCTGCAAGTGCTGCTCCTGGCGGCGTTGTCAGTCATCTCGAGCGCAATTCCTCGGCCGCAGACCATCTACTTGACCGGACCCGTGGTGCAACCTGGCGTCGTTCTGCTTCAACACGAACTGCAGCCAGCCATTGTCCCTAGTTATCAATTGCAATCGTAAGTAATTCCTAAAGAAATGCTTGGAATATTTGTTCTTCTTCTATCCCATCCAGGAAACATATACCCCTTGTATCAAAGAGCAAAATTCCCATGTAAGTGACATATTCCTCTGATTTAGTCACCTGACAGTCTAGTGTATTAGGGAAGAAA
Source organism: Laupala kohalensis (assembly GCA_002313205.1). Lineage (NCBI taxonomy): Eukaryota > Metazoa > Arthropoda > Insecta > Orthoptera > Trigonidiidae > Laupala > Laupala kohalensis. Next base: position 133,289 of record NNCF01128559.1, on the reverse strand, counting down.
TACAAATTACAACTAAAAGTTAAGACCAATAAGTGTAAAGACAAATGAGAATGAATATTATTATAGATGGGTAAAATAAACAAAATGTTATACACTGCTTATTCAGGGAAAATCGAATTCCTTCCTATGGGTAAAGAGATAAAGAGCAATGAATACTTTTTGTTTAGCGACATTAAACCCTCATAAAATCAGATCCCACTAAGAACTGTAATGTGACACAATGTAAGCCATTTAGATGAGAGTTACCTTACGAGACAATTATATTATTTCATGACTATCCAACAACGAGAAAAACGTACTTCATAAATTTTTACAATGGAATAAAAAATAAGTCTTTCACAAAAACAATATTTGCTTCTCATTCATCAAAACAATAAATAAGCTAAATTGTTCTGTGCTTGGTTCTCCTGGTTGAATTTCAGTCAGATATAATTTCTGGTCCGACAGTTACGGAGGGGGCGTATAAAAATCTTGGCATAAATAAAAAATAAGAAAGTAATTAACTTTCAAAAATCATTTAAAAACTGCGTACGACCACGTTGATGACAATAAACTAATTAAGTAACTTACAAAGAAAATTTTATTTTTACAATACGTAAAAATTCTCATTTTTCATTAACAAAATATTAATAAGTAATTTTGTCAATATTTGTTTTTGTATGATAGGTATAACAGTGTGAATTGTTTACACAGAGTGAAATATTTTCCATTACCCCTGAGCACTCAATTAAGAAATGTGCAGTAGTCCTTTTGTCATATACGTGACTTAGTGTCCACTTGCTATAAATAATCTACAAATAGTAATGGGCATGATATACACAGGAAGAACTGGATAATGGAAATACTTCGATTTTTTTGCATACTTTTTTAGTTTTTTTTTCACCGTGGTTCCATTTACCGAAAAATTAAATATCCATGGCAATACATTACCCAAGCACGAGAGAATCGAAAGAAATGTTTATCATCTCATAACATACAAAAAAATAACATAATGCTCTATTGTGATAAATGACTTTCTTAATTGTAATCTTGGCAATCCAAAGCTGTATCATAATTAAGAATATCATTTACTTCAATGGTAATAACAATTCATGTATGTGCCAACATATTTCGTTATTTGTAACAATACAGCATCACTTCACTCTAATACACAATAAAATATATCTGCACAATAAAAACTAATAATAATTACTATTCGTGTGGTGCGCAGATTGCATCCGCAGCTTCTGTTGCGCGCCGATGAGAACCCCGGAGAAGGCAACAGTGAAGGCGCGAGCACTGAGAAGCCCGCCGAAGGAGGTGGAGGAGGATGGGGCGAATGGATCACCAGCTTCTTGCCTTCTGGCGTTGGAGGAGGGAGTGACAGCGTGAGTATGGAATGGTTTTATTCCAAAAAAACATTATTATTGTATTGCCATTAACTCGTTCTAGTACACACTCATGATTACATACAGAACTCAGTTACATAGAAGATAACAAACTAATATGACTGTACATACTCTGGTGACTTATAGCTATTATGTTTGCTCGCCGCCGAATCACTCCGGGTTCAATTCTCTACGGGACCAGAGAAAAAAAATGTAGCTTTTCACTTCAATGTCCAAGTTTATATAGCTGTGACTACTGAAAAGCAAACCCTCCTTCTTCTACCCACCTCCTACTACTCCTAGTAACACTAACTCTTTCTATTTAACGACTCCTACTAACATCTCTACTTGGGCCAAGTTGTTGGTAAACCCAGCTAATTGGCCCACCTGCTAACAATAGCCCTACCACCCACCTCCTGCCTCCTATCGTCCCATGTAGAATAGCTTCAATAGCACGCTACATTTCCCATTTACAAATACTACAATAAGTGTATAAAAACTAAGCTCATCAGTTAGTTTAGATGTACACGTTTGTGACTATTAAGTCCGATGTGGGAGGTGATCACCTGGTCAAGGTCACGGCATTTAACGCGGCCAGGTGGGGGGCTGCCCAGTGTTCGCTTCCTCAGATCATTGTATTTGGCGACCGATTTCTTACATTCAGGACTATCCAGTCACTCTCAGAGAGAATTACTACATTGAGATAGAGACTCATAAATTTAAGAAATTGTATTACTGGTTCCAAAAAAGTAATTCAAAACTGCGAATGACCATTTGGAGGTCGATACCTGACTTTCCCGTAGCAAGTGAGGGAGCATCCAATCGTTTCCGATCAAAGCAACAGAAAAACGGAGAAAAAAACTGTGCAGGGTAGGGCTGTCGCATTTTGTGTTCCCGTCTAGTGTTGTCTCGACGATAATCAGAGATAGTGTACAGAAAAGTTCCAAAAATGTGTAGAGATTAGAAGAATAACAACTATCAAGCAATCATATGTATGAATTATAATAATTTTTTGTTTTTTAATTTCTTAAACTGCTCTGATAAAGTACACACTGAATTTAAAAATTTGTGAATTCACTATATTTTACTATAATTATTTATGTTACATTATATATTAAAACATCATGATGTTAAGCATTTACTTCTGGTACGTCAATTCCAATAATTTTCTCCTTCAAGAGAATGAAATTTAGTTTTCGTCAATGTTTATACAAAATAAGAATGAACTCTCCATGGACGAACTCCTTAACTTTCAAATTATTTCAAAATGTACTCGTCGGATACGCTAACTTAATTCATATCCTCTTCATTGTTAACTGGATGTGGATTTGTCATCTAAGAATCAGATTGCAAATTTTGCTCTTTACTGATAACTCTTATTTTCTATGTAATATTTTAAAATCTCATGATGTTTTATCCGAGCTCTCCTTGCAGTTCCATGCCAGTTATCTTATTGTAAATATTGACAACACAGTATCTTTGTTGGGTTTTTTTACAACAATATAATCTAAAATCTCTCCCAAATGTCACTTTCGACAAGCGGACACATATAACAGGTCAAGATAATCCTTTCGCTGCGTTCAGAGAATAAATTAGCTTATTGTCCTCCATGTGGATCTTCATACGTTTCAACTGCGTTTCTTGTGATAATTTATTTATTTAACAGCTTCTTCAGCATCACTGTTTCTATAATATTAAGGATTTTAATGATTTTAGTAAAAGAAATTAATATTTTTTTGTATCACCTATTATATATTCAAGTTAATATTTGATAGGATAATGTGGATTCTTAAAATTTATAATTTCATATATACTTAAAACGTCATATGAATAGTACTTTTAATAATATAACAATCAATGAAAATATGAAATTTGCTTTACTTTTAATTGCATACTTATAATTGTTCCTCCTTTTTTCACAAGTAATATTTTCATCTTTAATCATGCTTGTCACTATTGAGCACATTTCTTCTATAGACGTAACCTGATCGGGTTTTTCTACGGTTTTTCATTGATCGAAATTGATGGGGTGTCCCTAGTTTTCTTACGGAGGTTTTCTTGGTCCTCATTTTAAAACTAAAATTTTCAAAACAAAGGAATTTGAATTCGTTGCTGTTTTTTTAAGTTTATATAATGACGATATTAATTTCTAAATTCAAAATATCACATTATTATAATGCAAAGCCATTTTTAATGTATTTTTGATCTAATTGCAACTCTTCCTCTGAAATCTGAGAGCTACTTCAGGGATGTTGGGCGAATTTTCATGTTGAGATATCGTTAAAAAAGAAACGGAAGAAACAATAAGTTTTAGCTCAGGTTCATGTTCTACATTTTGAAATAACGTTTCTGGCACAAGCTCTTTTTACGGTTACTTAAACGTTTCCTGTCCCGGTCACTGGCAATAACATGAGAGAAATTGCTCTCCATGAACATTCGTGTTCTTTTAAGAAATGAAATACAGCCGACCACAAATTAGACATTATTTAAAATCAAATATTCCATTTCTAGAATGATATCGTACAAAAAGAATGAAGAATGTATGTACTACATCTTCCCAAATTATCCATTACATGCAAATGTAATGATACAGTTTCTGGATTTATTCGACAAAAGTCGTGTTAATCCATTCGTGAATTTATATTTCTTGATTAGTACTACTGTTTTTAATAATGCACTTTAGTTAATTTTGGAAACTACGTCATTTCTGCTATTATTTACTCAGAACCAATTTTCACCCATGATATGTCCTATCCTGAGCACTGATAACATTTAAAATTTTCTACCGAGAGGAATCGATCTTTTTCGAACATAACATAGTACAACTAAAATATGAAGTTTTCTTATCTTTCTCTTGTGGTCCTGTTTAGTAAAATGTAAACAGATCGCGAATATCTCCTTTTGTAACATATTCTCCTTAATCCTATGTTATGAGAATGCAGATGTTGGAAGGTGTAGATGAAATTGGAAGGGAAATGAGAAATTGTGGAGGGATTTTATCTGTAAAATACCGAAATATGTTCAATGGTTATTTGCGAATAGACTAAGTACGATAGTTTTCTATTCAATGTTGAAAATATTTCTCCGGCAGATTTAATGAATCTGCAGAGGTTGGGACAAAAAAGATGCTACTCACGTCCAGGAGAAGTGTAACAAGCTTTGGAGAAGACAAATAAAGTCAGTCCAAAACTTTGGCAAGTTAAATTTATTAAAATCATTTCATAGACTTATAGCCAACATAGTATGAGTTTTTCTGAAAATTGTTAAACGACACCATGAATTGATATATACGCAAACTTCATTACAAACACTACAAACTCATGCAAATGAAATAATCTAATACGAATTAAAAATTGAATAAGATAACTGTAGGTACGTTTATTGAAGGAGTAAAATTATACCACAGATTTTCCTCGCAAAAGTGGAAATGGGTCCGAGACATGTAGATAACGTCTTATGATAAATTGAAAAATACACAGGTGGTCTTAATAAAAACTTTCACTAATTATGCAAGCTTTGTTCCGTAAAAAATAAGTAGAAATATTAATATAACACAGCTAAATATTCCACGAAGCAGTTTCCTTTTGAATTATTGTGTTCTCCGAGTCTGCATAAAAGAACCTCAAGAATAGTGTTAAGGCTGGTAGGAATCACACCAGCAAAAAAAGGGTTGGAAAGAACCGAACTAGTTTCGCCTCGCATCTGCAGCCTTCAACAGAGCGAGGTCATCCAGTTATTTGCAGGTTTTCCCCTCAGGCAGATCCGCTTTTCAGATGAGGCATCTCAGACGATAATTCATCAGGCGCTTTGAAATTACTCACTAGGTTCATTAAGGGAAGCTTCATATTGTAGAAATTACAGAAAATTTTGAAAAAAACTGCGCAGTAGGTGTTGATGGACATGTTTCTTCTCCTGGGCAATAATATTTTATTTCATTTTTTCATACAACACCTTTTCGTTTTTCGTTTCATACAACATATTTTAGCTACAAGTCTATGAAGAACATTTTATTTTTCATATGCTATTCGACTAAAGAAAAATCTAAACGCTAAAATATCTAAACAATTAAATGATCGATGTTATTTTGAAATATGAATGTCGAAAATGAATAGTAATTTCGATCAAGGTTTGTGTGAAATGCTTATTATATAAGATTAATGAACCAATGTTTAGATGGCACGCAAATCTACATCGTTCGATGGTTATTGATAAAATTGTGTGGAAAGGTCTAGATGAACAGTATATTATAAATTTTTCCCGGCACTCGTGGACGGACATTCTCCCATTATATTGTGGAAATATTTGTACTTAACGTAGTGAAATTATGTGAAACGGACCGAAATAGCCCGATTCAAACTCCCGCATGAGACGTTCAGTGAGTTCTGCTAATGGCAACATAAGAGGAATGAGATAATATTATGTTCTCTGAAACTGGCGATATTCCAGTTTTTACACTACTACCATTTTAGAATATATTTCATTATAAAATAGCAATGGAATGGGGACGTAATAAGGGAGATTTGATAATAGTTTCAAAAGTGAGAGAAAGAAAATAGTTTCCCAAAGAATAAGGAAAAATAAGTGATGTGCATCATATTCCCTGAACTATGCATGGGAAATTATGATACGCTCTAGTAGTTGAAAATAATTTCAAACAATCCAGAAAAGAATGCTAGATACAAGAGTGCTACAGTGCTACAAAAATTCCGAATCGAATAATGAACAACTTTTTGCTGTATGGTGGTGTTTGAAATATTATTTCTTGAAAATTCGCTCAAATTGTTCAATGAAAAATTAATTTCTAATAAATAATTCATTTATAATTTTAATGGTTATTTATCACAAATCTTTGAAACCCTTAAATATTTGAAGACCTTCGGGGAAACATCAACTTTGTCCATTTTTTTTCGAAATCTAGATTTTAACGTCAGGAGTACATGCTTGTGGCTCCCAAACTGAAGAGTCAACATACTCTCGTAAAAATGAAAGCAAAAGAAATGATCATTAGAACAGAAAATGTATAACAAGAAACTTGATTTTTCAGTTCCTGAAAATCTTTGTTTTTTTGGACAAAGTTAGTTTTTTCCCGGACACTCATCATATGCTTCATTTGAATGACGAAAGTATATATTATGTACCGAACTAAATACGGTTTAAAAACGAGAAAAAAAATCAACTGATTTGTTCACGTTCTATACGTAGTTATCTCAACTCAAAGTGAGTAGTGTCAAATATATTATGCGACCTCAAGATGGACTATAAAATATATCTTGTGACAGTTTTTAGTTCACTAGGTATAACCGTTTAATAAAAAACCTTAGGATTCACTGCGAAAATAAATACTATATGAATTTCAAGGATTGAACGCTTTTTTTCGTGTGTGGTTATTATTTAACGTCAATTTCATATTATCGAAAGAAAGAAATAATTGAAGACTTACGATCTTTTACGGACGAACAGTATATATTTGGTTAGCTTTTAATCACAAAATATATCCTGTTCGTCCGTGAAAGATAGAAAGTATTCAATTATGTATTTCATTTAATTACGTAATGGACGTTAGTTGTCGTGTTTCATATTATGTTGTTGTGTTGCTATATACACTTAACCCGAACGAAGCGATGTGAACTGAAAAAGTGTCACAATAAATATCGTGTTGTCCATCTTAAATTCGTATAATATATTTAATGAGACAAGATTTAAGATGAACATAAATTGTTTAATGTGAGTATTCTAGCAATTTAAACACCTTTGCAGTTATTTTCGTGCATTGTCTAACGAACGTCATTCAAATAACAAGGTATTTTACAATTTAATATTGAACATAAATAAAATTACACTTCAAACTCAAGCTTCCTATACTACATTTATGTATGGTTTGTTCGTATCTCTACTATTACTGATCACGTCAGCACATGGTTAATCTTCCAATGGGAAGGGTCATATTATTTGAAAGAATGTAGAAAGAGCGAGATACGAAACTGCAAAACGTCAAGCAGTAATGAACTAATATGTTTCTGATAAGTTTTCTATTAATTTCTTTTTGTTTTGTTTTGAATGGGTTGTAATTTGGCATTTACGTTCACTATTTCTTTTTTTTAATGCATATATCACCGGAATAGTAACATAAAACAATAAAGTAAAGAAATCAATTTGACCAAAAAGCAAATCATACATCGTGATGCTTCTAGAACAGATTTTTTAAGTTACACAACAAAACTATAAATATTAAAGATTCTTTATCCATCTCATATACCCAACTTCTTGTAATGTAGAACACGAGAAATATAGTGAGTTCTAAATTTAATATTCTTAACATGAAACTTCTACTTTCAACTTCTACGTATTTAAGACCCATGTATTCATGATATTGGAAGAAAGGATAATTGTTTCTGATTTGTTAGACACTGAAAATATATTAATAAATATTCGCTGCAATGGTTGTATATTATTAAATATATTTAACTACAATGAAAACTTACCATACTTGTTCAAAAACGTATTTAACGAATATTTTTTGCTACATTTATTGGAATCTTATTTCCATAAAAATATCTGAACTCCAGAATATATTATACTATTCGCATGAAACATGATAAAATGACTTCCGATGAGATTTTTCATGTTAATTAAAATGATATATTTCAGAGAAGCTATTAGCACATTTGCAATAACCTAGAAAATTTTGCAAAAAAGATCAACGGTTTTCTACAAATCAGGCGTTTGGAGACACACAAAAATATTACAGACGTGTATTCAATGAGACTGTTCTCTCAGTGACAATAATGAAATACCTTGTCGAGAGACACGGTAAGGCACCCGCTAAGAACGAGCTGGATATGAATATAATAAGTATTCGTATAATGAATCACAACAAATTACAATTAATAATCATCCAAAATGACTCCAATCTCTTGAGATGTTAGACATATATTTTTGTTGCCTCGCACTCGACAAACTAAGATTAATTTTAATTTAAATGCTTGATTGTCATTTGTATATTTAGTAGAATAATTCTCATCATGTTTTATCTTTTAAAAAAATTGTGGAGTGAAAGTTAGAACAAGTATAACGAATGTGTTAATGATGTTTTATTTGATAATTTTGGTAGTATTCGTCACTTCTCAATATAGTATGCCGTAATCTACACAAACGAACTTTGCTGTTGATTGAAAGGTTTTCAAACTTTCAAAATTTTCCGTCAAAAGTCATAAGTAATAAAATACTTTATTTAGGAGTAAGAACCTAAGCATAGTTTGTACCCTACTCCTTTGTCATTTAAAATTTAAAGCCAAAAAGGTTAGTCGCCGAAGGTTCGAAAGGATTATGTACTTGGCATATAAAATTTCTCACCAAAAGTACAATTGTCTTTTGCTATTTTGAGCTGATTTAGCACCACTTAGCCATGATGTAATGAACTTGTCATCACATCATGTTGCCCGTCCCTAGCCACGAAAAGGCGGGTGTTCTCTACTATCTAGCAAGCTCCGTCGAAAAGAAAAGTTGACATCAGCTCAAAGTTACGCAGTGACTGACATTAATGTAGAAAAATTTGTCTAAAAGAGTAAAAATCCGGAGTGTAAGATTTTTTGAAAAATATACCATAGATAGGTAGTAATTTAAAATAAGAAAAGTAAAGTAGAAAGTAAAGTAGTAAAGTAAAGTAAAAGTAACAGAACTATAAATTACACATTACTAATTAGATAAAAGATGTAAAGCTATCAAAGAGATAAAGTAATTAAAGAAAAGAAACGAGTAAACAGATGGACTAGCTAAAAGTTGAAATGATAGGGTAAGATATATAGATGATAAATAAAGAACAAGCAAAGTAAAAAAGAAAAGAATTCTAAAACCACAGATACATGTTAGAATTCATGGTAAAATACAGCAACTAAATAAATAAACAAATAAATAAAAACATTCAAAATACAAAAATATAAAAATTGAAAGGTTTAACGAAAGTGTATCAATTACAAATGTCTCTCTGGCATCCACAGTCCACGACTGCGAAGCCCGAAGCAGAGTCCACTTCCACTGCGCCAGCCACTGCGCCGCCAGCTGGTGCACCCACCCGTCTCGAAGAACTGGAACCCGCCCTCCCGGCCGGCCACCTCCCCATCGCTCCCTTCCCTAGCGTCCTACGCCCAGCAGCTTCGGGAGGCACCGAGCAACGGTACATCCCCGGCCCACCACAATTCTTCGGCAATTACGCCGGACTGAAGCGTCTCGGTATTCAGAACTTGCATAACAAGGGGGCGCTGCCTCCGGCGCACACCTTCCTGTTGGGAAGAGGACAGCCCGTGGCGCCGGGCGCTCCGGGCTCCGGCTTCGCGCATCTCGGAGGGAAACCGGAGCCTGAGAAATTTAGTGAGCCCGCAGGCACTGCTGCGATCGCGTTTCAGAAAATGCTGCTGGCACAACGCTTTGCTGAGCAACAAGTTGCAGGTGATGACACTTATTCAAGTACTACTTACGGCAATTTCCTTTGTACTTCATAATTTGTGGCAAGTCCGCTCTTACCGAAACGTTTAATTCATAGAACTCTCAATTAATGGAAAAAGTAAACAAATTATTAATAATTTTGGAAATAAAAAATAGTGTAAATAGAGCAGAATGAATTTTCTACATAATGCAAATTCTCCATAAACTTAAGAATAGATTTTTATGAATTGTTGTTTTGAGTCCAGTCATTTAAACTCCTTTCTTTTACTAAAAAATAATTTTTATTCCCCTATTCTTTCTTTTACCGACAAAATACAATTCTTACATTAGAATTTGCCTTCTGTCAGATAGAAACACCCATTTTAATGACATTTATCAAAATTCACTACCTTGAAAAAATATAGTATGTTTTATTCTTTTAATTTTGGTACAACAGTTTTTGAACTACGAATTTATATTTTAGTGAAACTCTTATGGACGGCATTTTAGTCAATCCTATTGAAAAAATCTTAAGTATTGTTTAGAATTGCATGCATTTTGTCGAGTTACATTATATTTTACGTAAATCTCACTTCTTTTAGTTGTGAACAATAGCGTGACCAGGTTTAGAGTTCCTTTATTAGGTTGAATATCATGTTAAAATTTGCTACTTTTGGTAAAACGTTGTCGGAGGAACAAGAATAAAAATTTTGAATTGACATCTAGTTGGGTTTTTTTACTCTCTTTATTTGGCGAGTGCTCTTTCAACCGGGTATCAGCCATCCTCAGACCCTCATACTGTCATTGTTAGAGACAAAAGATTACCGATAGTTGGAATAATTCTCGTGAAATAAGAGTAGAAAAGGGAAAGAATGTCTATTCAATGTTGTTATTCATGTTAAAATATTAATTCGATGAGTCTTTAGTTTAATTTCGAATGTCTTGGGACACAGGACTTCGTGAGAAGCCATCTGGAGAGAACGAAGGCGCAGCTGCTGGCGATGCAGAAGACGTCGAAGCAGGCGAGAGTCCTGGACCTTCGGTGGCTCAAGTGAAGCCTCAAGCCATCGCGTTGGCGGGTCCAGGAGGCGTCGCATCCGCTGCGCCAGTCGGCACCGCGCTCGTCGGCCCAGGAGGACTCGCTGTGGCAGCGCCGGCCGCCACTGCCGTCGCTGGACCATCGGGTGGAGCACCCCTCATCGTTCCAGCTTCCACCAGCAAAGTGATCGCCGCATACTTCCGACAGCCGGCGGCGCCAGGCACCGTTCGCGCCCCGGCACCGTCAGCGGCGTTGCGTTACCAACGAGGCACTGCTTCGTTGCCAGCAGTGGTGGCGCTCGATCCTTAAAAGCATGAACGCTACCGGATTGATACGTTTAAGTATACAGGAAGAAAAATAACAAAACCGTCCATATTTCACTCTAGAGAAGGATATAAATTTTCCTTAATAAATGGATAACATGACGGAATTTTATCCGGATGGCATCACAATTAAAATATGTCTTGTCCCCCTTCCGCCAATGCAAGACATAATTCATTAATAGCTCTCAAAATAACCAAATAAACGAATATATCTTCAAAGTCACAAACTTGAGTCTCCTCTCCAATCTGCAATGCATCAGATTCTCAAAATTTCCTGGCAAATTTAAAAACTGCAATTCAATTTCTAATTTCTCGCCACCTGGATTAATATCTTCCTATGCTTAGTTCAACGTTGATATCCACCGAACAATCCTGATTTTTTACTAGTTTAAAACTACCCCACCAATCCTTCGGGCACTGAGGTCAAACATGAATTGATACATGCAAAATAATTTAATTATTTAATGTTCTGAAACTGAACAAGTTCATCCTCAATAAGTGCACTACTTTGCATTTACGGTTGCCGTATGTTAGAACCAGTGTTTCAATGAATAAGAGAAACTTTCACTGCATTCGCTACGACATGCATCGACATGTGCTACAGTGCACAGTGAAATCTCTTCTGCCCCTCGAACCTCGTGCCAAGTTCCAGAACTTCCCACGGAACAAAAGATTCTTGGACAGGTTCCGTTCGCCGTTCCAGATCGGAAACGGCACTACTCTGCCAAATCTCTCGCCTAACGACACCTGTTAGCGCTTTATCCTCCCACATCATTCCAAAAGAAACTCGAATACACAATTTAGTCAATCGAGTTTCTACAATAAATAATGCTTGCGTTATTTATGCATAATACAATTCATTTAACCTCATTGCCTGAATTTTTGATAAATGCTTTGATGCTGTATTTACAGCATGGACTGTGTATTTATAAGTGTACCGTTACTGTAGTTTTAATATCTATGTTACGGTCACTGAATTTTCCATACATGTTTTTAGAAATATAAAGAATATTTTCAAACACTTTAATATTTATTTTTGGACACCCTTCGTACCATTACTCTTGCACTCGAGAATATTGGGTTCATGAAATATATTGTATTAGTAATTATGAGTGAAAAATAGTTATTGATGCTACAGTAAATTCAGTGCTTTTTTATGTAAAAGTTTTGATAGTATTTTAATTTCATAACAAGTCTTCTCAGTACTGAGCAAAATTATCTGTAAAAAATATTTTGCATGGGAAGTTCCTTAAATAATTCCAACCGAGATATGGATCATAATAAGCAAAATTTTGTTTTATGGAATACATACAGCAAACTACTTCCTCGCTCTCCAACATCGACTCAAATGAGTCTCAATAACGAATCAAAGACTGATACTTTTGGGCTAATTAACGCATTCTATGCGACTATTTTTACTTGAAACTCCCATCAAAGTAAATTGATTCATCCAATTGCACTTTCTCCAAGCATATAGTACGGATTATTTAGTTATATTAGACGAGTTCATCTAAATGCATTCTTAATCTCATAATATATATATATATATATATATATATATATATATATATATATATATATATATATATATATATATATATTCTACAAGTTACTAATGAGAATACAATAAAACAATTCAAATGATGAAGTTCTGGTGAGTTATATTAATTTTCAGTTAATAATATTCGCTCCAGAATGTGAACCATTCCACAGCACTTGTTGAGCTTCTTCTATTTTCTTAAAAGCTTTTCTAGGAAATGCCTCGTCTGCAGCACATGATTATTGAAAGGTTCTCTATTTTTATCGTCTCATAGTTGTTTCATTCTATGTATGATTCCCTCTGCCCTACCTTACGTCCATCTATTCGAGTCTTCTTCTATTCAGCTGCCAAAATAACTTTTACACTACCAAGCCCCATTACACATAAAAACAATTTTATTGAATTATATTGTCACTATATTCGTTGGTTAATATTTATGAGCTTAAATGACGCGTGGTTACTCGACCACTCGGATAAACAACCGGGGTGCCATTTTGTTCACAGTGAGAGGGAAAGTGCACAGGGAGGGTCCAGGCGCGACGCCAAGCAATGCGCGGACAGGTAGGAACTCTTCCGAGTAACTCACGTTGCGAATTGCCAATTGTGGATTACCTCATCTTCACCAACATCGCTTGCTTCGCGACCTATCCTACCCCACAGAGGAAACTTCATCGAGAAACAGACTCACCCCTTTCCTTATCGGAACATGCAGACGGGTAATTTTATCTTCACGGAAACAGTTATGATGTACTTAGTAGTCTCATCTACTCATGAAGCTCAATAAAAGAAAAGAAATAAGGTATCTAAACGCCCAATGTGATTTTAAAAACTAATTTTCGTTTTTGGTACATATATACACCTCATCTGTAATTTGTTACACATCCTATATGCTGTCCCTTATATATCTCATGTTCAAAACACTAGGCTCTTTATATAATTGTTTGGAAAACTTTTGAAAACTCAAAAAACACAGGAAACTTTGTTTTTTTTACAACTCGTTTTTTATCTTATTTTTAAAGATTCATGGTTCCCTTTCAAACATGATCTAAAATCTATTTAAAATAAACAATTTCTAGCGAGAGAAAGCCAGAATAACTTCAGTGTACTTGGCTACACCGTTTTCTGCCTTTGTTCAGTAAACAGTTAGTTCAGTTCAGTTCAATAAACAGTTAGAAAAGTAAGAGTTCTTTCTTTTTCAAGTTTGTCGCTCGAAGACTAGTTTGAATCACCTCGAGGTATGACTAAGTACCCTTCCGACCTCTAACCTGTTTATTCGAGGAATTTTATAGTGGCGATGGGGGTGATAGCAATGCGTAAATGCATTCCATTCACATTCATGGGTATAACACATGAAAACACCTATATCTTACTCGGATTAAAACCCAGAACCATTGGCTATAGAAAAGACCTCGGCCTCAAGCCGACTGAGCTCCCAGGTGGTATCGGCATTACAAAATCTCCTAAGTTATCCTGAAGTGTAACAACCATTTACTAACACGGATAAAATGTAAATAAAAGCAATTGCTAGTTCAATGGCTTCACTATTCAGGGATAAAAAAAAGAAACAAGGTTTACGGTAGACACGATTCGCGTTTCTGCTCTTTACAGCACCAAGAAGAGAGACTATAAATGCAACTACCACTGATCGCGTGACCTGGAAATTTCTCCTCCACACTGAACGAGTTTTAATGAATGGGATTACGTGATAGTTCCTGCTCCACAGACCTTCCAAATGAATCCACGGCGAAAAGAAACAATCAACGCATCGTAATCGTTCTTTTACCGTTACACAGTGAGCGCGGTAGATTAGGAAGGAATATCTATACAAATTTAGCCAAATTATTTCCATTATTTTAAAAAATATTGTGACACAATGTTTTCAGTTTCTTCAAACATCTTTTATATTTATGAAACAAACCTATAACATAGCAAAGATTTATACTGTGTAAACTATGAATATGAAAATGTGTTATTTATGGATACATGTGATAAGTAAGGTTTATACTTGATTATCAAGAAAATATAAAATCTTCTGTGTTCAAGATCTCATAAAACATAAAGTGAAGACCTTACAGTTTTTAAATATCCGTAAATAATTCTAAATATTTTTGAGTTCCCGATTTTTTGTCTAGCATGGTTGAATACTTTTACGATTCCTCAGTATAAATCTCTCCGCAAATTGTAATTAAAAGTTCTCCATCAATACATAGAACTTCATTCGTGTACTCAGAAACGGACTGTCACGTCAAATCAAGAAACAGTATTTACAGAGCTACAATACAAAACCGGTACTAATTATGCATTTTCTTTCACGTAATCTAGTTTGATAGATCCACTGAAAACTTTCAAGATAAAACAAGGATTTGTGTCAAAGATATTTGACAACACATTATTAAAATATAGCTTTAAATTATAATGTAATGAATGAATTCCATTCCGGAAAAGATTTTTTATTGTTTAGTTCTTAAATTTAATAGACCGACAATTGGGTTATATGTTTCACCGTTTGAAGACTGTAAGCCGTTCCGTTAACTGGGCTTCTTTAGTCAAATCCGATTCTCGGCTCGTAATGGGGATTTTTACGCAAAACCATCCGAAGTTCTTAGAATCTTCGCGAGGCGATTCGGAGATGCAATTACGTGTAAGCAGTTGCCCTCGATTACGTGCAACGAGAGACTCGTGGCTAAAAGGAGTGTCTCTGTAGGATAAGGATTCAACTTATTTTATTTTATAAACAAATTCTTTTTATCAAACCTTGGATAAATATAGAATATTGAAAATATATTTCCAAATCCCTTAAAAATTTGTTAGGATGTAAACCACCTGTCCCTTCAAATCGAAGGTCACGTGGTATTGAAACCACAGGTGCACTAACACTGGCTGATGGACTAGTTTCCATATTTTCGCATTTTTCTGAAATGCGTTGAATTTCATCTCGTACTGTCAGCATTCTTCCCTCAACTTGTCTTTCTACCCGACTCAATTTGAATCAATTCATCATTTAATTGTTGTTTTTGAGCGCTGATGGCCTCTTTATTTTCCTGCGATAATTTTGTGCGATAATTCTATTTTATCTTCTCTGATTGCTGTTTTTAAATTGGTTACTAACTGAGCTACATTTGTCGCAAGAGAATCAATACATTGCAATTTTGATCAATTTTCTCTTCCACCTGATCTATTCTACTTTCTTGCTTACCTATTTTCTGCTCTACGATCTCTATTCTTTCTTCCGCTTCCCGAATGTTTATTGCAACTGATTCAGTGTGGTCATTTAGTCGATCCTCGACCACCCTAATCGATCTTCGCATGCGCTCATTTTCAGCTCTTATTGATTCAAATTTTTGATCTATCAAATAGAAACCATACACCAGTAATTGTACCAGGAAACCACAGCGTGGGTGGAACTCCGCAGAGAAGTGATATTTCGTAGTAGGTAGAATATTGACCAAATTCAATCTTCTAGTTCTATTTGATTTCTGACAGTTTCAAACGATTTCTGACGTATAGAGACCAAGGACCATCGAATTTCTACTATGAATCTGTTGGTGAATATCCGTAAATGGTAGTAGAGATCAAAATGAATGAACTTTAGGTCCAAATATGTAATATAATGTCAAGTATTGTCATGGAATGTCTCCGAACAGAAAGATGCCTTAAAACAATAAATAAAAAGTTCTCTGTTAGGTATGGGATTTATAAGAAAGAAAATGAAAAAATGAAAAATTCCATAACGTGAGATGTAATAAATATAATGGAGACAAAGTTAAAGAGCGAGATTCAAATAAAGAAAAAGTAATTTACAGTTGTGCAAAAAGCTTGACTTTTTTTCAGTCAGCTTTGCAATTTTTAAGAACAAAATTTTTTTACGTTGTGATAGTTATAAGAAACAGTACATAGTGATTTCAATTAAAATTTGAAACGAATCGGAAAGACAAAAAATCCACAACATCAATGTGAAGAAGATAATGAGACTTGAACATGTTCCATAGAATTGTACGATTACAGTCAAAATGTTTCCATGTTTAAAACTGTTGGGTATACTTAAATTTGGGGATATGAAAAATTAATAGAGAACAAGGTCAATAATGAGAATTTTAAGACATACTTAATTGAAATAGTAATTATGAGTAAAGTGACACCGGGAAAGAGAAGAGAACACGGATGAGAAAAGAGAAGGGAAATGGGAGTGAGTGATGGAAAGAAGAGGACGAAGATTACAACGACAAAGAACGTGGAAATGAGAAAGTAAAATGAGGAAAAAAGGATAATGAGAAGCCAACGGAGATTAACAGTAAAAGAGTGAATTGTGTGAATGTTAGAATAAATTTAATAATAAATTTATTGTCAAAAAACAGTACCAACTGCGTATGACCACGTGGAGGACAATAAACTAATTTATTGTATAAGAGTAGATGAATAATAGAAATAGTAGTAGATGAATAGTAGATGAATAGTAGATGAATAATAGAAACGACGGATCTTTGCACTGACTTCGATTAGGCTGGATTTTAAGCGTAGGGTTAATTAAAGTTAAAAACACATACGTGAGGTATAGAAACACTATATCCATAGACCTTTCTCGAAACGTGCATTGATAAAGATTTAAAATGGAATGGGAACCTGAGTAGTTATAAAAAATTGATAGTAGTTTGAACAGACGAGAAAAAACTTAACACATACTTCGGAATCAGAAATGATAATTCATCTTGGTCATGATAAATTTATTGTGTGACATCTTAAGAGGACCTCTCATCGCGGTAGTACAAATGTAATATCAAACCGTTGAAAGACTTTAAGAACTTTCTAAAGTCCTTTATAGCATAACTAGCTCATTTTTTCGGCGTTGCCAGGGTTTTTATATAATATTTTAAATTCATCTGTGAGTTTCCATATTTCTCTGCTTTCGTGATATTAAATTTTCACTCTTTTATTTCAAAAATTAAATACCACGAAGAAAATACACACAATTTTAATCACTGCATCCTAATATGTACGTAATTACGACTTATTTTAACATCCGGTTAGAAGGAAAACTGTTTATATACAGAAAACTTTATAAAAGCGCATAGTTAAAACATCTCAATTCTTTGGTTTTCATTTTACTTTTAGGTAATGTACTCGAAAACAATGTTCTTTATAACCTTTATATAATTTTGCTTCTGCTATACGGTCACTTAGATTATAATTCCATTAAATTGTCCGACTCACGTGACGAAATTGAACTCTGGCGGACATATTAGTAAGCTTCATAGCCAACAGACACGAGATTGAAAATTTACATCTAATGATTAGCAGCCAATTTTAATTATTTTCTTATCTCATAATGAATCAATACTGACCATACTATTTACTTTGCTTGCAATAACCCTTAAGAAGAGTCTTTTGAAATTTCAAATAATCTCATCGATTATGTTTTCCGATTTCCATTCCACTGACATTCGTTAGAATTCACTTTTATTGGTATAGATTAAACAGAAAACATGGTTAATAAAATCTATCATTTGTCTCCTCAACCATCCATCATATTTATCACAATTCTAGCAAAAGAATTTCCTGACAAAAAAATTCATTTATATAGGACTCTTTTTATGAATAAACGTTCGCCTCAGGTAAAAACGTTCGTCTGACTGACGAATGAACGCAAACCGCAGATCATATACGTCTATTCACTAATAAATTCTTACATCTAACTCAATGCATCAAACCTACAGTCTGAATAGTCATACAAATTACTAAAATGAGATCATTGCCAGAGAATGGTACTCATAGAGAAGGTGCTGATAGTCTGGGTGGGCTTAGGAAGCATAAAGTCACAAAATAAATGGAAGGGTAACGTACGCAATTCGTAGACGAACGAAGATCAGTTGTCTAATAAAAAAAAGTATGATTGGATGTTTGCTCTGTCCAGAATAAAAATCTATACCATTTGATCTATAACTTTCTCAATCTTGGTGACTTTGTAGTCAAAACGAGCTTGTGCAATATTTTAATTTTTTCCTATTACGTGCCAATGGAAACTCAGTATTTTTCTTGAAGACACTCTGAAGAATAATACTGGTTCACTAAGCACAGTTGTAAAGGGAGTGCTGTTTCTTTAAAATATCAACGAACAATGTTGTATTAACTATTAATATATCTATAAAAAAGATATATAAACTATGTGAAGGACGAAAGAGATCATTTCAAACTCTTTGGAGACGGTGAGTGGGTTCAGCTAGTTATGACGTATATCATGGTGAGAATTTTTCATTTATTTTGCCACGGCTGCCTGGCCGCCTCGTCTACATACATTGTTATTATAGGGCTCATATATGTTCGTTCTGCATGATGTTATCTGCATAATTTCTCTTGCCTCTTAGCCATTGATTATCTTCTTCAACAATCGTGTTCCTGCCGCAGGATAACAAGCGCCAAATCTTTCCTCACTCTTTAATTTCCCTCATGAGGACGTCTCGTGTCTTTCCAATATCCTTTACATATTGCCGAAATATGGTATATTTTTCCATTCTCACATATTCACTTCTATTAGCCACGTTACTTATATCTAGTTTTTGTAACTCCTGAATAAACCTTGCCATCTCTGCACCAAATAGTGTGCATTCCCACGTGAAGTGTTCCACTGTATCTTCATCATCCCCACAAATTCACACACATTTTTCCTTTCGATCCATTTTTCTCAGGTGTTCGCTAAAATTTCCATGACCCGTCTTGAATTCTATAACATACTGGTTTATCCTGAACCATTTCTCTCGCTTATGTACAACATCACATGAGGAATGTATTCATGGGTCTCCCGTCCTTTTGTAGTCCTATCCTACCGTATCAGCTGCGCTAGCATTAATATTTGTGTTATTCTCTTGCGGGTTCCCTTTCTTCTCTTGTCATTGTTTCTCCATTAATTATGACTGCTCCTTCTTGTACACCGTTGATACCTCACCATGGTTATATCATATATAAGTCTAGCAATTTTATTACATTCAAAACATTGGGTCTCCGATGACGAATGTTTCGTAGTTTTCTTCTCTCCTAACACATTTTACCCCAAGTGATGTATTCGATTATAATCAAATGTAACGCTGTCTCCATCGGAAACACCATTTTACATATTTCAACTTTTCTAACTGTAACTCACACTCCCCTGAAAATCATGCTTTCTCTTTCCGAAGTTTCTTTAAAATGATTCGGAAGTGTAAAGGAATTATAGATACATAATTATACGTTGTGCATCCTTGCTTAATACTTTAATTTCATAGTTCTTTCGGGTACATGAGAAAAAAAGCCTACAAAAGGTGACCATTTCACTCGAATAGAAAATATACTGAGGAATTATTTTATTTTATTCTATTTTGTTTTGTTTATTTATTTATATTATGATTTTTACAACAATATACTTTTCTCTTTTACAAACACGTAAAGAAGTCACTAACACAAGTATTTTTCCCACTTTAATGCCCTTCTTGAATGCGCATAAAGTTTTTATCTTTTAATTGGGTAATATATCTTTGTAAAGTTTATGAATTTACGTCCCATTTTGACAGAATTAAATACTCTGTTCATTCTTCTTTCACCTGCATGCTCATTATATAAAATTATCCTGTCTCCTTTATTTTATATCTGCTCGTACAACATATTTCTTCTTTTTTTTTAGTGCGCAACTTGGCTCAATTGTAACAAATTGATTTTCGTTCCCGTAACCACTCTTCCCACTGTCGCAAATATTGTATGGTCATTTAAATCACGAATAAGAGTCCATTTCGCAGCCACTCTCCCTGCTGCATGCACCCACGCACAGCTCATGTTGCCGCAACAGCAGCTGCACGGAAAGTGCGTGCGTTGGCATCAAATGGTTTATTACAAGAAGCGACATAAGACGACGTCTCATGAATTTATTTCAAGAAAGAGTTTGTGGAAAGGAAGCAGAGCGTCAGAAGGTACCATAATTTCAGATAGTTTAAAGATAAGCATATCATGGCAGAATACTATATAACGAACGAAAACCAAGCATATTTGTAGACTTAGTATATGACGACAAATAAGGTGTTGGATTAAAAATTACGAAGCGTGTAAAAAAAGGAAAGTTAAATACCTTAAATTTAAACCAGGTAAACATTTGTTAACGAACGAAATTCCCGATGTAAACATGACAATTTATGACAATGGAGTCATATACTTTTATTTTACGAGCACTTCTCCTACGAATTCATTCATAAATCAAAAAATACCATTAGTTATAAAATTTAATCATTGTTGCTCAATTTTTGAGAGAAAATTTAGAATAAAATAACCTTTCAAAACCTGTCTAGATGTATTCGCGCTATTGTTTAATACATTACTTACATGTAGTAATGTTACTTATGTACATAATACACTGTCCTAGACTCGATTCAAACCTCCATCATATATTCACAGGGTCTAACACTGAATAACTCAAGCAACCAAGGTAACCATACAGTTATTCTGGTATATTTTTCTTACATATCTTTTCATGTCTCTTCCTTTAACTCCAAAATCTTAATTCTGGTGAAGCCCGTAACTATCCAGGATCATGTGTGTGATAGTGAACAAAAATTTGTCACCTCGATGGAGACAAAGTGTAAAACGAGGCTACTTTACTTTATGTAATAAAGAAATAACAATCATAAACCAAAAAGAAATTTCATTCTTCTATCTTTGTGACATACGTATTTCATGGACTTCCGTGAAAGGTTTAATGGAAATGCATAGGAGCGTGTTCAATTAGGCGATGTTACTTTTTTCGAGGTGATGTTTCTTCTTAATCGAACTGTCCCCACGCCTGACCCACTCAGAAAACAAGCTTCAACATATAGAAAGGGAAACCGCATGTAACAAGGTTATGAACGCCGGTTTCATATCATTGAGATAATAGATAGTTATAATTAAAAAATGAATATACAATGAATTACGTGTATTAAGTATTATTAATTTCACGCTAATCTTCCGCGTATGCGAGACTGATACATATATCAGGAGTGAAAAACATTGCCGAAAATTGGGCTGTACATTCCGGAAGTCATAAGCATTGCCAAAACGAGTCTGAGACATTTGTCGGAAAGTACGGAGCAAAAGGAGGTAAGAAGAATGAGGAAGACAAGCTACGAAAGAAGGTGGCCAGCACTCCGAGTCATAAATCAACGACGATTTCCTAATAACTTTCCAACTTAATGCATAACTTCGACAAACCACTCGATCTATTAACATGACAAACGGACAATAGGAAATTAAAAGATCAATAGAAGTGTAGAACACAAATATGAAGAATTATACCGATATTATCTCTAGATAATTCATAAAGTAAATTTAAAATAATTACGAACTTCGGGACAAAATGATATTACATTCCTTGATACTAACGCTAGAAATAAACATTTTGAAGTAATAGTTTTAATTTTTCCCACGCAATTAATATTTATTTAGTTCATATTCATCGAATTTATCACATTTGTTGTGCAATAAAGAATATTATAATACAAAATTATTTTCTTAATGTATCCCAAGCTTCCTTGCACATTTTTTACAGATAAGGAATGTATTAATGAAACGAACTAAAATAGTTCGGTTTTTCGATATTTGAAGAGAATTGTTGACCTTTACTTTTAATTGACCGATTAGTGCTTCCTCATAGTATATTACTGATTCTTTATCATAAGGAACCACGTATTTTCATTTTAGCAGAAATTTGGTTCAATAATGAAAAGTTCGTTTCTTTACCTCAATGTCAATTACTTCGTGAAGTATAAAGAATCACAAGGAAAGACAGATGGAGAAGTACTATAGGTAGATACTGTCAATGACACTTTTAACATTGTCACTTGATGTATTGATCACACATAATCTCAATTATTACAATTAATTATAACAGCTATAGGTGAAACAGATGGCTAGTGCATGCACTGCTTCCGCGTACCTACACGTGGAGAAGATATGTGGTAACATTCTTGTTAACAACATGTAAAAATGGCGAGCAGTAGGGAATTGAACGCGGGACTCCTACTTTGATGGCAGGGCTGTTGGCCACTAAAATGGGGTAGAAATGGCATCAGGTTGTGAAGGGATAACGGGTGGTGCAGTGATCAACATCCCTGGGATCAAAGCAGGAGTCCGGGATTCCATTCCCGGCTCTACATTTTCACGTGTCCGTAAGTAATCACAGATGGCTAGTCTCGCTAGGAAGATAGAACAGTGACTACGATCATCTCAACTTTCATTTATCTCAACAAAAAATAACATTAACTTCTTCATAAATCGTTCACTACAGAAGAATCATACTGGCGTAGACGCACTAGCTCTGAGCAGAGGAGATAAGTTTCCCATGATTCTCTGTGAGGATTTCAATTGCAAGTTGGTATTATTTTTTGTGGGGCTTTACGACCCGTCGACAACGAGGTCATTAGAGCACTAAAATTCTGTACAGGTAGGGAAAATACAGTTACACACTAGGGAAAGCCAACATGACTCTCCCCGCGTGTGGGACTCGCCGAATGACTCAACCATACCCACTAAAAACCTTCATGAATTACAATATATCAAAAACATATCTCAAAACATACATCAAAACATTGAGGACAAAAAATTAGGGGGGCACAAATAAGGGGGGACAAAAAATGAGGAAAATAAAATATACCCTAGATCTAATAGCGTCGGTATCGAAAAGAACAAGAGATGACCAAGGAAGGTCAGGAAAGAGAAAGGAAGGAGTCTCGCACAAGTAAGTGGAAGTAATGCCAGACTCAGTTCGGGGTCCCGTTTTCGCTAAACACGTACTTACTAGATGTAAGTCCCCTGGGGGGGGCAAGTTGGTATCAAAATACCCTGTATCTCATATTTGGGTTTAATTCACATTAAACCAATTTGAGAATAAATAATGATTCAATGATTGCAACGACATAAGTTGATACACGTATTCTTTTCCTTTACACTGTCAATGGTAAAAAGAAATACTATCAACGGCACATGTTGACTATTGTTCATACCGTAAACCCCCAAAACTTTACTTGAGTTATCATGAAAGCGAAAACGTAATTTGAAGTTATCAAGTCAACGCTAATGCAATATATTTGTAATGACGGCAAAGAACGGCTAAGAAATATCACTCTCAGCGGGTGTACTACTGTTCACGCGTCCATTTTGTTTTTCCCATACTGAGGCGGTGATAATTTAACTCACTTAAACAACTACTACATGTTTTAATAGCATGACGAATCAGAAAGAGACAACTCTCGTGGAGCGAGTGAAATACAGCTGACTCAATGGTTGAAAGAGAAATAACGAGAAAATTTTCTTCATACTTCTTTCCATAGGTTCAAATGAGAGAGGATTGAGAGTCATTAACATTGAAAAATACACAACAAATGTATGTAAACGAGCTAACTGTTAACGAAAGACGAGTAATGTGATAACGGGTATTGAAGAGTCAAAAGCGGATAATTTATGGGAAGAGATGCTCTCACAATTATTTCTAGTTCATCATTACACTATGGAGTTCCTTAGAAATGCAATGAGGCCACGCAATCCATCAAGAACACTATTTTTTTCTTTTGAGATAAAGAACACATGATTTGATATTACTAAAAAGTTACACCAAATTTCTTTCTCTAATGAAGTAGAAGTCCTTAGTACAACACCAATGCAGGTAAATAGGAACAGAAGCACAGTTCAAGAAGCGTCCAATCAAGTGAATGGACCCAGATACAGTCTCCAGCAAAACAAGGTGGAAACGAGCAATAGCAGAAAATTATCTCCGGGAAACCACAGGTTACTTATACGCACTTTTAGTCACGCTACACCAAAGCAGACACGCCGACTGCGAGGAGTCCCGCTTGCTCATCCCGGAAGGTAGCTCAGTGGGCCAGCGGCGGGCGCCGACAGCCATTGGTATGCTGAAGAGCAGGGACTCGCACGACGCAAACGTCGCCAAGTAGCCAGGAAACGCCGACGCTGCTCGGGAGAAGATGGTGACGTCGGAAGAAAGCGAAGATGTGGTGACTATGGAAGAGGATGATGATGGTGACTGAGATACATACGGTGAATGTGGTGAAGATGCGGACTACTAATCGACAATGGGGAACATGGCGATTCTTGAGCGTTTATTAAATGGCTATGAGAAAGCAAGAAGGATAACAGATATGACAAGGTAAGGAAAAGTCACACATGATTAGAGACATTTGTGAATGAGATTGAGTCATATAGAGTATTTCAAGAATATACTCATTGAATGATGTTAATTCAAGCTAAAAAGAATAAAGAAGTGTGAAGATTAGGGAACACTGAAGAAAATCATTGGTAAGCCTAAAAGAAGTGTAGATAAAAATGTTTAATGTAGCATTGAAATAAACCCTGGTAATAATGTTTAAAGGAACAGAGCAGTTACAAAATGATAATAAAATATTTTTTTTTAAAGGAATTAAGGGAAAAGAAATTCCTCGGTGTTGGTGATTAGGGGGAGGAGGACGCAAAGGAAGTAGTGGTGGAGGTGGTGGTCGTGATAGCAGTGGAAGGGATTATAGCGATGGTGAACTCTCGCCGAGGAGGCGTTGGCAACGGAGGCGGTGACGGAGCCTCACCGGCGTGGACGTCCATCGATTGCTCTCTCCCGCGGGCGACGTTATAAGGGCGGCGCGCCTGTGCCCGCGGCCACTCCACGAAGCATCGTGACGCTGCTTCAGCGCACCGGCACATCGCGCCAACACAGTCGTCGCAGCTGCCCCGCACCTGGGGTACCACCCGCAACAGCATGCGGCACTTCACGGTATTTGCTCCAGTTTTGCATTCAGTGTAGAGTGTCATTGTAATATATCATTAGTACATTTGTAATTATACCCTATATTTCGTCAAAAATGTGTTAATAAAAACAAATGTAAACATAGACTTCTGAGGCAGGAGTCAATATAAACTTTTTTTTTCGGTAAAAACCGCGTCGCAGTAGGCATAACTACCAACGTTTCGGCCTTGTTGCTGTGGCCTTCTTCAGTACTCTGCTGAGCAAGTGCGACAGCGACTTGGTCTGTACGACTCTGACATAGCCCTGGTCAGAGCAAGACGGTCAAAACGTTGGTAGTTATGTCTACTGAGACGCGGTTTGTCCCGGACAAACAAGTTTATAACAACAAAGCAGTTAAAAAATTAAATTTGCTACCTGTTTGTTTCAAAAGATGTTCAATAACTTTACAAGCTGCAAGAAACAAAGTATTTGGGATACACGCGTTTGGGATCAATTGAGCCAACTGCTTAATCCCACGGTTTAGTTTAGGGAAGTAGTAACAGCTGTTTACAACGACTCTCTCGTCTAACTGTAAGCGCGTGATTATATTTACCTCGCCAGATTTGTTCGGCAATTTGAAACTCAAAAATTACTAGCATGTTACAAAAGCAAAGAAGGAAAATATTTTCTTTCTAGAAACTTCGGCTCATAAATGTAAGGATCAAATTTTAGTTGAATGATACTCGAATTGATGTCTCCAAGTATTTTAAAAGCAATGAGGCCAATGTCTAGTTGAAATTCAAAAGCTTGGATTATAGACTACGTACATGATATATGCGAGGTATAATTGTCAAAAATTATTTTAGAACATTAAATCGACATAAATTGGGCACATATTTTTTTTTTAATTCGGTATGATACCAGAGTCATGCTAATAATAACTCAATTTACGTTTAAATCCGTTATACCATAGTCGCTCTCTTAAAATACTTTTTTACAACTTGAAATACCCAAGTTTTATTTATAAACCTGTACGTGAGGTCCGTTTGAGCACATTTTTCATATGTTGTTTCAGATACAAAATCCTAAATTATTTTCAACTTTTCAAAATACTACGTTTTTTTATTTATTCTACAGACCATCAAAACCGCTTACAAATTTGATCCGGTAGACGTACTTACACAGTAAAATTCATATACGCCCAGAAAAGTTTAAGAGTATTATATTTTCATTGACAACACTAAAGCTATTTCATTTGGTGGCGCTCTGCTTTATCTACCGTATATGACGAAGATTGACCAAGGTACATTATTCATATGTCATAACTAATATAATTCTGTTACGTTCACATTCTACATCTCAACGGAAAGTAAAATTAGACGGATAGAAATATTAGTATTACTCGAACCATTTATTTTCATGGTTACACAGTAATGATGGTTTCTTACTATGAGTGAGATATGTGTATCGATAACTCATAAATAAAACCATTAATTTACACGAATATCTGAAACAGATTTATCACAGGAGCCATTTTAACTTAGTAAGTAACTGCTGCTCTGTTCTGCGCAATGAAAACTTCTAATTCTTAATTCTACAGAGAAAAACATCGACAAAAAGGTAGGTCTTGTGATTAGCTTACGACAACTTACAACACGCAAAGCAATCTGGAGCAATTCTAATGAAGTTGCTAAGATAATTTATGATCTGGAAGTTTTTATAATTATTTGATAAATAGTACAATTAAAATAATATCAATATTTCGTTCATTGTTGTTTGCAACTTACGTAAGACGAATATACAGATCTCATTTCACACGAACTGAGGAAGTGAAATGTGCATCAAGCTAAGACGAAGTAAGAGCATGAAGAGACTAGAAGTGTAAATCAAGAAATCGTTTTACACTCCTAATTTGGGCTCTAAAATTGACCATCTCAAATTATACATCAGGCAAATATATAAGTCTACACATTTTTTAAGAAGTTAACTTTTGACCGGTAATATTCAGTTACGCCGCATGTTGTCAACTGAAAACGGTTAACCACAAGTTAAGCTGTACGCCAATTCCGATCGGAAAGATGTGTTGAGCATCGTTCGAAATAAGAACTTTCACTCAACAATAAATCAACTTCTGTGAGTGAAATTTCATATCGGGTTCGCCTAAAAAGGTGCAATCTGACTTCTAAAAAAGTTACACGTCAAAACTTTCGGTGTGAAACGAGAGATCGTGGAAATATCAGTTACTTTTAATAACTCAAAACCTTTCCTAGAAAAATCCACGCCATACGAAATATTATATTATAGTGATAACTTCTATTCACAATTTCTCCAATGGATTTCTTATTTTTTAACAAATGCCAAAAAACATTATTGGCCTGGGTTTTGCTCCGGTTTTCCTTCGAGGAAAGGCGGATTTCTTATACAGGCTCTCTAGACTTTGTCTAGGGGCGTGTTTATTGTAACAATAAATCGTGAATTTAGTGTTATTTCAATTCTTATGGTTTTTAAACACTATATCTATAGTGCGATAATAATTTGTACATGTAAATTTTTTGCGTTAATTTACAAACATATTGACATTCTATTAGAATTATAACTCGTAGCTAACTTTTCATCTTATCTAGGAATTTTTGCTGAAATTTTTGAATCCGCCTCTCTTAGAACCCTTGATCGGAATTGATGGGATGGTCCCTTGCTTGCTTCCGGAGAGTAAATTAGTATATTGTCCTCCACGTGGTCATATGCAGTTTGTACTGCTTTTTTGACAGTAAATTTATTATAAACTAATTTAACTTTCCTCATATTTCTCATTTAAAGGTTATTTTTATCCTTCAAATTTTGTATGCTTTTGTCTGTACATCGAATTAATCATTTCACTAAACCAATAGGTCAAATGATGGCATTACATATACATAAATTCTTTGAGTTTGAAAAGTAATACATGCCAATTATTAAATATTGATTATGTTCTTACTACTTTTGTGGTTTTAACTTCATAAATATTTGTGATAGAATTCTAAAACAAAAAAGTACTTAAATAAATTGTTTAATTGCTCCAAACTATATTTTCACCTTCATGAACGATCTGTCTAAAATACCATGCACTTCCCTGTTTACTCACGTATGGTGTATTGATGTGATATTAGTCACTTAACCCAGTGCTTTCCAACATACCGTAGCTCGCGGGCCCTTTTCAATACTTTCGGCCGCCAAGGGATGAGATTTGGTAAAATATTGTCCAACGAATAAAACGAGTGGGTCCTATTGATTTATTTATTATTCTCATCAATATTTTTTTTTTTTCAAGTTGAAAAAATTAAATATTATATTTCTTTATATTTGAAAAGTTTTTTTTAATGTTTAGTATTATAATAAAATGTTATCATATTTAATGTACGAAGGGGTAATTCCAACACAATTTTCCATTTTCTCTCACCGTACTTGCCACGTAAAATGTTAATTCTGAGAGCATAAATTTATAATACAATGTTGTTCCCCCAACTTTTAGTGTAAAATGTATTACAATAAAAAGAATTTAGTCAGAGTTGGTCAGCGCTTACTTAACCTCATCACTCATTAAATTTCATGCATATTGTTTCGAGTTGATGAGAAGTAAGAAAACGAGGAGCGTGTGCTGTCATGAGTGATAAATCTTATGAAAAACATCTAAAGGCAACACAATCATGAGCATTCTCTGTCCTCATTCGTACTGAGAAAATCGAAATGAAAAAGTGACATGCTCGAATGTTTACAACAGAGCAAATAATTTGCCAACAGATATAATAAAACTGTACATGATCACGTAGAGGATGAGAAGCTACTTTTCATTCCGTAAAAAGTCAAGGTACCATCGGGTCAATTCGATGAACATACAAAGGAGGATAGGAGAAAAATGTGGGTCGTGATGGTTACAAAAAGTTAATGTACTGAGTAATCGTGTATCCAGATTGAAAATGTTCTTATAATTATGAAAAATATGATTACTATGCATTAAATAAACAGTTTGTTATTTTTATAGTAATACATTTTATTTTTTCCATATTTGTTAGTCAAACTTGCTAACACCACAAATATTTGCAAAGTTAGTTCTAAAACTCTTATTATATCGGCACGTTTTACGTTCTAATAATTTTATTGTCCTACTAAATAATTGTTTTGTGAATATATCATATCTGAGTGAAAACGAAGATATGCAGACGTCCACTTTTTAACATCTTTTGAATTTCACACTGGATGGAAGCGGCGTGTGTAAGAGTAAGTGTCAACTTGAGCAATTCACATCTCGAGATCCGAACCGCTACTCGCTTGCGGTCCATCCACGTCCGTATGTCGCCGGGTGAACGTCCGACGACGACCATGTACCTTCATCCGAGTCTACGTATACTACTCCAAACGATTACTAACGGAATAACTATTATTATTTCATTATTATCTCGTCTTCATTTAGGATACGGTATTCCCTCCACCACACTCCCTGCAGTTCTGTCTGCATCGCTTCTCATACTTAAATTAAAACAACTCGAATAACACGTGTAACTGTTTCCATTACTTTATTGATCAGTATACATAATATTATAAAGATATCGTCTCAATCAATTACAAGTTTATTCGAAGCACGCACAAAATATTTTTAAAACATTTTTAGCCAGAGTCGGAAAATTATATTTATGATATACTTGTACATCATGATACGATACCATAATATTTGCAACGTGAAAGTTCATGATTATTGAATAATGTCCATCTGTATTCCAGATTTTTAAAAATTTCTGGGATGAAATAATGTGTGATTAATATTATAACTGTTAATATTATTTATTTGAATGAATTATACGAATTTTTAGGTGAGGTAAGAAAAATAAAATAAATTTCATATTTATAAATATATATATATATTTNNAAAATATATATTCTTCCTCTGTTGAAGCAAGTGGCGAGGAAGAGGGAGGTTGCTCCAGCATTGATGCGTATCACAAGAGGATTTCAGTGGTTAGAGAAACAACATTTATGTTTTTTATAAGTCCCGGAGAAGGAAATATATTTTCCAAAACGTTGGCAAAGGCGTGATTTTTTCCATCAATCATTCGTGTAATTTATTTAATTTTGGGGTCAATAAGTTCTAATATGATCATTCACTTGATTATAAGTTCCAGACATTGCATCTAATGGTTGAAATTCTAATATTAGGAGCTTACTTTTGGCAAAATGATATCGTGTATGTCTAATCTATGACGTAATCCATAAATATACTTGTAATCCATAAATAATGATGTTTGATATTTATTCAATGTTGGCGAAGGTATACTTCATATTTTAGGAATATATGTTCGAATAATATATATTTTAGGAGTATTTGTTCTGAGATCTGTGTTAACATTGAACATTTTGATCTGAGTGGAGAAATTAAATCTTGTAATGTTACCAACACTACACGAACTTTAGCAACACTTAAGTTATAGGCACAATGTCCTGGGTTTAAATGAAAATTAAAAGAATTATATATTGAACGTAAATTATTTATTTTTTAAACCAGAAGAAATTAAAGTATATGACAGAAAAATAAAGAATGAATAAGGCAAGGGCAATTAGAAAGCGGCCGATAAAACTCTGTGTTAACAGCAAGATATAGACAAGGAGGAAAAACAAATAAATATTAGACCCTAAAGATAAAAACCCGTTTGTTGATTGTTACACTGCAAAAATAAATTCAGCACAATTCAATAAAATGATTTGATGTTTGATTTTGTTATGTAAAAACCGGTGAATGAAAATTTGAAAATGTATTTCAAGATTTGGAAAACGAAAAGAAAATGAACTGTGTCTTCTTTTTTTTAAATTGGTTTATGGCAGAACTGTTGACACACGCAAGTAGGCAACCCACAAAACTTGTAAGCAACACACTACGCGACTCTCAAGCTCTTTGTTTCCGACATCCCATCGATTCCTTGGGAAGACGTTTCGTCGTGCAAAGAGTATAATTACCAGCGATTTATATCAACTACTGAAATTCATCAAAGAGTGCGTAATTATCGCCTTGTTGCAATAAGTTTAGTTCAATATTTCATACGATACATCTATTTCCGGTAAGTAGAAACAATCATTGATTGAACACACGTAACCTTTAAATAACGGTTAACCACGCCCAGACCGTCTCCAATTTTCCTTCAATAATTTTTTTTATCTGCGGTCTCCCTTTATTCTGTTGCATACCCAAAAGTAAAGCAGATAAACACGGATGTAAAACATATGTTTTGCAATATTTATGTGAACAATATCTTTCTAAATCTACAGTCGCACATTGTTCTCAACCAATTACTCACGATTTCAGACTTTGAGAGATAAAATAGTATGGTAATATAAAAATTAGATAATATATGGTATAACTCAACATTCTCTTTTCTATAACAATATTTTCCATGTTTTTGTTACACATATGGAAATTGATAGATAACATTTTAATTATATTTTATTAAAAAAAGAACTAAAAAACGAAATTCTTTCATTCACGAAACTCCAACCATCCATACACAATTTGTAGCTAATTGAATCTAAATATTTTTATGGGGCTTTAGGGCTTGCCAAATCTAAATATTGTAGGCAATCAATCACGACATGCTCGTATAAAA
Organism: Laupala kohalensis; assembly: GCA_002313205.1. Taxonomy (NCBI): domain Eukaryota; kingdom Metazoa; phylum Arthropoda; class Insecta; order Orthoptera; family Trigonidiidae; genus Laupala; species Laupala kohalensis. Next base: position 101,255 of record NNCF01128559.1, on the reverse strand, counting down.
AAGATTTGGAATAATGTGATTACAACTACCTGCCTTTTCAATCTAAACAGTCATACATACCGGGTTTAAGTAAAAAAATACGGAGTGATATTCTCACCCCCATTGATGTTTTATTTTTTAAGTACTTCTTATATATTTCTGCAAGAACACAACAATTATATACTCTAGTTGATCCACATAGAACAAAACGCTGAAAATGGTTACCTTACCACCATTTGAAGAAAATTGAATGCAAGTAAAATTCTGTAAGATAATCAGAACGTTTACTTTTGTTTAGCAAGGCTTAACCACACGATTACCTTAATAGAATTCAGATTCCCCTTTCTACCATTGTTGAAGGCAAGTTTTATTCGGTTTCATACTTATTAACATTGTTACCAGGACATCGTAACAATTATGAATTGTGCACGATAATTTGCAATGAAGTATCAAATAACTCACGTACAATTCTCTAGGCGAATATTGTTTATTATTTACCAGACGCGTTACCAGCATTCATTTGTCAGGACTAAAGCAGTCAAGTTACATACCTATAACATAAATATAATATATATTAGTCAAGAAGAGTCTTTTCTTGGAGTAATTTTTAAATTCTCTTTTCTTGGAAAAGAAAAGGTGAAATATAAAATAATATGAAACCACAGTCACACATTTTAATGCTCCAACCTACGATACATTTTTATGATTTGTTCCGTCCGGTTACCCAGAAAAGTAACGACATTTGCGAACTAATGTATACCTATGATGATTAGGTTACGATTAACGACACAGTGATATTGTAACAACTCAAGTATATTTCGGTAACAATAAGTACCGACTACATCCCCCGCGGTCAAGCCTTTTAAGTCGCCCTCGCGCGCAATCACAACAACGCACTCCATCTTGTCTTCTTCTTCACATCACGGCCACGGCCCTCTGCATAAGAGCCAAGGCCTACAGTAGCAAAGAATAGCGAGCAAACAAGGAACCTACAAAACGAGGTGTCAATGAACGTACGTCCACAAGTATAATTACAACGTAATCAACATGACTCAATTACGTTACACGTCGTAATTACATGATAGTACATCATGGCATCATCCACATGACGTTTCTGCCATTATCCAACAAGAATTAATATGAATATCAACGTTCACTTGTCGCAGCTCAAAGTTATCACCATGAGACAAAATAACAACCATTAATGCTATATGTCTGGTGGAGTACAAGTCGCAGCTCTCGCTCACTGATTAATTGCTATCACTTGCATGAGTTCAGACGCATCCACTACGCTCGTTGACTTGAAGTAATTGTGAAGCCACTTTTGAAGAGCACTTCTCTTGCAATTACATTACTACAACGCCGAGCTATCGCCACAAGCGAAACTCATCTCGTCGGAATATTCTGAGCCCGGCGAGATTCCCACGGCACGGCACTTCCACAATTGGAGCCCGCCGAAGAACCAAGCCGTCGCGGGACGCGACGACGCCTGCTCGAGTTGCCCGGACCAGCCTAGCTTGGAATCCTACTTCTTCCCGCGGAGATTTCCACGCTGCTACTCCGAGGTCCACTCTACACGTTACGCAAGTTTGACGGATACACGTCTGTCACACGGCTTTTAATAGTCGTTAATTCACATTTTGTACTGCTTATTCGTTTTAACTATTTGTTCTTGTATTACCTGCTTGTTTAACTTCAGATCAATTATTCACCATGAATAAGAAAACTAGTCAACGCTAATAAAAGCATTTCTGAGATCGAATACAATTTATTTATTTGGCTGAACAGAAGGGAATATTTGAACGGAGTTGCATCAAGTATTCCCCCGCGCAAAGCCACATAAATAAAGCTGTTGACCCCTTGTTACGTGATCTTTCAAGCAAACCTTCTGATATTCACTGATACATAATCAGTTCAAGCTCAATTTGCTGATTTACATCAGCTGGTGACCCATTACGTTTCTTTCGTTCAAGTTCTAAGTTAATTTTTAATTCCCCGCATTTTTGGGAGCCATCTTGTTCACTGAAAACCCTTTTACAGTTTTTAGTCATTATCTAGTAGTAATACGCATTTGGTAGACATTACCTATTTTTTTCTTGGGTTCTTTACACCCATTCTTATCTTTCCTCGCTTTCTTTTTATTTTAAAAAAGAAATTTTTACAATGCCCACCGAGGACTTGCCTCGTGATCATCCTCCCCGCACTTACGCCGCCGCGTTCCCCATGCCGCCATTCTGGCGCGACNGACAGCCAAGACAACCCCCTGATAGCCGAGATCTGGAGGAGAGCCCTCCCAGTGCAAATAAGAACTATATTAGCTGGAGGGTGCGCGAGAGACATCTCCGAACAGGCAACTTTCGCAGATAATATCGCCATAGTTTTAAACCCAACTAGTTCCGTGGCGGNACTTTCGCAGATAATATCGCTATAGTTTTAAACCCAACTAGTTCCGTGGCGGCTGCCCGCGAGACTGCGTCACCCGCAGACCCGCGGATGGATTATGTTTTGCAAACGCTGACGACACTTACCAGACAACTAGCCGAATTAAAATTGAATCAGTGCCCGAATTGCAGCTCACAGCGTAGTCAATCGCCATATCGCAACCAACGCAATTCTTCGCCTTATCGAGCTCGTTCACGATCTCAATCGAATTCAGACAAACAAAGTGGAATCTGTTGGTACCACTCGCGGTTCGGTAGTAGCGCACAGAGATGCGTTAAACCCTGTTCGTACTCAAAAAACGCGGACAGCCGTCCTTCGACCGAACGTTGAAGGACGGAGAGCAAGCGTGCGAACTGAACTTCTGTAACAGGCCAATCGGGAAACGCCCGTATGTATTTGAGCAAAGCACTGGCCTCCATTTCCTGGTCGATTCCGGCTCAGACGTTTCCTTGTTTCCCAAGAAACACTGGAAAAGCGATACTACTCCCACCGGCCTTGTCCTGAATGCTGCGAATGCAACTAATATAAAAACGTATGGAACGGCTCACCTGAAACTCCATCTCTCTCTCCGTCGAGAATTCTCTTGGAATTTCGTACTCGCCGATGTTCAAGACCCGATACTAGGGGCAGACTTCCTAACGCATTATAAGTTGATCCTGAACTGCGGAACCNTAGACGGTACGATACTTTAACAGGCATCTCCACCGGAACTAAATTCAACTCATGCAAGTGCGCTGAAGTTAAAATTCAAAAAGTTCAACATAACGATTTCGCTGAAATAGTTAACAAATTTCCGGATCTAACAAAACCATCTGGTACTTTTTGCAAAAGGCCCGACACTATGCACTATGTGTCAACAACTGACGGTCCACCAGTTACTTGCCGACCACGCCGATTAACGCCAGATAAGCTGGAGATAGTTCGAAACGAGTTCGAAAACCTAGTCCGAGCAGGAATAGTTCGCCACTCTCGTAGTCCATGGGGATCCCCCCTCCACTTGGTGAAAAAGCCAGACGGCACGTACCGCCCTTGCGGTGATTACCTNCGACAGGACAGTACCCGACGCGTACCCAATGAAACATATTCACGACTTTGCAAACAATCTAGCAGGCTCAACGATCTTTTCAAANCCAGATTCCGGTGAACCCAGCAGATATCCCAAAAACGGCCATAGTCACACCAGTCGGCTCTTTCGAATACATTCAAATGCCCTTCGGCCTAAAAAGCAGCGCGCAGACTTTTCAGCGCTTTATGGATCAGGTCACTTCCGGCCTCCCATTTATCTACACGTATATCGATGATATACTGGTATTTAGTAAAGATGCTGCGGAACACAAGACCCATCTTGAAACCCTTTTTCAGCGGCTGCGGGAGCATGAAGTGGTTATCAATACTCAAAAATCGACTTTTGGCGTCAGCGAGCTGACATTTTTGGGTTACACCATCAACGCCAAAGGCACCAGCCCACCGAACGATCGGGTGGCTGCCCTTCGCGCCATGGAACCACCGACAACTACAAAGGGTATGAGACGATTTCTGGGAATGTTAAACTTTTACAGAAGGTTCATCCCGAAAGCAGCAGTTCCACAAGCAGCCCTCGTCGACGCCATCTCCGGCGGCAAGAAAGACGGGACAAAGCCCTTCCCATGGACCGACGCCTTGACAGCAGCCTACCAAGATTGCAAGGAAAGTTTAGCGAAAGCTGTCACTTTAATGCACCCGCATAGCGACGCGCCCATTGCTCTTTTCACAGATGCCTCTGCAACGCATGTGGGATCCTGTCTTCAACAATATGTAAACCAGGAATGGCAGCCCCTTTCCTTTTACAGCAAGAAACTGACAGAGAGCCAAAGTAAAATGCCCGCATACTATCGTGAACTTTTAGCGATATTTGAGAGTGTCCACCACTTTAGGCACTGGTTTGAAGGCTTCAATATTGCAATCTACACCGACCATAAGCCATTGACCCACGCATTTCACCAGAAACGGGAGAAGCTGCCTCCCCAGCAGCTCAATCAATTACAATTCATTGCCCAGTTCTCTACGGACATTAGACATATTAAGGGTAGTGAGAATATAGTAGCCGACGCTATGTCCCGTGTCGAAGCAATAGCACTATTAACTGACGCTTTGAAACTCGCTCAGCTCCAGCTCGAGGATGCTGAGATCCAACAGTTGATCTCTTCAAAGCCGCAGGATTACGAGAGGGAACCAATTCACAATTCAGACTTGACTCTTGCCTGCAGGGCAGGCCGCCCCCTCGTTCCTAACGACCTCCGCAAACAAATTTTTGATGAGTTCCACAACTTATCACATCCCGGCCGCAAAGCCACTGCAAAATTGATAAAGAAGCGATATTTTTGGCCCAACATAAATCGCGATGTGAAGGAATGGACAACAACTTGTCTAAAATGTCAACAAAATAAAGTATTCCGCCACACCATCTCACCGTTAAGCTCGTTCCAACCACCGGAGAACCGTTTCGACGTAATTCACGTCGACATAGTCGGCCCCCTTCCTTCTTCGGAGGGCTATCGATACGCCTTAACAATAATCGACCGCTTTACTCGATGGTCAGAAGTTATCCCCATGACGGATATTACAGCGGAAAGTACTGCGAACGCACTGCTTCACGGGTGGATCGCCAGGTATGGCGTTCCTTCGAAAATAATCACCGATCAAGGCAGGCAATTTGAGAGCCAACTTTTTACCGAGTTGACACAACGCCTCGGTATTGTTAGACACCGCACTTGCGCATATCACCCGCAAGCGAACGGGATGATTGAGCGTCTCCACCGCCAATTAAAGGCAGCCCTCATGTCCCACGACACCACTTGGAGTAGGGCTCTCCCGATCATTATGTTGGGATTCCGTGCCGCGCACCGCGAAGACCTCAACGCTTCCACTGCGGAATTAGTTTTCGGTAAAGCATTAACGCTCCCTAGCGATATCCTTTGCGATAAAAATGAAAACGAAACATTCCCAACAAGCAGGTACGTACAGGACTTAGTGCAACGCATGCGGCAGATACAACCAGTTACTCCCAAACTTCAAACCCGGGAACCGTTCATACATAAGGAACTTGAAAACGCCACTCACGTATTCCTACGCAGCTCCCCATTCAGGAAAACCCTTGTCCCTCCGTACAACGGACCGTTCGAAGTGGTCTCAAAATCGGACGACAACAAAACCATAAACATTAAGATCAATGATAAAATCGTTCGGGTTAGCCTGGACCGTATAAAACCTGCGTTCATCACAGCAGACCCTACGTCCATCACCCACGAACCCTTTCCAGCATTCAACATAGTTCAACGCACTATGGAAACTGCACCAACGCCGCAACCTGGACACACACGTTCAGGACGAAGAATCAGATTCAACGAGGATCCGAACTTCTTCTACTACTAGAAAAATCAAACTATTATAATGCACTGTTACTAATACTTTACCTTTTATTTTTTCCTTTCTCTATCAAGGAGACCAGACTACATAGTACCACTAGCACCAAGCATCACGGTACTTTGTATCCAGCAAAATAAACGCAATGCAACGCGCACTTTCCCACCAATTTTTAATTTTAAATGTGGAAATATTTTCTTTTACCATGGCATTACTGTATGTACAAGACGCAGGAATATCCTATATCAACAGTAGTAAAATACTGTCCATCCAGGAACTTTCCAGTCTATACTACTTTAACACCTGTGAAAAACTAAATACAACCAGATAAATAAAGCTTATCGGATACAACCGCTGTTGAAACTGTTATAACTGTGAATGCATTAAACAGAATTGACCTCGACTATCCTAGTTGGAGAAAATTTGAGTTGAAGCAAGCACATTTATGGACGTCTGAACATGTTTATTTCCAACCCTCATTCGGCGCCCATTGATGCACATTTCACTAACACTCAACAATTTTCTTCCGCTTCCAACGCTGTCAACAAGACACACAGATTCTGCGACGAGATGTCAGCATCCTGCCGAGACCTCCTCTCCTCGCATCTTGGTCCAACACATCCTCGCAGCCTCCCTCCGGCTCGACACCTCGGTCCAACACAGCATCCCGGTCCCCAAGCACCCTGATCTTCATTCTAGTTCCTGCAACCTCAGCCTCTGGCTTCTCTTCAAGACCCTGCGCTACCAGAACGTCTTACTTCCGTAGATTTCACGAAGATGACTTCTTGAAGATCATCACTTTGAATGTTCATAAGGCGGGTCGTGGGCAGGTTTCCCTTAATATCCAGATTTTGGATTACGTACTTTTAAACGCTCACCACGTCAGGTTGAATGTTTAAAAGCCAAGGGTTTTTTCCCCACGACTTCAAAAAAATCTAGATTTCATATACCTAGATTTCAAGGGACGAATTCCCTTCGACCTGTTCTTTTTTCTCCGTCCTCCACGAAGTTTTTTTTGAACGAGGGGTAGTGATGTAACAACTCAAGTATATTTCGGTAACAATAAGTACCGACTACATCCCCCGCGGTCAAGCCTTTTAAGTCGCCCTCGCGCGCAATCACAAAAACGCACTCCATCTTGTCTTCTTCTTCACATCACGGCCACGGCCCTCTGCATAAGAGCCAAGGCCTACAGTAGCAAAGAATAGCGAGCAAACAAGGAACCTACAAAACGAGGTGTCAATGAACGTACGTCCACAAGTATAATTACAACGTAATCAACATGACGCAATTACGTTACACGTCGTAATTACATGATAGTACATCATGGCATCATCCACATGACGTTTCTGCCATTATCCAACAAGAATTAATATGAATATCAACGTTCACTTGTCGCTGCTCAAAGTTATCACCATGAGACAAAATAACAACCATTAATGCTATATGTCTGGTGGAGTACAAGTCGCAGCTCTCGCTCACTGATTAATTGCTATCACTTGCATGAGTTCAGACGCATCCACTACGCTCGTTGACTTGAAGTAATTGTGAAGCCACTTTTGAAGAGCACTTCTCTTGCAATTACATTACTACAACGCCGAGCTATCGCCACAAGCGAAACTCATCTCGTCGGAATATTCTGAGCCCGGCGAGATTCCCACGGCACGGCACTTCCACAATTGGAGCCCGCCGAAGAACCAAGCCGTCGCGGGACGCGACGACGCCGTTAATTCACATTTTGTACTGCTTATTCGTTTTAACTATTTGTTCTTGTATTACCTGCTTGTTTAACTTCAGATCAATTATTCACCATGAATAAGAAAACTAGTCAACGCTAATAAAAGCATTTCTGAGATCGAATACAATTTATTTATTTGGCTGAACAAAAGGGAATATTTGAACGGAGTTGCATCAAGTATTCCCTCGCGCAAAGCCACAATATAGTTCACACCATCCGACTAATTCCGAGAGTTTCATTACTGAGAGTCAATATCACGCCGCTATTCATTGAATGTCTTGTAGATTCTCCTTGGAAAATGTTTATCTCCACGTCTTATGCTTTGTTCTTTCTTAGGCTGGACTGTTGGCCGTCCTGGCTGCGATGGCGCCAGCGCCTGCTCTCGCTCACTTGCCCACCGGTAAACACTTGTACTCACCGTTGGTGCCACTACCGTTGCTGACACCATTATCTGCACCCGTTGGTGCTGCAGTTGCACCATCTCTCCATGCTCACCATGGGTAAGTAGTTAATTAAACCATTAACATATTACGTGACTGTGGCGAATACATTTATTTTTCTTTCTGTACAGTTACTTGCAGTCAGTAATGCAAATGATATATTGGTTGTCACTACATCCTGGGAAGGGCTCTAATGACGAGCCCTAAAGCCCCACAAAAAAAACCTACTTCCTGGGGTCTCATTCTACCGTTGGCGCCATTATCATAATGGTGATGCTGATGGTCATGAATGATAGGACTATCAGAATGAATTACATGAAGTGTATAATCGTACACACAAAAAAAGAATCTACTACTCCTTCGTGGGATTCGATCCTGCAAGCTGAATATCATGCACATATCTCTACCACCATCCACGATTATTAAAAACAATTTCCGACCTTATACCTGAAAAAGAACTCAGTACTGCGTTACCGAATCATGTTTAGAAAATATTTACAACATCCCTGACAGCTAACAGGGCTATCCTCGTATCCACTGTACGCACACACGCACTACTCGTATCCACTGTACGCATACAAGTCACAAATATTTGAAAATCGCTTCCTCCGCAACATCATAAAAGCGCCATGGTTTATTCCTAACGCATTGATCTATTATGAACTAGTTATTCCATTACATTCATCCGCCATAGTACAAACTGCAGCGAGATTTTACAAAGCATCCCGACAGCATCCACTTTCAACTGTGAAAATAACTTTCCAACACTAAAACAATCAAAAGTTTCCTCCCTCAAGAATAGTTTGGTCCGTTATTCACATAATTCAAACTTAAATACTCTGACACAATTTATTATTATATATTTCTATTCTATTTGTAATTCTGCATATAATTCCATATCCATAATGCATTTGACAAATGTTTATCCGTAACTATCATTCTAAACTAAAATATCTCTATACTATCTTACTGTAGCATAAGACTCTAAACAAACAAAAAAGCAGGAGGTGAAACAGAGCTAATATTAAGCATAAGCTTAACTCAATTCGTATTCATGATATGTTTTACCATGCTTTTGGGCGGAGAAAGGGTGTGAGGAATGAGGATAAATATATTTTCTTTTTTTTGGGGGGGGGGGGGCTTTAAGGATAAATATCATTTGACCTCACCTTTGTATATTTATTCACGTCGCAAGTGGTAAACATTAGATTTAAACCAACGATTGATCAAAGTAAGTTTAAACAAAATTAATCATCATTAATATTCGTGCGTAAACAAATCATATGGATCAGAAAATACGAATTCACCTCAATTAACCGGGTGCAAGTGCCTCAGGAGAATCAAGCAACATTTTTCAAGAATCAAGTTCTGGTTAATTTACATCTTGATCTTGAGCCTAAAACAAGGTCACTTGAATTGACCCACTCAACGTAATTTTACTGACAAGTTTGCAACATTCAAGTAACATCAACAAAGGGACTATTCCATAAATTCAGTCACAGTACTCGAGAAAAAATGGAGCAAACACAAGTTTTGGGATAGGAGTAAAGAGGTAATGTTAACAACCGTGCCAAAGACAGACTGATTAGGATAGCTTGTCAAAAATAAAAGTGGATTTCATTAGCATTTCCTTTTTACAGGATACTCAGGAAATAAAAATAAAATATAGAGACAAAATTCAAGTATCATGCATCTTAGTAACAACAAATCAAACAAAAATTCATTCATCAAAGCACACGTCGAGACGTCAATAAATTTTTCTTCTCCCTAGAATATTTAGAGGACGGTGTAAGTAATGTAATCTTGGCGCAGCATTTTCAAAGGACATGAAACAATATGTCTAGAACACGGTCACGAGATTTTAATCCAAATCCAAACAAAAAACTACGAATGCCGGGTGATTCATAAACAAAACTTTAACGAAACATGTTCGATACAAATAATAAGTTGGTAGTTGCACACACAAAAAAGTGTAATTAGAAAAATAAATCAGAGCAAATTAAGTGAACGAAATTGATAGCGAATTCGTGACTAATACCCGTGGAGAAAATGTCAAAATTTAATACACTTTCATACATACATACACGTATGCATAAGAAACTAGTATATATGTCTTTGGTAGGAATATAAAATTTAAGTATACATAGAAGTAAAACACTATCAAGGGATATCGGAAAAATTATTCTGAGTTAATGAAGTTATCATGAATTCAAGAATATCATCACAAGATTATTTGGTAAAAGAAATCTAAAGAAAATAGCCACCATCTCGTAATTATTGCGGTTTAATCATACTTGCTTTATCTTGTACAGTAACTTGACATACAAGAGTAAGATTATTTTTGTTATCCTTCCAAACCAGAGAAGAAACGCTGACAAACTTTTTGAAAATAGTATCAAAAAGAGGAAATCTCCTGATGGAGACGTGATGTTGGATTCTCAAAAACATGATCCTAAGATTCCATATCCTGAAAATTAAAAGATCAATTCTGTCCACAGGTTAACTTTGGTGTTTACTCCACTACCTGTGGTAGGAGCAGTTGGGGCACCTCATTCGCACATCCAAAACCACGTGCAAGCCTACGGGTCTCCACTCAAGATCTTCTTCACGCGCTTCCCACCCGTCGTCGAAGGTTGGGTGAACCGCATACAAAATCACTACTCCACGTACCTTCTTGGACAAGGGATATTTCCACAAGACATACCCCCGGTGCCACAACCACCCCTCCAGTATCCAGCTGTGCCTGCGATTCCAGCGACGCCTGCTATCCCCGCCATTCCCGCAGTTCCGGCATTTCCCATCTCCCCAACACAACCACCGGCCGCTGCTGCCCCGCTACCTCCGTTACCCGCTGCTGGTCCTGGAGGAGCAATCTCCCCAGCGCTCCAACCATTCCCTCAGGAAACTCCTTCTGGCTTCCCGACGTTCTCTCAGCAGCCTGCAGCCGATGCTTCCAACAACACAGCCACCTCCGTTGCCGTCGCTGGAGCGGACGGAGCGGGAGCTTCAGTTCCTTTCCCAGCGGAAGCTTCCACTGAAGCTGTAGCCGCTGTCACAACCACCACGACCACTACGACACAACCTACCACAACCAGCACAACCACCGCGACGTCGCCACCATTTGTTCCGGAACAAACGCCGTATCCGGAGCAACGTCCGGATGTGCAGCCATCGCCCGGACCCTACCATTACCCTCCGCCACACCAACGTTTAGTATATCCTGCGTCCCCGTTTCAGCCTCTCCGCTCTTTTAGGCCACGCAGCTACTATTGAGAAGTAAACTTTATGGACTTGTACATACATGAAACATTGAGAAAAAAGAGGTTCCTATATCACGAATATTTTGTGACACGATGTAAGTGCAAAGTAAACGTTAGTTCTATGTTCGTTAATCAAATCATAACCTCAGTTTAATGTACAAGAAGACACAATACAAATGTGTTGGTAGTATTAGGTAAGATTTGATAAAGGAGACAGCATATTTCATCTTAACTTTACAATGTGCTCGAACGAAAAGGATTGCTTCTGCGTGCACTGTTCTAAACATATCTGGCCTATGAGTGTACCAAAAATTCAAAATCATTCTATTTTTGTTGATTTTTCAATATATTTTATAATTTATTTTCATTATCAAATAATTACTTCACTTTCTAAATATACGTAAACTTAACATCTTTTGAACGAGTGTTATTTCAAATAAATTTCTTATTAAATCAGTACATTCAGCTTTAAAAATATAAGACAATTATATTTGCGATTATTATTCAGAAATTAATTGCATGATACTTAACGAAAAACATCATTTTAAATACTTCATAACTGTATTTTCATCTATAAGCCAGGGATGAATAGTTTTTGAAAGAATATGGCTTTGAGGGAAGTCTCTGTACAGAACTAAAAAATAACTAAATAAAAAACTTCAGTTAACTAATGAGAAGACGTACAACAGAATTAAGTCTAATGTATTGTACAGTAAAGAAATTTGTTGAGTAACTAGAGTTCTCAGGAATAGTTCCATAATACTAGTAATTAACGTTACATCTTTGTGAGAATCACAATGAAAAACCACTGACAAACTGTCTTCTAACCAGGAGAAGGACCTCCAAGAAATGTTATTGTTATTATCTCCAATGTCCATATTGGTTCAAATACATTTAAAGAGTCATTTTACTCAGGAAATGTATGGAATCTGGCAAAACATTCGTTCACGTGGTCCTAATTCATTCAGGAACAGAATAATCAAATAATTTGGGACACGGTTTAAATGTATATTGAACTTATTTCAAGACAATTTAATGTACATATATTAAGAATGTTTTAAAGTAATTGAAAGTTATTTGTCAACCACGTTGAATGTTTTTCTAGAGATCTTAATGTAACTTTTGGATAAGTAAACACCGTGTTACGTGACATATTTAAACAAAATATATTTTTTGATATTTCAAAATAAAATATATTTACGTATTAATGTTTTAATGTTAATATTCCACATAAATATGGAAATATTTCAGCTAATAAATCAACAATGTTTATTCCGATTAACCATATCGGAATAAATCAATTTTTTTAGAAAATTGTTGTGCCAAAAAAGAAGCTGTTATATAGGATTTGATTATGTTTAAATGCTCATAGCAAAAGTTGATCATTGCAAACGTTGTTCATTGAAAAAATTGAATAGTTATATTTTTGTTCAACTTTCCAGATTCAGAATATAAAGATAAGGAAGAGGGAGTAGAAGAAGTGTAACATATTATAACTAAAAACATTCTTGTGATATGTTTTGTAAAACGTATGGAGACAATTTGTTTCCTACAGAAGGCGTCATTCCCTTTTGAGACTATTCCACTTAATTTTGCCTTTGGCCATGAAATGCACAATCTCTTAACAGCAAACGATAATTAATAAACACACACAAATATCAGTGTTCTATGGCGTAACAAAGTGGTCTAGAATTTTAATGGTCTACCAATCAGACATTGCTCCGTATCCTGGAATTTGCTGTTGTTTAATATGCGTTCACATGCAAAGATACGAAGCAGATAGAAAATTATACAAAGTTGCTTCGAGTGCAACAGTATGGTCTTCTGCAGATTGAACGTAGGTGATGTCCAAATCTGTTGCAATATGAACAGAAATGAGAACCGAAAACCTTATGAACTTTTAACTATTAATGACCAGTTGATTTCGAGAACAGAGAAATGGTTGTTATACTGTAATGTACTGACATGTTTTCTCGATCTTTAATTTCCTTGTTGTGGATGACGTTCACCGAAGTTAAGATTCATGATTAGTAGTTTCAATGATTTATATAACTACTCCTACAGTTGACCTACGAATTATTCCTTTGAGCACTATATGCATCTTTACTCAAACATATTTTTTCAATTTATTTACACAGTATTTTATTAATTACAAATTCTTATAATGACACAGTTAATCAAAGCTGTGCGAACAACAAGAAGCCACCAAATAGGTATTTTCACGTACTAATGAAGGTTTATTTTTCCATGGGTAAACAATTCCCACGAATACACTTTTAGCAGAGTACTAATGCCTCTGATATCACAATTGACAAGGCATGGTTAGGTCCAACAGTACTATATTGGTAGCAATTAGATATCCTCATAAGCACCTAGATGGGGATATGGAAAATATTTTTATAAATTCAATTGAGAAATTATATGAATAGTCCAGGGCGTAAAATTAATTTAACCCTTGTTTCATGGAAAAGAAATATTGAAAAGTATGATAAAGGGAAGAAACTCTTCATAACCTTTAGATGTATTCCATAATAAATTAATACACAGGTAATATATTCAATGAATTTTTATTATAAAAGTAAAAGTCATTCGTCGACAGATCGATGTTTAGAAATAAATGAACATAAAATTTGTGTCCAAGCTTTGGATTGTCCCAGCCTGACGATGCCAACTACGTCTGTAAAAAATCTTTCACTCGTAAAAAAATTGTTGAATGTTATGTTTTTTATTTTTATTAATTTTCTTTTTTTTAACCTCTGGGTGGTTCCGGACTAGGTTTTCTTCCGGTACTCCCACATTATGAAATATTCTACTCCATACATACGTACCGACTTATAAAGCTAAAGTATGGAATAGAATACATTAATTTCGTTAATTTAGAGTAGTTCCTTAAATTATATGAAGCTCAATGTTGACATGGAAGGATGAAATGAACATTACCACGAATGGATTCTTGAGAGAGACACCAGAGATAGCCTGCAAGAGAAAGAGAAACGCGCAGAGTCTCACAGAACGAACCAAAAAGGGTGCGGCACACGAAGACGTGTGTGGGGGAGAGGTTGAAAGATGTTAATTACATCTCCTAGAACCAGTGCGGTGAGCGAGCAAGAAAGGCAGGGAGGGGCAGAAGCTGGGTCTGGCGACCCAAGCGTCCGGGAATGACCCCGGTAGGGCGTTCACCTATGCCCGACTCAACACGGAACCTGTGGGACGAGTTAACTCTTCGACTGTGTACATCGACGGCCACGGTAGCAGTGGAGGTATGGCGGTGGCGACGAGACACACATCTTTGAATCAATTGAAACACTCGTGGGAGGTATTGGTACAATAGAAATACTGAACGAAAGTGGAGCTATCCCTAAGAAGTTTTTTCCCCTTTCTTATTATGACAGATATTACACGAATAACCAAAATTTATTACACATTTCAATAACTTGTCTTTTCTGTAATTTGGAAATGGAATAAAGTTTGAGATTTCAACTATTCGTATTATTTTTATAAATTTATTCCATTTAATATATCTAAATTTGATTCGAGGACGTTCTGGTGAAGTATCTAAAAGAATCAAAGGATTTTTTATCTTCTAGTACCTTATTTTAGTTGCAGGATGAGGATTTTTAAGATTACTCAAATGATGTCTCGAAAAACATTCGAAAAAAGAATTCTCTATGAAATTCCATCGACAGCGTTCGCATGATAGCACCAGTAAGATGGGTTAATGCAAAGTAAAATAGCGATTAGATGCAAATTTACACACCATTCAATTGCTACTAGATACCTGTGATGACAAATTGCTTCAACGATGAAAGTATTAATAAGTACAAAAGTATTAATTACGTTGTGGACGTTATGAACCCTATATATTTTGATAGAGTGATTAATGATGATAAATGAAGATAAATAAAATATCAAATGATTTCCCAGAATTGTGTATTGCAAATATTTTCAGGTAATTTATTTATCTCATGACACACAGGGAGGTACATGCCATTAGAAGTACTGTTCCACCTCGCCATGCTTTGGGTGAAGGAATTGGGAAGGAGAGAGATTGTCACTGCGCGGTACTGGACGAGACAAGATCTTAATCACAAGTATTGAAATCAAATGCTGAACAACAGCGTTCCACTGTCTCTTCAGACTGTGGCATACCTCGGCGAGGGCGTCGGGAGCTGTCCGCCCTGGACCTTCCAAACGGTTCACCAAAATAACGTACTCGTAAACTTGAACCTAAATAAATTCTTAACCTTTCTTACAACAATAAAATAAACAGTAGCTAGACTTATTAAATACACCTCAAATGCATTATACAATATACATTACTGAGCACATTAAATATCAACTTTCAATTTTTTTACCAGATCTAAAACGTCTCTGTATATGAACAAGGGGTGTCTCCAGAAAGAATTCCGCCCCGGGTTTATTAGGTGTATGTACGCTACTGGATAACTGTACAATTTACTTCAACAATTGCCTCACGTCAGTACGTAAATGAATGAACAATCACTTTTCTTTCATTTTCCTACAAAATATCATTGTTAATTTGTTTTTTATTTACTTTACAGCACGTCAAAAACAGAAAATCTTTCGAAAAATATATTAGAATGAAATTACTCGATGAATAGCCTACCCGAAACAGAAAACGAATGATTTGGCATTTTGAAAGACATTCCTCTGTTTACCTGTTTGTAACCAGTAAAAAAATGAAGAGGAAATTGCATCTAATGTTAGTTTTGTCCAAAGAAATCTATTACGACACCCCACAAAAAATATGCCTCTCAACTTTAGGACTCTTCTTCTTTTTTCTCAACACAGGTAATAAAGAAAACTCTTCTACATCGAACATAGATTCGATGATTCGAAATCATATCTAAAACGTTTAAACGTACATTTCTCAATTTTCACTACAATGGGGATAAATTTCATTTTTTCGGAAAATAATTTTTTTCGCATATCTTACTTCTTAGTATTTATATGAGCACAATAGGTAAATAAATATTCCACAAACATTAAAAACTGAACCGCCAGCAAATCGCACCGAAAATTGTCTGGAAACTACAAGAAAGACAGTGCATGTTTTCCGAGATATGCAAAATGTATACTTTTACATCGAGATCTTTTCAGTCGCATTCCTTGAACATGGTTCATTAGTTGTGTACAATGTCCACGTACAATGCGAGCTGAAGTTATAACAGAGCTAAGTTTTTAATACACACAATAACGTCGGAAACTATGAGAAGAGGCTGTCACGATTCGTTTACCGTTGTTTTAATAAACAACAATATTATCGAATCTGAGAAGGGGCTTCCCGATTCGTTAAGATCTAAACACTTCCTGTGACCTACTTTCAAAAACTCGCCTCGTTTCTCTATCCCTCGAACAAAATAATTCAAAATGCTAAAACAGTGGGTTTGTTTCAATGTCAAACATAGATTTGTGCTTGTTATAAATCGTTGGTACATGCAGCCAAAATTTCAGCAACCAAAACCCAACAACAATACAAAATTATTTTTATGGTCTTTCGAAATATGAATTCACGTCACATGATGGAACATCTATCATTAATCAGGATTCTTGGCATAAATGTAAAAGGAAAAAGATAAGGTAATCATAAGTGCGATAAAAATCAATTACACTGATAATGAGAACAACTAATACTCTAATTTGGTATTCAATTAATTTTAATTCCCTCCTCTATACCAAATCAGGTTCTCTCTCTTTGATTTCATAAACGTTAAGAGTATATTATTCCAACTGTAGTCTCATATTGTAGCATGACATTAATCAGCATGAAAAAATAAATATTGATATATTTCTCGTTAATTAAAGACTTTAAAAAACTTAAAAAATAAAAACGTAAATAACATGTATACACTAAATAATAATAAGTAGACAAAATAAAACAATAAGAAGAAGAAAAATAGGCAACTTCAAACGTTTCATCATTAATGGTGGCCATCTTCCCGTTTCAATCAATAAATGTAACTTACAGTATTTGAATAAAATAACTCGAAAATCCGAGAAACTTCCGAGACTGAAGATGCAAACAGAAAGTCGTCATTTTCTCTCGACCACAAAACGTACACGAACAGGGGAAAACTGAAAATCTATTTGATCTCTATTAGCTGCCAATGCGTCAAATACTGGCTTCGCTCCAACATATGAGAAGAGTAATCCGTTGCATTATCTAGGAGGAGCAGTATTTCAAGGTCCCTCCTCTAGATACCACCCACCTGGCAGGCGATAAGTAACGCGATAAAGCGAATTGCCACGCGCATTTGCATGGAAAGTATACTACCTGTAATCTGCATACGTTACAGGCAGGATGTTGCATCATCTTGCTTCAAAAAGGATAAAAACAAGGCGAAAATTCACTAACAACCGCAACATTTGATGTATGTTAAATTAAAATGTAACAACAGACGTGACATGAAAATGGTCGCTTAAAGTAGAATACGTTATCTTTCTACCATAACACTTCGTCATCCGGGGGACATCAAAATGTCTGATCTCACAAGTTGATTATTGAATGAGCGCAAAAGTAAAAACTAATCAGAAGAAATGAAGACAATTGTTTTCACTATATCATCATTAACGAGACCTGAAATATACAAAATAAATAAATGCTGGGTATTTTAAATTTTCTGTCTAAATCAATTCAATTGTTTCTCTCAGAGTTGTTTCTGTTATGCGGTGGCGCTCCGTAACATCTTATTTCCTCCAACACACAAGCGAGAGAGTATTTCTAAAAACGACAACATGGCGCAAAATATTTCAATCCTTTGATTCAAAAGAAGTATAGGTTTTTCTTTGATTGCGTATGTTAAATCCCAATACTAGGAAATCTAGTAATTTGAATAAAATAATTTTTTGTTGTTGTTTTTTCGTAAGAACACAGGACTCATTATCTGATTATAGATATTACTAACTTTTTATATTTACTATCAAAGTTAATAATATCTCACTCAAATACGTTCCATTACATGAAAACCAATGGAAGTTTTGAAAATAATATCGCGAATTGCAATTTCGAAAAACTTATAGAAACGCAGGGCCACTAACACTTGTAAATAAATTCACTGCTATTACAGAGTGATCTCTGGTTATAAAAAGTTCTGAACTTAACATTTCAGCGGGTGGGATTTCAATTCAATTATTTTGTGATTAATTAGAGAACGGAGCGCTGGGAAACTTCAGTATTCCCAGTTTAAAACACTTGTAACGTATGCAGAGGTCGTTTTCCCTGCATTAGATCTCTCCAGTAAAGGCCGAACTTACATTTTAAAAATCACGTATTTTTATACATGTAATCAACAAAATGTTATTGGAGTGGTGATTTCTTTGATCAATTTTATTGATTAACACGAGTTTACTCAGTATTTCACTAAATGTCATGAATTCTTCCTGATTAATATTCGAAACGTTAAAAAGACTCATTTCAATGCATTAAAAGCCCTTAAGGTGTTGGAGGCATAAATATACATTAATTTGTGTATATAAAAAGGGTCAAAAATGATTTTCTTTCTTTTCATTCGAATGCTTCACGAGTTGAAAAGATGAATTTCTGGAGTGCAATGGTAGTTCCATAGACCCACACGCCGGAAGTTTAAGCCTTTCGTTAAATGCCAATGATAAAAAGAATAATAATAAATTTACTGTCAAAAATTCAATTGCAAATTCCGTTTGATCACTTGGAGGACACAAAACTAATTTACTCTCCGGAAGTAAGCAAGAGACGATCCCATCAATTCCGATTACGGACCCTAAACACTGGTGGACTTACCATTTCTGCAACTGACATGCAAATATAAATAAGAGTAAAAATAGGTAGCTACTGGTTATAATATTTACAGAATATTATCATTTATATTCAAAAGAATACAAGAGAATAGTTATTTAGGAAATATTTTAGTAACATTCCAAAAGTATAAATTTAAATAATTCTAAAAATATTGCTATAAATTGTAACTATTAAAATAACCCAAACTTCTAAATTAACAATAACAATAGTATGAAAGATTGCTGTCCCTAACCCGTAGCCTAGTGAGCTTACATATACTTGTACATAAGATATCTGGATCACAATTTAAGCCCTAGTGATACAAAGTCTTAAGTTACAACTCGAGAAGAGATATTCAAATAATTAAAATGTTCGTGCAATGAAAACTGCGTCTCTTAATATAGTAGTGCTTCAATTACCCGAACGTCAGTTATCCGAACTGGCATCAGGGAAAGGAAAAGTAACAAAAGCTTTCGCGTCTAGTTGATGACATTCCCAGAACGTAAAAGACCAGTCAGTACCACAGAACTGACTCATTTAACATCATCATCATATACATCAATACGCAAATGGCCCAGAAAATTTTAGTTTCTTCTCTGCGTAATCGGACGGAGGAAATCACACAAATGAAGTATCGATTTTCGAGCATGAAAAGATGTGTCGGCGATTTCTTCACCTTTTCCTTTCCGCACATAACAGCATTTAAATATTAAAACAAGAAAAGAAGTCACATGACTCATTTATTTGAAAAGGAGTCCTGACAATTGACAGTTCTGATTCGTTGGTTTAAATAATATTCGTAATTAATTGTGAGTTACGTGATGTTCTACTGTGCAATATCATTTAATATTCATAACTGTCCTCGTGTCCTGTTATGATCCTGAATATGAAACCGAGTATACCGAGAAATATGTTACCTACAACTAGCAGATGGGGAAAATAGTATGTGCATCATTATCTTTGCTACTTATATAAAATATATTTGCTACTTATAGTAAACGTTCATATTATCATTTAGAACGCTAGTTTTATTTAATATCCCATTCAGGTTTACCTAGTCTTTTCTTATTCGATGATTCAAAAATAAGCATTTTGTACGTTAACTTCTATGAGGGACCTAATGAATTCTAATATTTTGATTATCCTAATATTTTGATTATTCCTTTTCTGTATTACCCGAACTACCCCAGACATTAGTTCGGATAACGCTCTAATGTAGTTTCATAACTTTTATCGGTTTTCTTTTTTATATTTATTCCATGTTTTACGAGCATTATTGTTGAAAGCCTTACTTACGGCCTTACAAAATCTGGGAGGGGTTTTATAAAGTTAAATGTTGTTTATATTATAACAATCATGAAAGGTATAAAATAATAAATTCAAATTATAGTTTAATTTAAATGTGATCGCACTCCCCTCTAGTTTCACTCGACTAACAGACTAC
Source organism: Laupala kohalensis (assembly GCA_002313205.1). Taxonomy (NCBI): domain Eukaryota; kingdom Metazoa; phylum Arthropoda; class Insecta; order Orthoptera; family Trigonidiidae; genus Laupala; species Laupala kohalensis. The sequence goes on along the minus strand of NNCF01128559.1, from coordinate 80,773 downwards.
GCGTGTTAGAAAAAAAACTCCAGTTCCGGACTAAATGAGGTAAAAAAACATGTAAAATAGGTTCTCCAACACAATTCGTCTTTCAAATACGTTTGTTTTTTATGTTCTTGTCACTGTGTTTTCATTGGCTGGTCCTTTTCTTGGCTCTGGTGGATACTAATTTAGTTGTATTTTCTCCGAATAAGAATTAGTAGCCAGTCTCATTCCAACAGTTTGGTTGACACCTATTCAAACAATAATAAAAGATGTTAATTTTTTTTTTGTGGGGCTTTAGGGCTCGTCAACAGCGAGGTCATTAGAGCCCTTAAAACTTGTACAGGTAGGGAAAATGCAGTTACGCACTAGGGAGAGCCAACATGACTCTCCCCGCGTGTGGGACTCGCCGAATGACTCAACCATCCCCACTAAAAACCCACCTGCATTACAACTCAAAACACAAATTCCAACACATTCCCTGGGGGAAGAGGAAAATGAAAGATACCCTAGCCCTAATAGCGTCGGGATCGAAAAGAACAAGAGGTGACCAAGGGAGGTCAGAAAAGAGAAAGGAAGGAGCATGGCACAAGTAAGTGGAAGTGATGTTAATTTAAAAAGGAAATAAACAAAAAATATTAAATATGAGATATTAATACCTATTTTTCATATACACATTAAAATTTAAAATAATGTACATGGACGCAATTTTGAGGAGTTCCCTTAAGACGCAAATAATAAAACATCTACAATACTTGTACCCGTAATGACCATAAACTGAATATGAATACCAAATATACAGAACTGTCCGTAAAAAATCTCTGCCCACCGCACGACAAATTATTCTTTCTCGGTATTAGTGACCCATAAAAAGAATATTTACTTTAACAATTAACTATTGACATTTTAAGGATAGAAATAATATTTATTTTTTCTTATACTTATAAATAGTATTTGCATCTATTTGAGAAAATAACAACAGATCAAGAAGCTTCAATCAGAACAAAAAAGAGCATTTCACAAGAAACTATGAAAGTAATCGAGGAACTAGCCCTCTTCAATTCCAAAAAAAATAGTTATACAAGAAAATATTATAATATTGACGGTTATTATTTAAAACGAAATACATAGAGAAATCGCCGATTTTAATGATGAACAAGTCTATGAACATTTTATAATTCTTCCTTGATAAAAGAGGAATTGTGCAATCGCGATTTGATGACTATGACGGATATTATGATTTGCTCAGTAAATTTTCATAATTGTTGTTTTATCAGCATTTCTCTTCGTTAAATTTTAATAATTATTAATTGATATTAATGCTCATATTCAATGAAACTTACTTGCACAGACTCAATGTTCTTTCAATCAAATAAAATTTCCAACGTTCAGACCCCCACTCTGGGTCATCAGAGAACTTCTGACAAAAATTAACTCGCATTGTCAAGTATCAGTGACCATATTTTTCAAATTGAAATTGACAATATCCAAATATGGCAGAGTCTAGAAACAATTTTTTTTTTCGTTTTTAGCCCCCTCACTATTTTAAATGTAGGATTTACCGGTATGAAATATGATTTTCGAATTTTGAGGCTCTTAAAAAAAATATGTCACATTTATAACTATTCCTATTCATGAGTACTCATTACTTTTTTTGTTATGGTAATTGAATTATTTCTTATTACAGTTTGTTCACTATTTCCAAGAATCTCACATACATTCTGGGAATCGATCGCAAATATGAGATAACGGAACCGCCAAGACCTATCCAACGCGAACACTTGTAATCCACCGGTGATTGAGAAAATTCCCAAAAGCAGTGAGTGCTCCAAGCGATCGTTATGAGTACCCGAAGCGATCGTTATGAGCACCTGCATTCCACCGTGGCGTAGGTGCCAAAGGGCAAAGCGGCATGCCTGCGCGAGGAGTACCCCAAGGCGCGGCACGGGCAGCGACGGCGCGGCGTGTGACGTGCGGCTTCCGCACCGTGCTACAACGCGACGCCCGCCAACGTACAATGCAGACGAAGACCTGCCGCTGCACACACGATGAACCATGCTTCTCTCACGGGTAAGTCACATATGCAGTGCTTTACATGTCGTGATTATGCGTCAGTGGATACGAGGAAATAAATCAGATTTATATTAGATCTTTACAAAGTGGGCAATTTAAATTACTTATAACCAATTCGACATGTAAATTGACGTAGTATTAATATATATTGACGTAGTAATAATAACGGATGAATGAGACTTAAGATTCTCAAGAGTATTTTACGTAATAAACCCCAAGTATAAGCATCGAATAAAAGAACGCCCTATCAAATATTTTTTTCCAGTGACCTCACGATTTAGTAATTAAATCAACATTTTATTTAATTTTCGTAAAATGAAGCAAATGTGAGACCGTTTTTTTAGTCATGGGTTAAAAACGATGTACCTCGGATATAAATAAAGAAGCTTTATCGAGTATTTTTCAACATTGGGTTAATTACGTCGAGTGTATTTTGAGTTTTCTGCCACGTTTGGTCGACGAAGTTAGAGAATACTGGCATCTTTTTCGAAACATATTCAAGAGAACACTGCACGTAAAAATTATCACGCCAGAACTTCACGTTCATTGTTTCTTTAGTGTTAAGTGCAAAAGTATTTCTAAATTAAAATGATGTTTGCAAATATGCGTTGTTACAAAACTAGATTAATTTTTTTGTCCAGTCGTTTCTGTAAATATTAGCAAATTATCGAAATGAAACATTTGACTTCGTGAATCCTGCAATGTATCTAAATGAGTAGATTATTAGACTATCAATGGTTTTCGAGATGAAATAATTTATGTGCCCGTATTAAGTGAAAGTCTGAAGCACAACAATTTTTTCTTCAATTGCTTTAACGAAGATTCCAATGAATCTTCGATTAACTCTGTTCACAGTGAAGAAGTTGATTTCGAACCGACATCATAGTTCCGCATAGTTCATATACATCAGTTAGTTACGTGACGTCGTTTCATCCCATCACTTCAAAAAGTAATATTTATATTTTTGTAGAAATAGCTCTAACAATTTGTTATTAAAATAATTAGAACATAAATAAGAATTGTTCTATGAATTTCTTATGTAAAAATTGGTTGAAGGCAAACTCTCAAAAAATACCGCAGGATGAAAACCACTCAACCAATTCTAGACATGTTCAACCCACACTCTCTATCTACTAGTGCCTCAATGAATATGAATGCATTTCACATTAATTCATTCCTTTGAAAACGGAATTTCAAAAAATGTTTTCTTAGTGAGTATCTAAAACACACAAGCAACATTCCATCGAAATTTCGAGTTCCTATCCTCAATGATTTTCTCTTTACTTTGATGAAGAAGTCACTCATGCAGGGTAACGAATGAAATATTTTCATCTTTAACCCATCGAAAACTGATACATCGTAAATTGACTTGATTTTAGATATTTAATTTAACTATCATTACATCCAAAAACCGAGATAATGAGTTCTTAATATCTTAAAATATAGCAAATAGCGTACTATACCATTAAAACTAACGACAAACTCCCTGAAACGTGGCTACTTTGCACCGATAAAAATAAAATATAAAAATAACCTCGTTTTCAGATATAAAAACTAACAACGTTTACGAACAATCCGAGATAATATAACATCAATTTCGTAATATAGTGAAAATACCTAAATCAAATTTCCTCACGAACATACCAGTCACGTTTATTAAAAAATTTCCGACTTTTTGGCTCCTCAAAGCCATTCTCTAGAAATTAAAACCCTTGTTTATGCCTTATTGTTTTTTGAACTCTATAGACTTAGGACACTAACATTGAGGTTATGTGTGTTCCGACAAATTTGTAATGATCTGATATACCACTTGGTTTTAATTTCTTGAGAANTATATATATATATAAATATTTAAAGATGGCTTATTTTAAGATCTTTTCTCTAATTGTAGCATACTGTCAAAATGTCAAGTTCTCGCCCTTAAATTTATTCTGTCTGCGTTGATTAATGTGTCAGATAGTCAATGGCACCAAATATTCATACAACTTTTCACCGACTTACGAGAAAAATATCGAAAATTCCAGGAACTGGTTTTATATAAGGTTAGTAATATCATTTTAGCATCATTATAATACAAATATCGTGTAAATAACAGAAATATTAGTGAGATATAGCAAAAATAATATACGCGTACAGAAACATGAAAATATTTCTAACTCTTTACACCCATTAAAAATGAAATAAAAAACCCCATAGATCCGTTTCTCAATTATTTTGTGAAATTTAATTAATATTGGGAAAATTTGAAAGCTCTCATTTAAACGTATTTACATATTTAAATTAGCATTTGGAAAATTATAAATTTCTTAGCGGGTGCTTACGTTACAAAAGAGATGTATTGACAACATTTCATGTTTCTAGCTTTAGTAGTTTAGACTCTACGGTGATGAATGAGTCAGTTAGTCAGCTAGTCAGTCAGCCAGTAATTCAGTCAGTCAAGAAAATCGTTAACTTTGAGAGAAATGTAGAAAAGGAACAGCACGTCCTTGAGAAGCAAGTCTTCATTTATGTAATAAACACTATTTCGTGATCCTTCTTACATAACTGACTCATTCATTCACTGAATAACTTTTGACTGACATTTTATTCTCCCTACATTTTACGAACTAATTCAAGTATCTCAGTTTTCACGTGTGCTGATTGTTAGTTTAAATATCTAAAACGAGGATTTTTCGATTTGGGTTACTTCATTCTTGATTAATGCAAAGAGGTAGAAATGTTATACTGAATTGTTGTTCGTGCAAATGGACCTACACGTAAAAGTTTTTTAATGTTTTTAAACTGTAATTTCTATTTAGAATTCCATAGAGACCCTGAAGACAACACCTTTTTAACATGGCACTTAAGGGTAAACATTTATCCACGGTGATATGAATGCGGGGTTAAGTAATTAACTGTTTCTAACATCGTAATACTTTCTAAAATTGAAATTATTTTTCCCACCTTCTATCAACATACAAGCTCGATGGTACCATATTATTTTATTGTCACCAGAAAAGCACAAGTGTGCAAAGTTTCAAATTGATACTACAATTAGAAGTGGGAGAAAAAAGTTATTAGACTTTCTCACTACGTTACGGGAGGAGTTAATAAAACTGTTAAAAAACTCTACTGAAGTAGATTACTTTATTTTAAATACTCTACTGAATGCTACAATTGATCACTCAATAAGTCATCTTTCTCTTCTATTTTTCAGTAAGTGTAGATATTCAAGTTTCATCTGTGTTTCATTTTTGCGATACATTTCTTCTGTTACATATTTTAAATATATGTTAACTAATTTTTTGCATTGATCTCAGACAAAATGTGTTTAGACAATGTAGTTCAGGATCACAAAAATCTTCCACGATACGAAAACACAAAACAACTTGTTTTGAGTTGAGTCATTTTGTACTTTTATGTTCCCTAACAACAAACCATTGCTCAAAATTGCCAACTAATAATTTTTGCACAAAAATATTTTTTTTAATAAATGAAATCATATTTAACTATTTTACAATTGTTCAACACTATTTCTGCGATTTTAATGATGAAACGGAGTTCTGAATTAGCAGTGGGGAAAAATGTAGGTGATGGAATTATTTTCGTCATTCACTAATCAATTGGTCAAAATGGTTGTGTTCCGAACTGGCGTCAAAGCCCCACTAACATTTGAGATAAGTGCTTCTTGAAGGTCATATAGACACAGTCTTTATGACTTCTCGTTGATAAAACAATGTGACTTGTGCTTCAAAGCCATAATACGTTGTTTTTTTAATCCCGTCTGACAGCAACTCCCGTGCATGCTAGCGCTCCATTTGGGGTCCATGATTCTCTTCCCCAAATGAACACTGCGACTTGCTGGTATGTGTTGGAGTACCGTAGACGATGTCCTTGCTGATCTAACGCCAGCTATGTTGCCTTCCAACATTTCATTGAGACAGCAAACTATAAATCATCTGCTCTGAGCTCGATGATGAGTAAATGGACTACATACTTCTGCGTTTATTTCTTTCACACGTAGACATAAAAGCCATAGTGTTCGACACTAACGATGTATGCTACGTTTCACCGCTTCCATGTTCGTCTGATTCATCTCGAAGCGTTTTTTGTAACAATTCTGTGTTGATAGGAAGGAAAACACGATTTTTTAAAGATGTCTTGCATCATGTATTCAATTGACGAGACAACTCAGTAGCTGCGGGGTTTCAAATTTCCAGTAAACACAATTCGTAGTGTAAATACGTCGAGGAATGGTCCTCATCGATACAACATCATATGCACGAGGTCAAGGAGATGTCCTGTGAGAAGCAAGAATATGTCATGTCTCGTCGATCGGAGCACTCCACCGCAGTACAAACTACTATAACATATAATTTCAACCACATCATTGTTAAAAAAATACAACGCGAAAAATTTGGATAAAACTCGTATGCAGTCGCAGTCAGCCCTGTATTGAATACGTGTAAGTGGCAGACTGCGCAACGAGGAATAGAAACTACATGTAAGTACAAAGCATAGTTGCAATATACAGCTTAACAATGTCCTTAAACGGAAAAAATAAATGCTCTCGCATGTTGTGCGACTTATACGTTTATCTGAAAACGAGAAAAAAGTAAAATAAGTTCATTACAGTTTAACAGTGATGCAGAATTCAACAGTTAAAATGCATAAAGGGAGCGTTATCGATACATAGATATAAGTATGTATTCACATAAAAATTTTACATTTTGAGGTACAATAACTCTTGGGCTTATGTGTTGTAACGAAACATTTCAAAAAGAATGGTTATAAAATGTGGATTCTCACAAAATAAGAAACAAGGTAACAGAGGTTTCATAACTAGAGAATCTTCTTCATTGGATCAATAAAGATACTGCATTGAGTTGGAGTGAGGCGATTACACAGGGCTTATCTTCTGATAAGAAAGTAGAACGAAAGAATACCTAAAAATACTATCCGGTAAATACGAATATATGTGAGGGATGACGCCCAAGAGCAAGATGGATACTGTGTGAGAGGATGCAGCAGGTCTGCTACAGTTTCAAATGTGAAGAAGAACGGTAGCGGATTGAATGAAAAAGGTAAAAATTGAGGAGACCAATGCCTAACTGCTGCTATAGCGTCGAAGAAGACAACGAAGAGGAGGAGGAGGAAGAAGAAGATGTAGAGGAAGAAGTAGAGGAAGAAAAAGACAAAGAAGAAGGAAAAGACAAAGGAGGAAGACAAAGAAGGAGGAAGACGAAGAAGAGATATTAGATAGTTTATTTTTTAGTGAATACTAAATATGTGAATAAATTAAAATTATGTAATAAGAGGTATCTGTAATGAGCCTGTGGTTATGGGAAATATACAAAACAAACAATGCTACATAAATGTCTTGTAAAGCGTGTTTTTATAGAGGTTTCGTTTTCAAATTGGCAACACAGTTTCTAGTGATTGTCAATTTGACAGTTTACAGTTGATTTGTGGTCAGTACGTTTTGCCATTTCACCGTAAATAGACTTACGTTAGAACAACGCTTGCAAATTGTGTAAATTTTGTTTGAGAATTATGGTTCAGTTCGCAAAACTTACCGTGCGCTACGTCCATTTTACGGTCGACATAAACGTCTACCCGAGCAATGTTATCCGGAAAACCATAGATCGCTTTCGCACCACTCTCACTCTAGTTGAAGATACGCATCCACAAAGACGTCATACAGTGCGCACAGAAGAAGTTATTTCTGCTGTGGAGCGTAGAGTTGAGGAGGCCCCGAATGAGTCTATCGTGCACAGCAATTGGAGCTGTGTCCATCCACTTTGTGGAAGATTTTGCGGAAAGATCTTGGCTTACGAGCTTACAAGATCCAGCTTGTGCAAGAGTTGAAACCGCGTGACAATTATACGCGCCGAACGTTCGGTGAATGAACCGAAAACAATATTCCGCTCGATCCGCTTTTTCAACGCAAAATGTTGTTCACCGATGAGACTCATTTTTGGTTGAACGACTACGTCAATAAGCAGAATTGCCTAATTTCGAGTGGAGAAAACCCAGAAACCTTTGTTGAGACGCCATTACATCCATTAAAAGTCACTGTTTGGTGTACTTTATGGGCAGGTGGAATTATTGGATCATATTTCTTTAAATATGATGACGGTCAGAATGTTGCCGTCAATGGAGAGCGCTATAGAGCCATGATTGCTGACTTCCTCGTTCCTCAGTTGAATGATATTGATGTGGCAGAGCTTTGGTTTCAACAAGATGGCGCAACATGCCACACAGCGCGCGATACCATCAATTTAATGCGGGAAACATTCGATGAGCGCATAATTTCTCGTAATGGACATGTGAACTGGACTCCACGATCGTGTGATCTTACACCTATGGATTACTTTCTTTGGGGATATGTGATGTCACTAGTCTACGCCGATAAACCACAGACGTTGGACCACTTGGAAGTCAACATTCGTCGCGTTATTGCCTATACACGACCTCAGTTGCTCGATAAAGTGGTCGAAAATTGGACTTCTTCCCCATTGCACTTCATTCGCGCCAGCCGTGGCACCTATACGCCCGAAATCATGTTTAAACACTAATGGCATAAAATTATCTTTTAAATAAAGCCAACACCATGGCCATTTGTGTTTTATTTCATTTTAAATTTGTATACCTCTAAAACAATACACCCTTTATAAATAAACCAGGCACTTCACAGAATTTTATCAACTTTCATATTTTATTTTTTATTGATTTATTTTAAAAATATATTTAATTGGAATTGCTAATATTCTGGTCAAAACATTTCCAAGGTGGGAGGCCAAAACATTTTCTTTGAGGAAGGGGGAGGGGCGTTCCCATCTAGCGCTACATTGATGTACAATAAATTATAGGGGGAAAGGGGCAGTCTGATTTGTTTGTGCAAGGAGATTCACATTATTATATATATTTCATATTATATATTAAGTTTATTTCGTAGGTACTTTGAGTGAACTTGTATGTTAAATTCAAGCAATATTTACATTGTTCCATTCTAAAAACAGAGTATTTATTGAACTTCACATCTACTGCGGTCAATGTTTCCCAAATTGTTAAAAGTGAAGATGAAAAATATTTCTTCCCGTTTTTGGAGTTTGATAATGTCAGTGTTACTCAATCATTTTTTGCCACCACCAACACAAATTAGAGATAAATGAGTGGAAATTATTGCCTTTGTTTCAAGATGAATATTGAAAAAGAGCAATCAGCTTCTAAAGTCTCTCAACATTTAACATCACCGTGGAAGTAAAAAACTATCTTAGTATTTTAAATTAAAAAAGGTAGCAAATTTTTAGTCACAGTTTACAAATCATTGTTAAAATAAAGCAATGTTTAAACAAATTTGTGAAAATATTTCAATGTTTATTAAGTCACGATTCAAAATTAATGTTTAAATATAATGAATCCATCAACAAATTACAAAATTATCGCATTTATTCACAAAACCAGTGATGTATCTGATAAATTTGAGATGTTCACCAATAGGGGAGATTCTCGTCTTTGTAACATCATGTTAGGATGTGGGGAGTGGGAGTTGAAAATTGCCCATTTTAGTGAACATATTTTAGGGAAGAGCCTTTAACACTTTTTACTATTTTACTCATACATATCACATATAAAGTTTAAATGAATTTTACTTTTCAAACATATTATACATTTAAGTACTGAACTGATTTTTGTCTTTCTTTCTTTCTTTCTAGATAATTCTATTACTTTTGCAAGCAATCTTTTGCATTCCTATGAGAGGAATGGCTAGGCCTGCTAAGCATAATCTGCGCAAGTTAAGCATTGATGATTCAGTACTTCCAATGCGGTAAGTATGAAATTCATTTATAAAGCAGAGAAACCACATTGTAATTAGGAAAAACAGATGTCATTATTCAGTTTCTTTATTTCTTAAGCCGCTTTACTCCTTGAATGTATACGGAGACCTTAAAAACTGATTAGTGGCATACCTAGGAGAGAGACCGGGGGGCAGTCTGCCCAGGGTCTCCAAAAGGGTCACCAAAGACTAAAGACATAATTTTGTTATGAAACCTAAATTTGGCATTAAAACGTGTGTGTGTGACTCTGGAGACATCCAAAAGAACTAGTGCAAAGTCCTATGGAGATAAATTTCAGTAATATTACCTGTTACAGATACATATAATCCATGGCTTAGGAAAAACTCTTCTAAACACTTTCAAAGGAAACATTCTTTTAAATAATATTGCATAATTAATTTAATAATTAACATGTTAAAACAGATTTCCCAGTTCCAAAACATTCTAAAAATTAAAAGAAAATGTTATTTTAAGCAATTATAAGTAAAATATTTCAGCAGGTTAAAAAGAATGAAAAATCATTTGAAATGTAATTTCCGATGGTTATAAAACAGCCTTTTGTGTATTTAGTATATTGTTTAGCATATCAGTAACCTCCAAGAGCACTTTAACTGTACTTCTGGGCTATCTAATTTTCAAAATTTCTTTTGAAAGTGGATGTTCAATAAATTAAACATTGCATTCTCTTGTTAATGAAGTAGAATGAATTCTTTTTTAGTACTACAATATTTTACTTTTATTAAAAAAATTTCTTTTTACTAGAAAAAAATCCTGGCACCCTAGAAGTAATCTGTTAGAGGTGCACCCTATATTACTTAAAGAAGAAAGAAAGTATGCAGCTCAAATACCAATGTCCCATAATCCATTTCTACGTTTTTATAATGCAGCAGAATTTCAACAAGTACAACAACCTGATAATTACTATAGGAGCACAAAGTATCGATTATACTTCAATTCTCTTGGAGATTTTATAGAATCAACTTCCTTATTCCCATTTGAAATAAATATACCAGACTTGATCAGTGGAATATGGAGCTACATGACTAGTCTCTTTGTAAATCGATTGGAACAGCAGCAACAATCACAAGAGCAACAGCAGCAGCAGCAACAAGAGCAACATCAACGAGGAAGGAAAGCTTCACATACTTCAAATCATTTTACACTTATGTTAAATAAAATGAATCCAAATGTATTAGTTTATCCCTGATATGTTAAATCTGAATAAAAATACACTGAATACAAATATTGCCAATGGATATTCTATATCCTTTTCATTCATATGATTTACAAAGATAAAAATAATTTTCGTATCAAAAGTAACAGATAAAAAGGTAAACACAATTAAAAATTAATCCTCACAATAATTCCAAATTGAAGAAAGAATTATTTTATCATTATTTGTCAAAAGTGTCAAAACTCTTGTTAGATGTTTCAAAACATTAAATTTAATTAGGATATTCTAGTTAGTTCTTTATACATCAAATATTGCAAGTCAGCGTCTTTAGAATATAATTCATTACAACCTTTTATGGGTGAAAGTATATATTTTGTTTATTGTTTGTCCGTAAAAGGTCATATGTCTTCAATTACTTATTTATTTTGATTATATAATAGATGTTAATTGTAGTAGAATCTTGCGGATACATTTTTTAAAAATATACATTTCAAAAAAAAAATATTTTTTTAATCAAAGAAATTAAATGTAATTCTTGTTTGTTTTATTTTTTTAGGATGTACCACAGTGAACATCATTGAAGATTGTGCCTATTTTAAAAATTAATTTTCATTTACATTGTTAGACTCAAATAATAAAACTCGACAACTAAATTGTGGTTAACTCTTCATATCATATCAATTGTAATCCCAAACAAATGACTGAACCTAGTTTCAAAAGAATTATTTTTCGTACTCTAATAAAGCAGTAGTAATTATCAACCATTCACCATTTCAGAAGTTAGACAAAGAGGTAATTGTTTTTATTGTTTTGTCTGAAGCGTTGATTGTTTTTTAAAATCCTATTTAGAATAATCACAAAATCTGGGCAAAATGTTTAGTAAAACATTTTGCATCTAGCTTGCATTTTTTTACACAAAATCATTAGAATAAGAAAATTTAATATGACTAAAATAACTTGGTTCTACAAACTTCCAGTTCTGAACTTTCGTAACAGGGTAAGAAAGAATATTTTAATTCATTAAACTAGTGATTCTCACGTATTTAAATTTGGGTCCCAAATTCAAGGATACATAGCCCAAGTAAATCATCTATAACATAAGCACTGATGATAAAGTAAATTGTATGTTTATGCAATTGAATTACAATATTGTAATTGAGAATACGAAAAAAATTTCTCAGAACTCATTCAGTCCTTTTGTGTCTGAATAAGCTTGTGTGTGTTGCGTTCAAGTGTGGTTAACTTGAGTAATAAATCAGGGTGAACACCAGCTCATTATTTATACCAGCTTTTCATTTGAATCAAAGAGGAATATCCCTTTTTACATACAAATGAAGTGCTGAACGGCAAGAGCAATTTTATTCCCTCGTTTGAAATTTCAGAATAGTCTCTCCTTCACAGTACCATGAAGTATTCTACCTTATTGCAGAATAAAATTTTAATAAAGGCATTGGGAAGAAGAAATTTAGTATTTCTGGGTAATCTATGGTACTAAACAGACATTGGTGTAGAGTAGGTGAGGAAAACCCCTGCTGAAAACCTCCACCAGTTCAATTGAGCAAGCGATCAAATAGTTCCACCTAACAGAATGCAATGGCTGTCAGTTAGGTGAAAGATTGTACCCTGAATTTTCCTCCTTCATATGAAAAATATAAGTCTATAACACCTTCAGAATTTACAATTTTAGGTATAAACCAAATCTGAATTTTATACATTCCTGTGTGAATGAGCCCAGTCTAACTCAAGATGGTGAGTTGACGGCACACCGAAGTATAAGACCATTGCAAATCCGTCTAGCAACCTCTCCACTCACAAGGGTGTTAAGAGTGTTTTCCCTCCATACAGGTAAAACTTGTACTTCAATCAGAAAAGACACATCTTGAGTCACAGGCTTCTACTTGAAAGGCAGCAGGAGTGTCCATATTAATTTCGTAAGCCCTAAAAGCTGTGGATTCAAATCTTAATAAATCTAGTTTTGTACGGATCAGTCTACAGTATAACTTAATTTCCTCATGTGACTGATGAATGCCAGAACCCAAAATATTTACGAAAAATAATTTTATTTATTAATTGAAATTTTCAGCCCAAGTTGGGAAGATGACAGTATTTTTATATCTGTATCATATAATTATAAAGATACTAATCTGCTTTAATTCAATTGTCAATACAATACTCTCTTAAATTGCTTTTAAACATTTACATTATTTACAATTCCATAATGGATATTATTGATAGAACACATTACTTTAATTTAGCACTGTCCATCTTATCTTAGCCTGCAAGCCATTTTCCATATGCTTTCGATTAATCAGACCAGGGACGGGGTTTGGCAAAATGTTGCCCAATGAATAAAAGTATTGGGTCATGTTAATATATTTGATTGTAATGTGATAATTTAATTCTCATTAACAAATTTGTATTATTTCAAGCTGGAAAAATTAAATAGTTTATTTCTATATTTTTTAAAGTATATTTATATTTAGTATTATAATAAAATCTTTTCATATTGAAATGTATGAAGGGGTAATTTCAAACACTATTTTCTATTTTCTTCTCACCGAACATGCCACGCCTAATACTAATTCTGACAGCATAGATTAATAACACATAGTTGTGCTCCCAACATTTGATGAACAAATCTTTGTAAAATATACTATGACTCACAAGTCATAAAAACAATTTAGCGTGTTGCATGCAGCCTACAGGCTCCAGTTGGACAGTGTTGCTAGTTCGTTAGCTTTCTCCTGCAAGTCTTCTCCCAATCCCTCCAAAAGAAGGTGTAGACACACCATCAGATTTATATTGTTAAATATTTATTTAGCAAGGCATGCCCTCAGAATGTAATAACAAGAATTTTACCCATTTGTACATCATACATTCTATCCACAAAGAAAGAGGATCTATCTTTTGACATTCTATCACACAAAAAATTTCCCTTTAAATGCTAAAGAAAAATATAGACCAGAGGAGTGAAAACTGTTTAGTACTTTTATTTTCTCACAGTGCCTACAAGTTTTCTATGATTCTTATAGCAAATTTATATTTAATCCAATGACAAATCCTTACAAAGTGGAGTTACATTGAAAATAAAGATAATTCAAACTCCATTGAAATTTTATTGAAATTTGAAAGATCATGGAATAATCTTCCTCCATTCATTAAAATGAGCCTGTGTGTTAAAATGTTTAAAATTTCTTTCTTCATTTATATGAATGAAAAGTGAAATAATAAATCCAAATTAAAGTCTTAATAAATCAATAAATAAATCCAATCAATGAATAAATTCAAATTACAAGTCAGTAAAATAAAAATTGAATGTTTTGTATATTGGAAGACATATTTTCATACCTTTATTACTACTAAAAAAGTGGTTGTTATTCTTTATATATTCTTTATCAAATATCATTATAATAAAATTTTAATATCTTTTTATATATGTGTATGTGTGTGTGTGTGTGGTTGGGCACAAAAGTGGGTCTGATGACCCAAGACAAACCTCAAAATAAAGGCATTATCATATATTATTTATTTTATATATTAGTTTGTATTTATCAACAATTGTAATTGTTGTATGAACATGAATAAATAAACACAATCATGATACTCAAGTTGTTACTGAATTAATGTAGAACAACACCTTGCAGTCCACTTCTTTGCCAGCGAGCAAATTACTACAACCACAAATTACATACATAGTAGTATAACAAAAATTCAAGTAATAAATTTGCATTTATTTAAGAGTGAATTTATCTACATGAAGGAATTAAAGAAATTTTTTTAACACTTTTATGTAAATTTAAACAAAATGTTATCAAATATTACAGACAGTCTTAGCTTTATATTATAAGAGTATTCATAAAAAAAAGAAAAAAAGTAGATAGATTTTCACTTGTAAAAGGATAGTACTATCCTTATAAAAGGTAGAAGACCACTATATAAGAGGATTTAAGTATTGTTAAATGAATAACAAAATATTCATTTCCAACACTTTGGCTATTTTTTGACATGTTAACTCCAGTGAAGTAACTCTTATTACAGAAAACTATATATAGCAACATGGTTCAATCTGAATTATATATACGACCATTATAATTCTGATATATATCAAGTTTTTATGATAGTCAAATTGGTTTATTATTATAAACAAATATAGAAGAGACACCACAACTGCCCCCTTTTGCAATTATATCATTATATCCTTAGGACCAATCCCACAAGAATGCTCAAAAGCAAATAGAAGGTACCTGAATAGCTTAATCAGTTGTGCTAAGGTCTCAGAAAGTCTATGATATTCATACACTTTCCATCTTGAGGTGGCTGAATATTTGCTCAATTTTTAAAACACAGAAATTGTTTTTATACATAATTATAATACACCATGATCATTATCATTAATGTTACATATGATGATTCCAAAAATACATGTGATTCAAGCAAAATTTCAAAAATTTCAAACTAGCCACCACTACTTTATTTAGTTACAATACTTTTGATTTATAGACCAAATAGAGCAACTTAAGAATGTGATAAATCTTAAAATAATTAAATTATTTCTTCAGTAAATATTATACTTCAATAAAAGACCAATCAATAAATAATAAGATTAACCAAGGAAACAACAGTTCAAATCAATATGTTCAATTATTCAACAACCTTTCTTAAAAATAGAGAAAGTTTATTTCTATTTCACAACTCATATGCCATAGATATTAGAATATTGCACATTCAATTAGACCTTCTCTGGGAAGTACTGTATTTCATAATAAATATAACTAATACCATCTACCTTAATGTAACCGAAGCATCCTTATAACTTAAATAAAATTTTGTTATATTACTTACACATATTGAGTGAAATAAATTTAAAAAGTATATTTAAATGATTTGTAATGCGATTTATGAAATATTATGAGGAGTACCAACCAACCTGTCTATTACACCTGTAACTGTTTCAAATTCAATCTCAGTGTGAACACATTCTTCTCTTCCACTAAACATAAGATGAATGTATTTTACTGTCTATATTTCTACAGGTGTTTCGTGAAACACAGGTTGTTGTTGATGGTCTTTCACAGCTCCCAACTGACTAGGGTGCACTTGAGCATCATGAACAGCTGCAACAGGTATTGAATGGAAGTAACTTGCCTTGGCTGAGTAACTTAGTGGCAATGTATCATGAGGAGTCAGGAATATAGGCAGTTGAGGTACTGCTACTTGTGGTCTTCTTGATGGAGGTACTTGAAAACTATGAACTGCTGAAGGTAGATTTGCATGAGCAAACACAGCTTTTTGTGAATAACTTGGTGATTCATTTTCTGTAATTGGTAATTGACTTTTACCAACAGACTCATCATGAACTGGTTTTACTTCAATATACATTGGGACTGTGGGCCAAAATGATAAATTAGGAGATGATTTTGCTTTATCCTGAACTGGAGGCTGCAAATTCTTATTTTCTTCAGTTTGAGATTTCATCTGTAAATGAAAAGTAAGAAACTTGCAATAAAATAATGAGCAGCAAATATATTTATTTTGACAGAAATGTTTCAATTCAGCCAAGATCATTCATATACAACATGAAAAATCAAAGAAGCTATCTGTTTGATGTCAAAATCTTTTTGGTGTTTGCTTTGCAGCAACATAGTATAATAAGATAAAGTAAAGGATATAAACAGCAACAAACAATCAGCATAAATTAAAAAATATTGCATCATAGATATAAAATCATTAGTAATATCTAAAAATAAGTACATACCAGTATGGAAAAGAAAATATAAACTGTTCATTTTCCTCTTCTTAGAAATAAAATATCCTATAGAAAAGTTCTAAGTAAAAAATATATAAAGAAAACTGTTACCAATTAAGCAAGAAATGTTGGCTTTTGTGGATAACTCTAGTTTCTTAAGATATTAAGAACTCAGACCACTCAAAAGTTAGAACAAGAGGAGAGGTTTGTACATGCAAATGAAGCATATCAACATTATTGCTTCTGTGCAAAAAATGCAACACTTCAAATAGTGGTGAAAGTATGAAATACTTTGCATCCATTGATTATTACCAAGTTATTTATGACATTGAGAGTGTGGTAAGCATTAGTTGATTTAAGGAATGGTGATAAGGACTACAAAAGTTTATTAAAAAACAAAAGAACTTAGTGGCCAACTTGAAATATCTATTCCAAGGAAAATTACAGTACAAGTTGATCCTGAAGACAAGAGATAGCAGCTGAACAGATTTATTGTGTTTTGTAGAATTTGAAAAGGAAGAATAAAGACTTTTTTTTACTTTCTACCATGGGTGTAGAGGAGCGGAAGTGCATGGGAGTGATGCTCCCTCACTGCTTTGGCTGAGGAGGCAACCCTCCTTTTTAAGCATAGGCCTTATCAATTTTATCAATTGGGGCATCATCGTAGTTTGTAGGTACAAATTTGAATAGAATAAAATCCATTACTATAATAAGCAATATATAAATTTCATCAAATGATCCAATGTACCTATATAAAAACTAATACACCCTTAACACTCACTATTCAGCATTTAAATTATAAGAAGACTCCCAGACCGCCTCTACTGATTGGGAGGACTGGCTATCTGCTCAAACACAAGCTTCGATGCTGCCAAATAACTACTTTCTACTAAACTACTAAACAATATTGTTCTGTAACATGAAAGCTTAACATATTTTATTAAAATTTTTAATTTATAATTCACATTTTGAAAATATGAACAGTCTAAATAATTTTAGTGATACCATCGTTTAAGTAATTGCATCTCCAGTTTTATTTATAAGAAATAAGTGGACAAGCTATTAGAGAACCAGTGAGCGACTCGGTGAATTCATACCACACAATGTTAAATAGTGAAGTTCAGCCTTTGATCACAGTATGTGCTAACTTAAATCTGATTCTAAAAAATAACAATTTTATCATTAAGTACAAAAAAACAAAATAAAAATGTAGTGAAAATACACAGTAGGCTACTCAACTCCCAAATAACTGTCTCGCTAAGATGTTTGTTCTTGCCTATGTGTGTGTTATGAACATTTGAAAAATATTTATCTCTTCAGTGTTTGGACTCTAGTACTGGAGTCCTGATCACATCTATAATTATAATTAAGAATCAGAATGATAATACTTGAGGACATATATAAATCAAGGTTTAAAATTGGTTTAGGTATATTAACTCCTAATTTTTCGAAACAAATGGAAAATAATTGAGTGATTTAAAAATTTCTGTTGAAGTCCAAATACAAATGAAATATTCTCAAATTTCGATAAGCGTCAACACATGGTTAAAATAAGCCTTACGATTTGCTGAAAGTAATAAAGAACAAACAATCCTGTATAATGACCGTCGAAAAAAGAATGCCCACGATACAAAGAAGAAAAGAGAGAATAAAAACGTACCAGTGATCGTGCCCTTGAACGCGTTCGTCGGCCACTCGGTACGTCAGCATCAACAATAACAGCTTCCAAGTCGGGATCGTGAATATGTGACGGATCATACAGAGCTTGTGGCACCTGTTGTAAGTCTGGGTAGCGAGTCAGTTCGCCTTCGTCAGATAGAGCAGGTTCCAGATGCCCATCACTCTCCACGACAAGACTGTCCCCATCAGGTACACCATTTGAATCAGAGAGTGCCTAGAAAAGTAATCGAACGTATAGGTGAAAGGTTGAATCCAACTTTGAGAACCTGTGCCGCCGAGACCGGTGGAGGGGGAGGGGAGCAAGGGAGGGCCTCGAGTCCCAAGAAACAGAGCCCTTAGAGGGACCTCCAATAAAATATGAAAACGTTTTTAATATACCAAATCAATAAAAATTGAAAAGTTGTCGTCACCAACATAAAAAAAGTTCCCGGTTCAGAGGAAGGGCCTCCAGAAGGATTATCGTTAATTGTCGATAAATAATTGGTGATCAATTTTTGTCGGTACTTGTTTATTTACAGTAACTACAGAAAGTTTAGATTTGTTATATCAAAAACTACATTTACATATTATTTTGTTCACTTATTCATTAAAGTATCATAATGTCTGTTTTAGGTTGCAGAAGTATGATATAGACCAACTATTTTCAAATATTTTCGTACGTTCACAATTAGGAAATAAATATATTGATTGGGAGAGGGGTGGTTGAGTTTGAAGAAGGGAAGGGGGGGAGATAGACCAAATTTCGAAATCTACCCAAGGACCACCAAAACCTCTCGGTGGCCCTGTTGAGAACGGCCGAATGCATCTGCATGCAACGGGATTTTGCGTGGATCACTGATTCGTATTATATTATTTATTTTATTTTTCGTCGTGTCTCCATCCGCAGACATTCCATGACTACATCAATTGTTTACATTCTTCGTAAGTCTAAATGTACAATCTATTAATCTTAACTGCTATCTTAATCTCTTTAATTCTATTAACATATTCTTTAAATATCCTATATCACCGTCATGTCATGTCCAAATTTGATGATTGTGTCTTCTGTCTTCATTGTATTCAAGTCTCGTCCTTTCCGGTCCATACAACGGGCAAACTTAGAATAAATGGTCTCTTTTTCCTGTTCACATATGGTCTTCATTATCTACCAGTTCTAATCTGTATAAATATGTCCTTATCTCGCCGTGTCCCGTCATTATTTCTGTCTTAGCTGGTCCGGGCCTAAACTATCGTCTATTCCTTCTGTAAAATGTACATCCAGTATCATGTCACATAGTTATCTCCCTTTCGTAGATACGTTCCATCTGATCCGCCATGCTACGTGTAACTCTTCCATGATCTTTCTCTTCCATCCCCTTTTCCTCAATTTTTAATTTGCAATCACATGGGGTAGGGTGCAAGAGCACGATAAATGATTTTCAGATGGGGAGTGTTGGAACGCGTAGGAATAGGGTGGCCACCTCACCGTCAAACGTCGGGTCACCCGTCAATTTCTCAAAAAAAGGTTAAAGAAGGAAAGAGTCAATGTTCATCCGGTTCTTGTCTGTAACATTAGCCAATATGATTTTCACTATATCCCCTCACTATTCTTCTCTCGGTATCTGTCAAGTCACCAACCGGGCACTTAATATAGACAATATCATTTTCTTAATTAGTGCTTTATTGCTATGCCAATGTTATTTTTGTAATACACGCAACACTACGAAAAAACACCGTACAGTTTACAAATACGATAAAATCCAAATGCAATATAGATGGGGTTACTGCAAAAAGGGTGTGCACAAAAAGGCTCATTGTAAGATAAAATTATTTTTATAGTGTTCGGACTCACTTTCCTTGTGTTGTGTAAATTGTAAAAATACATTTGTATCCTAATAAAACGTCAAATTAAAAATATACAATGTCGATATTAAACGTTGTATCGATTGATGACTGACACCCATAAATATTAGAATGACCGACGCTAAGAGAAATTACGTGAAGTGTTGGCGAAACAATGCAACAAGATGCAAAGACAATAGTGCGAAATGTCAATGTTGCGGACACCAATGGTTCACCGGGGTCTGTCTTCGGGCTCTACCCCTCACTTACCCCAAACCAAAGCACTGTATTAAAGCATTGTTGTATTTGTAAATGGGAAATGTAGCGTGGTATTGAAGCTTATCTACATGGAACGATAGGAGTTAGGTGGTAGGTCATTGTTAGTAGGTTAGCTGGGTTTACCAAATACTTAGCCCAGGAGTGGAGGGGTTAGTAGAAGTAGTTAGTTATAGTTAGAGGTATTGATACTAGGAGGAGCTGGATAGAGGAAGGAAGGTTTGCTTTTCAGTAGTTACAGCTATATGAACTGGAACATTAATGTGAAAAGCTACAAATTTTCTGGCCCCATCGGAAATCGATCCGGTATGACTTGGTGATGAGCGACAACACTACCACCTGCGCCACCGGTGGGGCTAAAGTACGTACATCGTTCAATTCCAAACTATTGCCTTACCTCTCCTACCTGTCGTGGGGTGATTTGTCATTGTCTGTAGCTACCAGTGCATTACAACACTTGATTTATTTGCTTTTTCACTGAAAATTATTCGGAATAAGATCTGGTGCCAAATACGTCTCCAGATTCCTCGAAGAGTTTTTCGCGCGAGATAATATAGAGCAAGATCATACTAAGGAAGGATACAAGATTACGGAGGTAGAGAGAGAATAACAGTTTTTAGAACATGAGGAATAGAGAATATATTCATGTGAATAACTGGATATATTTAATACAAAATGAAAATATATACGCAGAATTTTTGGACTATGTCACTGAATTTTTTTCAATATGGAACTCGGCAAAGAATGGAACGTGATAAGAAAATAAGAGTGAAGTTGAAACGATTACAAGGTGGAAAGATTGGTGGGAGGTAGAAGAGGGTGGTTGTAAATGTTGTAATAATAAGAGTCGAGGATGAAGGGGAATATGAAAAAATGATATTGTTGAGGAATGAGATAATGTTGTACAAATGTACTTTCAAAATAAATAAATAAAGGATAGGGAAAATTTGAAAGACGGAGCAAACATTACAAGAACAGTATATACTCACGGGTTGATGCAAAGGTGGCCTGACATGTTGCTGTTGTTGCACTCGGTCCAGTGCGTGTACATGATGCAGAAGTGCAGCCTGCACCTGCTGCAGATGCGCGTCGCGAGCCGCCTGCACCTCGGGTGTGTCCCGCGGTGGCAACGGTAGTCCTAGGAGAGTACCCGGCAGTTCGTCGCTCGCGTGGAAGTACTGGGACTGTAAAGTGTGCACGGAGATTAGTTGCTTTGCATTTATAAACCATGAGGATAAATAATCATTTAAATATACAATAGTTTTATACAGCCTGCAGGAAATAAAAGAGCTTTTAGCAGTCTTCTATACATTTTAACAATAATAATAATAATAATAAATTTAATTGACAAAAAACCAGTTACATGATCACGTGTGGGGGCAATGAAATAATTTCCTCTCCGAAAACAAACGAGGGACACACCCATCAATTCCGATCAAAGGCCCAGAAGCAATGGAAGATATAACATTTCTAAAAGAAGTTACTTAACAAATAAGTGCTGTTAGGTGTTCGTTACTTCCAAATTAAATCGTGACAATTAAAATCAAAATATTTTACATAAATACAAATATAAATATTGATTAAATTCCCGTCTGAACTTAAATCCTCCTCTACCCAAAGGCAAGGATGGAAAAGCATTAAAACATTCATCCAATTTCAGTCCTCGAAATTAATCTTTATGTATATTATTATAATACCTTATGTTGAATTGCCTATGTGCTTACAAGGTTAAACGTTCTTGCACGCATAATCCTTTAATATACTTTATTAATTAATCCTTCTGAGTCCGCGTTTCTTTTCTCAATTTTTGACACTGTATCAAAAACTATGGTAGTTCAATATTTACAGTTCATTTGATCAAACTCAAATTATCATTATTCTTCTAATCACATGACAATTAATTCAGATCGAAATTTTTGCTACGTCATCTTTCTCCCTATCGAGAAGACTATTTCAATAACATGACAGTTTTTTAATTTTTTAATTCTTATGCAGTTACCCCAAAATATATCAAATTTCAAAGTTTATCTTCATACTGGTCATAATTTGAAAAGCATTGGATGTACAAGTAATCGGCAGAGGTAATGTTTTGACGTATCTTTTTGTAAACTGATCACATTCAACTCGATACAAAAACAAGAGATGTGGTTAAAAATGTTTCAGTTGATTAGTAGCAAAAAGGAGGTGTCTTTTAATTAAACGCCATTGACTGTTTTCTCTGAGTAAAAAGTGTGTAAAAATGAGTATGTTTTGTAAAACAAAAATATTAATAAAGTCAACTTTTGCTTCTTTATTTTTATCCTCACATTTTTTATTTTTTTATTTTTTGAAGGAGATAGGAAAATAATTGAGTCTGCAAATGTAGCAGAATATGCGATCTTGTTTAATACTTGTAACACAGTTTAAATGTTAAATTCGTTTGCGAGTTTAGAAAATGAGCACCCTGGACCCTTTAGCAGCATTTATGCGCACCTGGTAGCGATTTCCCATGCGGGGGACGAAATGAGAGGTTGCGATAGATGCCGGCGTCACCATGAGATGCGCCCCTGCATCCTCAGGTTTCCGCCATCTGTTGTTGGCCTCCCCTCCACCACCATATCCTCGATCACCAGAATTTGTCTGTTTAAATCGTTGGGACTGCAGGTTGCTACTACTACCACTGCTAAGACGTTGGTTATGCGGTAATAACGCAGCCACGTTCGGCGGTAAACGGAAGAACTGCATCGGGTAGGTCATGCCCGGATCCTGCTGAGCTGCAGTGCCAGATGCAGCACACATCACCTGCGAATTTGAAGTGCACATCTTCAGAATAATTCATGTATTTATTAAACATTTCTGACATTATGTTCCGAAGAAATATGTGGTCAAAGATTGGGCTAATTCTAAGTTCTCCTTTAGGGGAGAGTGAAGTTTCGAAATAAGAGGAAGTCATTTATTCAGTAATTAAAAAACTGATATATGTTTACAAGGTAAGTGAAAAATTTAATGATTATTTGATTAGTATCACCATAAATCTTTTATCAGTATAGTATATGTGTTTTCCTAATGACAAAATACCTTAGTTCAGGAGATCTCCTACTGACTGAAACCAAAGCAGCTTTGGTTTAATAGCAATTGCTATAGAATGCAAAATGCTTACACAACCATGAAGACCGATAACTTCAGAAAGTGTTTTTTTCCCAACGAAAAATAATACATTTTAATGAATAAAATAAATTAAATAAGAGACCAATTAGAAATTTAAAAATTAAGTTGGATATATACCGTCTTTGACTAGACGTTTTAGTAGAGTTAGATAAAACATAAAATGTTAAATTCAATTCCCGAATATTATTAATGGGTACTCCATGGTCCACGAAGGGGCACCTGAAAAACACGTGCATGAGTGTATCCAGGATTATGTATTGGACAATAATTTCCCACCTGTTGAATATATAATTCATCAAACCCTTTGCTGACCAAAAGGCAGTCTTAATTCTCACGGGAGAAATAGAGGAAAACCTCTCAAAGAGAGTCGTGAATGGTTCTATCGGGTTCTTCCACTTCTTTTCCAAGTGATTCTTTATTAAGGAAGATAGCGACAGAAGTCGGATTTCTCGCCGAAATCTATAATTTATTACAGTACAATTCAAACCAGACTGAGAAGGTATACAACAGACTGGTTCACTTTTTACCTGCCTTCACCCAGCCGTCTCTCGTTAGGTAGGTACCGGTCGAGATCAGTGAACCACAGGAATACGAACCAACATTCAACATGTGTTGACTGAAGAAACTCGGACAAAAAAATAATGATAATGCGTTTCACAGCAAAATTTTCTCAAATATTGATTAGAAATTAAAAGAAAATCCTTGGAGAAAAATATTTTATATCATATTCATAATATTTCATGACATTTAAGATATATGTGCCTAGGAAGTATAGGACACTACGTCCATTACTTAACAGGAATATATTAAAAGACACAACAACATATTTTTATTTTTATTTTTTCTTCAACCCAAAGGTAAACATTAACGGTAGGGGAAGTTACATTTTCTTAAAAGAACACCAATTCCTTTATTTAAGGGAATACAACTTAATAAGCTACAGACAGTGTAAACGTCTGTACAGTCTGATATACTTTTCAAGATCTGAGGAACAATGTTTCAGTTCAGTCAGTTTATATGAAACACACGGTGTCACTGAAACACTCCCAAACTCATTCACTCACTGACAATAAACAACGCATACATCCATAAAACAATGTATCAATTTTAAATAAGAAATCTATTACTTGGACTCTCTTGGAGGAAAATCCTCAAATTCTGGAGGTTTTCCCCCTTTATTTACAAATGAAGAATATCAATTTCGCAAATAGTGTGTTGTATGTCACAGATATCTTAGAATTGAAATTTATTTTATAATTCCTTATAAATACATTGTGAAAGGATGTGGAAAAATACTAGTTCATTATCAATATGGAATTGTAAAAGTGCACCTATCTATTTGTGGAGACGTGTTGTCTAAATTGCTGGCTTAATCTTGACGTAAGGGATGTAAATATAGCCTTACGTGATTAATTATATTATGTTGAATGAAAATGGGAGACGGGACCGAGATTCGCACTAGGGATCACGGCAGTTTACGAGATTTCTGTATGCTTACGTGATTACTAAGGGCCCAACCTAGTTCGCGCAGGAGCTTTTGTCATGTTACAGTTGTTAGCCTATAATTTATTAATTCAAACTGATTAGTTTTAACTTAGTGCGTACAAAAATAGCATGTCTAAAATATTTTAAGGTAACTCCACAACCCACTCCAACAAATGGTGATGGCGTACAATAGTACAAAAAGAAGTCAAAAGCAACCAAAAATAAGTATGGTCTTAAGTTCTTCAAATTTTGTACACAAGGGGACCAAAGATTATAAAAGTCCATTTGAAATGTCTCCGAAATTGAAGATAGCGAATGCAAGGATAGCAAGATTGAGGTACAAAAATCGCATTATTTTTCATTTATGCCTTAACCTGCGTTAATCTAATTTTATTTCACGAAATATGTACGAACTTCTTTGTATTAGCAAATATTGTAACACTGAAAATTATTAAAAGAATCCATTTTTAACAAAATTAAGAGTTTTCAATTATATATAAATGTTAGAAATATTAATATTCTTTATCAATGTGCTCTAGTAATAAATTAGTAGGCTTATGTAAAAAAGTGATTTTGCTGAAATTCAAATAACTACCCATTATCCGTTTATAAACGGAAATTTGAATCTCGATATTGATGTTGTAACGTAACATCTTGAAATCATAATAATTGACACCATTTTCAAAACGTTAAAAGAATTTATTACCAGATATATATCCTTTAATAGCAGTTTTTCTAATAATTTTCAATGTAATTTTGGCAATTTTTGGTACGAAGTATGTCAATAAATACAACAATCAGGGCTCTCATGATTTGCGAAAACAGCGGTGATTGATATACTCATGTTAGTGTGACCACGAAATCTTCGCACAGACCTTATAACAAATTCTAAGCCAAACTGTCTTTGATGTGCTCAAGGGTTTATGCAGGGTAGTTCTCCGCAATTTCTTGGCGTCGACTCAACGAGATGTGGCCTGCATATCTCCGGTCCGTTTGACCCTGGAACAGCAGGTTGAGTAGGTCTTGTAATCAGTCTGAATTTTGAAGTGATGAAAATTCCCACTCCTCATCGTAGATCAAATCCACTTTTTTACTGGTCATCTAGTCTTCATTTATTTTATGAACACTTCCATTGTATAAAATCCCCTTGCTGTTTCGAAATATTATATAAACTCATTAAAGTTGATTTAAGCAAGAGGCAATATTCCGTAATGAAAGTTGTCAATTATTTCAGTTTCTATTTCTATGTTAAACTAAGCATAGGTATTGAAATCCTTTAACGTATATTATGAAGCGCCGGGTTCTCTTATGAATAGTACATTAGACTAATTTTTATTGAAATTTATTGAATAAGGAAGATGAGAAGATACTTTTCAAGTTTTGCCCGTTCACGTCCTAAAACGACTCCGATGAAAATCAAGCTAGGAGCGAATACTAAATATGTCTCGAAATAACTCCATGTAATTGCTAAACGAAAAGTCCGATACACATTGACTACCGAGTCGCGGGTAGTATCCCATTGCTGACTTCGGTCACCTGAGGTCTTCGAACCCCTAATCTTTTCGTTCGGGTCATCCACCGCTGATGCGAAACGGGGCGTCCCGTGTCGCTTGTCACTCGTTATTCGTTCGATTTATATCAGCAGGTGATCAGGGGTGGCTCAAGAATTGAAAAAATATATAACTATGAACGTTAAGGAGGGTATTTATCTACCAATTGTAAAACGTAAATTCGAAAATCATATAAGTTGTAATAAGTTGATGGGTAATTATCAAGTTGCTAATTTGTAAAAGTGAAAGGTATTAATGCCATCGGTAAAATATTTTTTGTTTTTATTTTTTGTTCTTATTTGTTATTTCTTCTCATTTCGAGCGATGACCTGACTCTGAAGTATATCTGTTATTTCAAAAATGTTAATACTTAACTGTCTATACTCGCTGGGAGTCCTTTTCATTTCCACACCATTACATGATACACCTCTTTAAGAATAGCATTTCGCCTTTGCATTTTTATAAATGTCGTGGTATCCGGTTCCGGGAATATTGGGAATGGTGAGCTATTCAATTTTGTTGGAGATGCCGTTGATTGCGAGGAGGTGGGGTTGGGTACCCCTGTGGAGACGACGGCAAGAAAAGTATTGAGCGCTTTGCCACTTGTCGACCTTGTACGAGAGAGTGTGTTCACCTCTCTCCGTGTTCAAAGTCAGTGCGAAGGTCAGACAGTGCTCGGGGTGGGGATCTTTCTGCAACACAACAAGAGCACCGCAACACCCATCGCCACCACCATCACCAACTCTTCCTGAAAGAAAACGTAATGGTGCATGAAATGGAACACCCGAGCCGAACGCGTTGGCGAGTAATGTATATAATTCCCAGTATGCCACCTTACCGTCTCCTCGGACAGGGATCATCAAGTTGTGAGACATGCGATATATTATTCGAACGTTTGATATTTATTTATTCGTTTATTTATCTATATATTGTCTTTTGGCGAGGTTCAGGCAAAGGCCTGGTCTTCCATCTAACCGTTGGACTTGGGAGAGGAAATTGGGAAAGCCAGATGTTGGGTTACCGGGGAACGTACGGCACCGAACCGACATTTCTCTGGAGTAGGTGAGGGAAACCCCAGCTGAAAAGCTCACCTAGTTCGACCGAGCAGGGTTTGAACCCAAGCTCTACCGCTCAGCGCAATCGTGAAAGCGAAGACGCTACGACTAGACCACCGCTGCGGGCATGACATTTGAAAAAGGAATGTCAAAAACATTTTTCCGATACAATCTTGTACTTCATAATGATTTTAAAAACTCGAAATGTATGAAATCCACGATAGGCGATGAAGTTTTGTGATATATCCCTTGAATTTTCATGACTTCTCTGTACAATGCAACAATTATTTAATTAGTGTTGGCTTTGGCCGTCATGGCGCCCTCTGCTCTTCCTCATTCCACTAATTAGTTGCGTCCATTTGTATCTTAACATAAATATTGGCACACGAATGAAGAAATGAAATCCCGCCAAATTAAATATTTCCACATACCTCCTAGTTATTTTATTTTCTCTATATACGTATATGAGAATATTATATGAGTTTTCATATATTATAGAGGAAAAGATAGTATCTTTATCTAAATGATTCCTTTGCCACAAGAATCTCTGTATTCAGAACTGAAGAGGACCGGTAAGCGGTCGAAAAAGCTTTCTGCAATAAATAATTTAGAAAGAGACCCTACGATTTCTTCTATAATATAACGTATATGAGAAAGTAAACAATAAAAGTTTTTGTTACTATATGAATTGGATTTACCTCTCACTAATTACTCTCTCAGAAACACGAGACAGATTCTGGGGTACAGATAAATGAAAATAAATACATGACACGAAATATGCGTTGCGGCGTTCCTGTCGCACATAAAGATATTGTTGACTCTGCCTCCACATTGTTCCTCTTCGAACCCACGCCCTCCTCGTGCAGCCGTCTCTCACGTGCCATTTTGGGGATCCGCCCAAACACGTCTCTCTCAAACCTCACTGGTCTCTCTAGTGAGATGGTAACAGCAACGTCTCCTCGTTTAGTTAACTGACATAACCATTGATGACTCACCCGACAATTTTAAGCTAGGCAAAAGGCAAACTGAATTGCTTGAAATAACTGCTCATAGCTCTATTGTTGTGTGGTATAATTTCATTGGTCCGGAAAATTCAGTTTAGATATTTATAGAAATTATTATTTATTTGACAGTTTGAAACAGAAGGACAAGAACTCGAATTTCTCTTTGTAAAACCACGGAAAACCTTGGGCATTATTAAACAATAAATTGTTCAGTAATTCACATATTCACATCGAATCTGTAAAACATTACTTCGAATGTAGTTACAAATGACACAATTTAAATTATATAATCCTTGTCTGCTCAGGTAAATTCATTGAGAACTTGATCTTACAATTGCTCTCAGAAGATCATCAGTATCCTGGCGCAAAATAATTCCTAAGAAAACCTCCTCCGAGCTTTTCAGAGATATGACAAGATTAACGGAAAACACTTTCACGGCAACATTAAAATGTTTCCTTATTGCTCGACTAATAAAACTGTTTCAGAACTGGTAACTACTTGAACAACTATATACTAAACTATATCCTACCAGATAAATATTGCAGTAGAAATTCTTCGATAATGAATCGAGTAAGCCCTACAAATCAAAGAAAAAAAACGTAGTTACCGGTATACAAACACACTTGAGTTCGTGTAGTATAAAAGTAAAATGTATCTACAATTCTGTGAGCGGTATTCATTCAGAAACACACAAAAATATTCCTATGTTTGAAATCAAAAATAGTTTCTTCATTAATATTGGCTAACCAATATCCAAGTGAAATTTGCTCTATTTTCGTACTTCCCTTCCATACCCCAATTTTTTCAACATTTCGTTTTGGGTTTCTTTTCTTCAGCCATAATAGAAAAATCTATTATATTTGACAACAAATGGCGCTTTCAGGTTATTGTCTTATATATACTTAAATCCAAGAATATGTTTTGCTCTCGAAAATAATTATATTAGGTTTGTTTGCATAGACCATGCACATACAAATATTCTTTTGTTTCATTTCCATTGCTATCTACTGAAAATTTGTTCATTAATATTGGTAATATAGCAGAGTTTGTGTCAATAATCCATTTTTTGATCCAATATTATGAAGGAGAAGATTCTTCCTATTTGAAATTCCTCACTCATCGATTTGAAATTAATCAGAGTGGGAGTACCGTATTTCAGAGCAACTTGTTAGATACATTTTTAATAGGAAAGTTAATTCCTCCCTCTCCTGGAAAAATTACCAAAATTTGATAGGACGATTGACTCCGTCAGCGAGGTCATTATTTCCTCTTTGAAATTGGAGTAGTCGATTTACCTTTTTGTTCTATGGAGTAATTTAAAGAACATGCATGAAAATAAAACGAAAAGACGACGAGAAGCCTAGCAAACATTTCAAGCTTTACTGTTTTGCAATAAGTAGTGATTATTTTCCCAATATAGAAAAATATGAGGGTATAACACAAAACGAAATCGACATCACTACTACTAAGACTGGTGGCATTTAAAATTTCTGTCTGTAACCCCCCACAAAGTAGTTTACAGTAATTTTTGTCTTAAAGGTGTTTAAATTCATTTGTTAATTAAAGCACATTAAGTCGTATTTCTTCGTTATTTGAATGTGACATCTATGAAACGTTTAAATTACACCCTACAATTCATTACATTAAATCAAAACATTACATTAAAATGTTTGTTAAATATTTTTCTTTACTTCAAGTATGTGAGTTGAACACTAAAACATGCATTTCGAATTTGATATCAAAATTGAATATCTGGATAAATTTAGAATTACTTCAGCAATTTGGTGGGAGGCATTGCTAAAACCGTGTATCCCATTATCACGCTGGTAATTACATTTGTTCAAACATAAAACGATTCCACAATCTATATGAAGTCAGAAACCAAAAATGATGGAAAGGCGTTAGGCTTATAAGATTGCCCACATGTGCCTCAACATATTGTAAAAAAACGAAATTACCGCAGTTCATGATCAATCTCTTTTGTATATATCAAAAAATGCATACTGGTGTTAGAATAAAAATATCCCAATTATATCGTCGTATAATATTTTGTAACATTCGTAACATACGTAACATTCGCCAGAAAAATGTGCCAAAAAAAATTATTACTTCATAGTGGTAGGTTGATATCATATTGGAATTGGGTTACTTTACTTGGATATTTATGCCATTTAATGGAATATGTATCCAAATTAGTAATAAACTATATAGATTCTGAGCTAGAATAATAAAATCTAAGTAACACCAATACTCCTAATATCGTACATTTTCATATATTAAACATTTCTTAGTTTTCTTGCTTATACATCTTATAATGAAATACATATTTAGAAAATACATACGTGTTTAAAGGCATTGTTGATGCAAATAAATAAAGAAAACATACAAATAATGCATAATATTTTCAAAGCATCGGTGCGAAAAAGTTCATCTAAAATTATTATTTGAATTTTCGAGTTGGATAGAAATTCTATGTCGTTAAAACAATAAAACAGATACTTCGTTTGCCCACCAGAAAGAGGAGTGTCTATCTTGTCAAGCATTTGTTGAGCTAGGTCAAATCTCAGATTCACTTGGGGAAAATCAGTTACCGTTAAGTCGTAGCAGTCCATTTTTAAAAGCCATGTACTTTCAATTGGTCGGGTTTGGCGAGCCCAGCTCTCGTCAGCCACCGACAAATGTTCTCCCGTTGGTCTCCTTGCAACTGAAGAACTTCTCCGTATTCAGGATGTTCCACGACTGTCCCATTACATGCGAACTCCTTCTTGCAAGCACGCACGATTTTCTTTAAGTCATATTCCGATGACAGACCTTGAACGGTGGTTAGAGTCTTGCGACCGTTGCGTTGTTGGATTCTTATG
The DNA here is from genome assembly GCA_002313205.1 of Laupala kohalensis. Classification (NCBI taxonomy): domain Eukaryota; kingdom Metazoa; phylum Arthropoda; class Insecta; order Orthoptera; family Trigonidiidae; genus Laupala; species Laupala kohalensis. The sequence continues at coordinate 49,107 of NNCF01128559.1, read as the reverse complement.
TGAACAAGACCCTCTTGGACGTCATCGTCTCCACCCTTGATTGCATCTGCCAAGGGGTCGAATGCGTTGAGATTTTGGAGGGACATGCGATTAGCAATTGGCTGCTGTTCACCAGAGAATCCAACCAAACCTCGTTGAAATTTCCCCCAATTCAATGACTCCTAGAAAAATCAATCTATGCACTTCTTTAATCTATACACTTCACAAATTCTGATGTAAGTAAGTAGAATGGTAAAGTATAGCCGAAATTAGGTTTTACAGAGGATTTCTTATCAAAATTGACGCACAAATACGAAAGTTCTTCAGTATGTGATGTATCTGCAACTGACCAACTGTTAATTTTTTTCGATGCACGGCCTTCTGATTATCCCGATCAAGAATATTTATTCTTCATTGTTGGAGAAAAATACTTCTCATGGATTCTAAGGTTCTACGAGTAAAATTTTATGAGCAAACTCTGTGACTTGGTATCATTACTTACGAATCAAAACGATCAGTTGTTCATTCTTTAATATTTAAAATTAAAATAAGCGATGATAGTGATAAAAGAAGCTGGTAAAGAAATATGAGTCAATTCAGCTCTCATTTGAAACAATATTTTACTTTCAAATTATACAAGTATTGTAAAAGAGTAGTATTGTAATCGTACGAATGAATTTTATTGCGAAAATGTCTTGGGGACATTGGTAGAAAAGCCTTTCATCTTTAGTTTAAAAAATTGCTCGCGCCAGACTTTCGTTTATACAAAAAAAAACAACAGAAAAGTAGTTTTTCAAATATATTAGAAAAACTGTCGCTCGCAGAGAAAAGAAAATGAAAGATTTGTGCACAATGAAAGGAATTTAAGACATACTCAATTGAAATCTGTGAACAAATAAAAAAATTATTGCAAAAAATAACATGAAAATCGGCCATGTTTGATATTGTTATAATTTTGCAAATAATTATTAAAATAGGTTAAATACCTCTTAAGACGTAAGATGTGTAATGCTTAAAAAGTGTGCAAAAGATGGACGCTGTAGGTACAATAGTTTTTGCAAAATCCTATTTATTTATCCCGTCAGGGGTGAAAATTGCCATCTTTGCACGGCTGTACAGCTGCCAATTGTAATTTAAAAAGGTTTGGAAAATTTTATTTTAAAGATAAGGAGCTTAACTAACAATTGATGAAAATAAATACACGATTTTTTAAGCCTTGAAATTGTATATTTCAAAAAGTAATTTTTTATATTTTTCTTAAAAACAAATGGAAAATCTTTTTTATTTTTACTGCTAGAACTTTTCAGAACAAATCATTGAAAATTTGATTAAGAAACACAAATTTTTGCGACAAATAATCTCTTTACGACCAATAGAAGCCAAATTACTTTTAAAAAGTATATTAGAAAAGCTGTCGGAGGCAGAGAAAAGTAAATCACAGATTTGTGTGCAATGAAAGGACCCACAATTTGAGACTTACTCAATTAAAATCGGTCAACAAATACAAAAATTATTGCAAAAAATTACATGAAAATCGGCCATTTGTTATTATAAATATTAAGGATTGAAATTTTCAAAACTTTTTAATGAAGATTAAATTTCATTAAATACGATTCCCATGAGATTACCCTAAACGAAAATGAAAAAATCGTCCAAATTAATAAAAAACAAAAGCTTTGCAAATGTTTATTTACAATAAATAATCCAAATGAATTCAAAACGACTATTAATTTTAACAAATTAATAAATTAGTAATTCTCTGTCATAAAAAAACAATATTTGCCCTTTAAGAGGGACCAAAACACCAAACCTCCTTTTATATTTGTAACAAAAAAAGTAAAGGCATAATTGTAATCAATGTTTAATACACTCTGTCTCAAAAGTAAGTATAAATTAAACCAATTCAACCTCACAAACACATTACTGTGGAAATACTAACTCCAACTAGCAAACAGGTTAACTTAAACAGTAGTGATAATTAGAGGTGGAATCACCTAGTGGAAATTAGTTGTGAGAATAGACAGAGTTTCTGAACAAAATAAACAACTCAGCTTCTTATATTTAAAATATGATCATATAAACTTAATTTCTATAATAAAACGTCATTTTCATCTTGAAATTTAAAAGTTTTGTGTCAATTTCACATCGAAACTCTCATAATTCAATGTAGCCGTTATAAAACTTACTCCAATAAGGAGTTTCACTTATCCATTTCCTCGTTTTCATTTGATATACGAAATGAAGTTGATCAGATGACTCGCATTCTGCTTCTTAGTCTTGGAATAGGGAAGACGGGGAAGGTTTTCGCATTTTTTCTTTAATTTTCATATTTTTTCCAGGTACATTTAAAAAAATGTTCACGACTGATTGCTTATTAAATTTTCTTCTACGACATAGTACAGGCTATTTTATCCATTTTGCAAATGAATGAAAGGGAAATGATGTCGATTGAGGAAATACACGTCTCCGTAATATTTATTTATTATTCATTAGAAGATAAGTAGAAACTTTAATTTAGAAGAATCATCATATTGTCACTTGGGAATAAATAAAAAGCGTAAAACAGACGGTCCTCGTTGATACATATTCGCGAGCTATTTTCTGAATCGAGTACACACTTTTCTTTAGACTTGGTATAACGAAAACCCTCTAAGTAATAAAAACATAAGCAAGTTTTAATGTACCTCACCTCTTGAATATCTCCTTTATTTTCCCCCAGGTCGTTCCCCCTTTGCTCACGATTTGAAAAAACCTGTCCCGTCGCCTTGTTTCCACTTTTACCGGAATGGAAACAGTGACATCTCACAACAGAAGCAGCTATGACAAAAATAACCAACATTGCCGGTGCGTCTAGTTATATTGCTTACTCTATCCATGAAGTGAAATGATCTTCCGTCTATTTTTGGGGGAGGGGCTTCAAAAATCTATCCAGCTCGAAAATCTCCTCCGGTCTCCGTACTTGTCAATTTTGATGTACTGTTCCCTCGTAATATTTAATAGCAGCTGTGTACACTTATTACCAATCCATTTTTATCGATCTATAATATATTTTAAATTTATATAAAACAAGGATACGATGTCTTGAGTTTAGGTCAGAAAAATTGCATCATTTCCACTTTGTTTCACGACACTAACGTTTCCACTTTGAAATCACGAAAATGATGGAAGTTTATTTTGATTTGTAGTAAATTTTCCGTAGTATTTTTTACACTTCTTTCATCTATATATCACTGGACATTACATTAAGATATTTCATTTTTTCCGAGGAGTGATGCATAAATTACAAAACCATTGCGTTCGGTCGCAATTCTTTTACATTCTCTTGTACATTTCAAACGAGTCAAGCGAGTTATTGAATATTGTTTATTCTATGTTATTAATTGATAGATAAAAATTAAATCCTGTTATTTTATAATTATAATTCATAATGTTGTGTTATTAACGATTACTATAGAAATAAAGAAAACAATTATATTTGTCATTGACTTGACTAACTTGGAGACGTAGTCCCACCTAAAGCAATGTCGAAACGTAGGCGAGTTTATTGGAGCTAAACTCAGGATATCATATCCTTATTCCAACGAGTAGTCAAGTATTTTGACTGATTTATATGAAACATTTTCACAATATTCCGGGTTTACGTTACTTTCTTTTATAATTTTGTATCGTTTCTTCCGGAAAAGGTGATCAAACCAAGAATCAAAGTCAGGTCCGAAGAGAGTAAGGTTAGTAAAATAACATGTAATTCTGTTCATTAAGTCCTATTAACATTGCTTCTTAGATCAAAATTACTCGTTCTATTTGTCCTCTAGTTGCTTTTCATTGTAAAGGATTCCGAAATTAAATCCATTAAAATTGGGAACAGGCACTGCATTTTGTGTCTCTTTAAGAGTGTCCCTCCTTTTAGTTAAGAAATGTATTTAAAAATCTTACTTTGAACTAAATCAACAAAGTAGATACTTTTAAAATAAATCAAACTAATCGCAAAATAATTTGCCCCGCTTATTGAATTAATATTTGCTGTTATGACAAGAACTGACCCCAGAAGAGGAATATTCCTCACTTTGTTATCGCAATAATTTTTTTAATTTTTGAATAAAATGAATTTTACAAGAACTCATCGTCATGCCAACCTAAAAATTTGCATGCAAATCAAAGTGTAAAAACTTTTTTTTTAATTTGAGGAGACGTATTTTGAGTTTTTCATAAAACGATTTTGGATTGTTCCAAAATTTATGAAATATTTAATTGTTCTTGAGTTGATTATTAAATGACTTCAATCTGAAGAAGATGACAAAATAGTTCTCTATGGCAAATAGTCTTCAATATATGGCCGATTGAAAAGTGCAATGCACGGTCAAAATCTGAGGTTTTTTTAATCTTTAGAAATATATAAGAGTCAGAAAAGTTTTGTCACGATGTGCATTTGAGTACCAAAAATTATTAAAATTTTAGATGTCAAGGTTTAGACCATTAGTTGATTTGATATTGAATGACCCTCAAGAAGAAGATATGTATGTAAACATTTCTTCGTGTTTATGTGCTGTACGATTTCACATCAGTTTCATACAGAAAAATAGTTGTTTTATTTTATTTAAAGGAAGTTTCATCAGATTAGTGCTAACTAACTATGGTGGAAGTATATTTAAGTAAAGATACATATTTAGAGCTATTATTAAAATCAATGTGCATTCTTTCGGAAAAATTAAAATTTTTATGCAAACAGTCTCATACAATTGTTTTTTCCATTTTCCATTTACATTTGGTGCTTCCGAAACGGTGGGGCAGCAGCAGCAGTTAACCCCGGTTCACAAGAAATTGACCTCCAATTATAAATTTTATATGTGAAATTTAAAAAAACAGAAAAATGTTCACTTGAAAAAATATATAATTAGACATTTTTGAGTCAGAGGAAGGGTGTCCGATTGATAAATTGTTGATGGTTATTTATCGATAATTAATTATTTATAAATTATTGTCAATAGTTGTTGAATTATAGTTACTGAATAAAGAGTAGGTTTATTTGTACTCTCTAAAAATCTGTTTATTATTTACATATTCTTTTGTACAATTATTTATAAAGTGTCTTAATGAGTAAACTAAATGTGTATGTTAAAAATGTATTGAAATATTTTCGTTTGCTTGCTTACTGTTAAAACTTACTGATTGGGAGAGGGGTGGAAGAACTGAAGAAGGGATGAGGGAACTCTATATTCAAAATCTGCCCTAGACTCCTTAAAATGTGTCGGCGCCCTATTGACATTACGGAAATTTTCTAACGAGTAAAGGTGTTTTTGGTCAGAAATGAAGACACTAATGTGCATTCATTTAGTCACTGCACCATATGAAGACGAAGAATATTCTTTAAATTTGTAATCTAAAAAATATTTCGTCGATATCTGATATTATGGGCACAGATTAGAGTCTTGTCTTAAAAAAAATGCCCAGTTAATAATACTGCCAAATTAATGACTACCTGTTAATTACTAATTTAGAACTACTGGTTTTCCATTATTAATTAGTATCATATTTGCACTTATGTTCGGAATAAATAATTATATAGAAGAATTTAATAAAGTTTCTCAGTATATTATTCAAGTTCTCAGTCCTTTGGACTTTTCTCAGTGCTTCGTCGACAGTAGTTAATAAATTGGCTGTATAACATAATTGGAGAAACAAAATGAATGCTGTTTGGGAGAATAATATCCATTATTTATGAATAATATAAATAATTAATTGTATAATTGATGCGTTAAAAATTAAATAGTAGAATTTAAATAATAAACGAAGAACAAACGTCAATATTGGATATTCCAATAATAATCACGATGAAGAGAATGATGTGTTTTGAGGCGAGAATTAGGGATTTTTCCGGACGACAGAGATTTATTCTGAAAATGGGTTTTCACAATGAATAAATAAGTGAAACAATGGAGGTAACGGACACAAATCACGGCGAACATCAAAGACGTGACATGAAAATTAATTGAAGAAAGCGAGTTTTTACAATTATCGGTCATTTCCCAAGATGCCACTTTATATAACCTTAACGATTATAAATGACAGGCTAAAGAGGTTTCACTGAATTTTGTTTTATTTTGCCTTAAAACATACTACATTCTACATTTCTAGCAACCGCGAAACAACTAAACAAATTAGTACGATTCAAAAATAATATTAGTCACTCAACGCGCAAATAAAGAAATGGAATATACCCTTTTCTACTTTCTTTTTTTGTGAGAAATAATAAAATAAGTTCAGTGACGGTTCACGTCATAGTTAAGATGTATAATATTTTATTGGGCGATGTTGTATTTAATATATAGTTGCAAATTATGTTATTGTTGACGAGTCGAAGTAACAAACGTAATATTTATTTTATCGGAGTGGATAAAAATTTAGCTCCACTTTTTCAAAAACCACGTTCTCACATATAATGGGTTAAAATTGGTGGAGTTGAAGTATATGATGTCATGAGCATATCAGAAACCGGGTTCGATGTACTAAGACTAATAGGTTTCCTTTTTGTTCGAGTTCTTTATGGAGGAAATAAAATCGTTCGCCCACACAGAATACAACAACATCGTAGAACTTTAAAAATGGATTCTCCTGAACGCAACTAGCAAATACATCTCGTAAAATAGGAGTTTTTAATTACTTAAAATACTTAATACATTATGCAAACAACGAGAAAGAAAAAAGTGATCCTGAATTTCATAATTTATTTCTGAATACTCATTGTACTAAAGTCAATTGAAGAACACACATCCCCTCCATCCAAATACTGACGAATATTATTTGAAAATGTAACTTTTCCAGAACGCGAAATTATAGATTACGAAATCAAAAAAGATATCGAATTTCTTTTGTTTATATTTCTTATTTCTATTCTTTCTTTTCTTCCAAATTAAAGACTGAGAGACACAGAGAGAGCTGATTACTGAAAATTAATTTTTAATAGGAAACAAATGCAAAATCAAAAATTTGGTTATTGGAATCATTCGAAATTGACATGGACTCATTTAAAAACTTTAGGTACTGACGAGAAATTCACAAAAACATATGTAAGGTATGTATGTGAATTTTTAGGAAGTCTTATTTGCGTGGAGAAGAAGATGGTTTCGTCATTTTGGTAGAACGATAGTTACGAACTCGTATTCAAATGGTGCTTGGAAGACATATTGTCATAGATGAAAAAAATATCTGATAGAAATATCGGATCCCTAAAACAATGAATAGCAGAGAACCACATGAAGCAAAGAAACAGGAGACCAAGAATGGTGTGGTGGCGCCGCGCCGCGCCTCGCCGCTTACTCACGAAGGCAAACAGCCAGATGAGACGCATGGCGAGCGCTATCGAGGAACGCACGCGGAGCTGAGTCTCGTCGCACCGGATTCCCGTGGGCCACTCACGACCTCCCTCCCGCTGCCTTCGATCCTCTCTCAGTACCTCAATCCCCCTCCGCCATTCTCACTTCTTCCGCTGTCCCGCGGCTTCTGATGACGCTATTCCAACGCGGAGTGCGAATGACGTCGTAAACTCAGTGCATCTACCGCACTCTAAAAGTGTTCGATCAGGTATACGATTCATGTAAAAGTAGGAAGCCACAAACCACCCCAACAAACACTATCTTAACGGGGAAAATATGAAGTTTTTTTACCGTTTGCTGGATTAATAGTGGTACCCATTAACTATAGTGCTGATACACACGACGTATAATATAATATGGGAGAAAAACACAAGCGTCAACATACTGACGAAGTATAAAAAAACAAGGGGAACAATAGGAGTGTCAGCTGAGATGCAATGCAGAAAAGTAATTTGGGCTATGAAATACAAGCGTTAACATCGATACGATGTAGAAAAATTATGTGCGGACAATGCACAGCGTTGCCACCATACCTAGTGAAAATTATTGCGTTGCATCAATCACGCAGCCACTCTATTGACTATGTAATTTGCATTATGTTTCCAGTTATTCCGAAGCTATTTCCATTTGAATTTGAAGCCAAACCTTCTTTTGTGACTTGCTCCTTACATCGTTCGGTGACAATTACTTTCGATGTCAATACACTAACCGCACAAAACATAAGCTGATTACAAAAACGCAGAGCAATTCCTGATGGCAGTTTCCCTAAGAATTTGAGGTTTATTTCATTGAAGTTGTCATTATGTTTTTCGTTCCCCCATGAAGCCATATTGAATTTTCTCTATCAACTTTTACAAGAATCCTAGTATCGGTGACAAGAGTTCAACGAACATCGTAGTTTCATTAGCAAAATTAAATTACCGGAAATGCATTAATCATTATTATATTCGAATAATAATAATCATTATTATACTCGAAATAAATATATTACATTCGAATATTATGTTCAAAACGGTATTGTTAATGTTCATCTTTGCACACGGTAACTTATTATTGTAATGACTGGTTTTGTCAAAGGTATAAGGTTCGATAGCCGTATCATTTGGTCTATGTAAATCGGACTCGCGATGTACATCACGATGATGAAGATAATGATAATGAAGATGATGAATAATTCGCACAATCAGTTGAAAAGGGGAAATATTAAGGAGTATAAAGGTAACATATTGATAGACAAGTTTAATTTAAATTTACTTCAGACTTCCCATGCAAACTTTTACTTTTAATATAATACAATTAACTTCAGACTTACCTCGGTGAAATAACCCGCAACGATCCGAGCAATCATGGGCTGTATTACAGAGGCAACAGCATTGTTCCACAATTCGTATTGGTTTGAAGTTCCATCGTATATTTTTGAAAATTTTAGTACCCTCACAAACTTTGTAATGGTGTTGAACAGTAAAACTATAGGGGTAATGTAATTGTTTATTCATGCACTGTGATCTGTTCTTTCAATGTTTTAAGTGGCTATGAGTAACGTATTTCTAAACCTTTATTTTTCCAAGCCTCAAACCACTAATTTTCTAGAGAAAAAGAGCTTTGCTCTGAATGAACGGTGAGACGGTGTTTCTCACTTATATACCTCAGCTGCTTGGTTATTATTCGTAGAGCGTTTACAGAGTCATGATTTGACAAGTGTAGATAAAGGTCTGAGAGAGGACGAAGAAACTGGTTTCGTGGTTCAAAAGCCAGAAGGGTTCCTTCAACAAACGCCACCTCATTATTGAATAAGTGCCAGGAAACGCCCTTTCTCTGACAAACAAAATAAAGATCTTTTACAATGTGATGAATTCAGATTTTTAAAAAAGTGGTCTGATGCTCATCTGAAAACCCAAAGGTAAGTCCTGGAAATTCTGTTCTGTATAATTTACCAAGACAGGGCTCCAATTCACTACTAAAGAACCGGAGATTGAGATGATTATGATTTGCCTTAAACAGAATGTTATTCACCCCAATGGACAGAATCTTGAGACATCCAGATGGATTGGATCCTTGTACATTCATCACAGGCCTGCTTTGTAATATAAAGCAGTCGACACGCTTTGATTAGACGAACAAAATTCAGAATTTTTTCATGATAAAAACAATTTTTTTAAATTAATACTTGAGTATTTTTTACATTAATATTGAGTAGCCGTGGAATGTTTGCGTGAATTTTGTGATACTTTCCTTAATTTCCAGTTCAATATTTACAAACTGAATACTTTTTACTATAAATATGTATCACAAATGAAAGAAAAACTATCCAATATAGAAAAAAGGCTAACATTTGATCATCAATCAATGATACTCCATAAACTATACACAATAAACAGTTAACAAATGAAAGACATCAATTAAAGGTCTACACTTCTTTATTACTACAAAAATTAGATACATCAAAAAACTTTGAAAAAATAAATCGCAATGTGTACTCAGTATTTCCACGTGAATATTATGGCAATGAAGAAAGACGAGCTAGCGTCATGTTACAAACATCTACGCAGTGCTAATTTATTGCTGTATTTTTTCATATTTTCTCATACTTCGGTATCAAAATACAATAAAAATATTTCTGAGTGTTAGCTCCAACAATTTTTATTGTTTACTTGTTTCAGAGTGCTGAGGATTTTACGTTTATTCATAACAGAAAAATCCAAATTATTCATTTAAATGTAGAAATCAAGGTGGGTGATATTAATGGTACAATGGATAAAGAACACATTCAATTATGTATTTAAATGTATTGGATAGATAGTTTATTAATAACATTTTCACTCTCATGTTGAGTAGATATCTTACTGTAACAAATATTATTTTCAGTAGAAAATAAATGAAAAACAAGAAAATATGCAAATTCCTACACCATTCTTTAATCTTTATATTTTTTTTGTATTTATAAAATACTGTAAACGTTCTTGTCAAATATTTTAGTGTAATGATGCAACGTTAAGTAAGTAACCCCAACTTAGCGGTGCCATAAGTAAGTCCTTCAGAAAATGTTTGTTGGGTAAGGATGTCCATGTCGTATGTTTGTGCATCGCATCGTGTTCCGTCAAATAAGTCGTCTTCTGAAGTACGTCATCCCAAAATACTTTCGCTCAGAGTGAAATTGGATTTTTTATGGTGCAATTGAGTTCATTGCAATGTATATTATGTATTTTCAGCAAAATCTCTCATGTTTCGTCGACCAAAGAAAAACATTTTTATGAATATACTTCGACTCAGAAGAGAAAGAGATTTAAGGGGTCACTTCGTACATCGTTCATTAGTTAGATGATAGCAAAATCCATGAACTTTACTGTACATCCATCACAAAATTCATCGACTGTATTGAAGTACGTGTACAGAATGAATTATATTTTATAAAAATCATCAAAATTGCTGTACGATTTTTTTGTGGTGAAATATCGTTAACGAATCTGCGCCTGTAGAAAAAGGAGATAAAAGACGTGATACAGCCAGGAGTGGGAAGGGCATCGGAATAAACAAACTAGAGATAACTAGAGATCTATGGGGAAGGGGAGGGAACTCACGCATGCGCACCGTTCCATTAGTTAACCGCGCTCTCTGAAGTCATTTCACCACAGAAACAAATTTGTATATTAACAGCTTCACCCCGTTTTGACGTGTGTAGTACTGCGTGCTCGAATACGCTTTTACACCAGTGACATTACTGCAGATGCAACCCTGCATACAAACATTTGAGTTACGAAGAATAGGACACCATAGTTAAGATTATTTCCGGCACGCCCTTACCCCACCTTGCAAAATAATGACTTACAAACGATTCCCAAAATAGTTCGTTCGTAGAATGGCGTCAGTAGAATGAGGAGTGAATGGTGATATGCCTGGAGTAGAGAGTATTAACACGACGTCCTCTACATCGCCGCAGTTCGTTGAAAAATCTTGTAACGTGCAGATAAATAGTCTCCAATTCCTATCAACTCCGCTTCATCTTGTCATTCCTCAACTTCGGTTAAATCCTCTCGTAGAATATTCTATAACAAAATTGACAGCTAATTTACTATAAATTACTTTATAATGCTCAAAAATGCGAAGCACGCCAAACGACACGCTGTTTCTACTCCATTCCAAAACCTCCCGAACGTAAGTAGTTTTGACAAATCGTTTTTCATCGGAAAGAAACGGTGGCTTTTCCGACGTGGGCGGTTTGGGTAAATAATTGTTAAGAGCATTATTATCTTTATGATGTGTTAGATGGCGTCGGCGAACTAAAAAAGGACGCAATGGGGGCAGCCAACACCCACCAGTATTCGGAAAGCTGTTCACAAATCCCTTCGCATTCGCCAAAAAGAGACGAGGGCGGCGAAGAAGAGCCACCAAACCAAGTGCAAGAACAGTCAGACCCCGGCGTGCGTGTGTCCGAAGCAGTGCGCGAGCGCTTGGATCGAAGTTCTAGCTCCGTCATCGGAGTCAATCCCATGTCGATGGAGGACGAATCGTTGCAGGTGGAGGTATGTAGAACTGAGGAATTGGAAAGGAGCTACTTACACTTGTTAAAAAATGTATTTATCCCCTGTTACGATTGTATTACATGGATAATGTCCAAAATTACCTTCAATCCGTTGCAAAAATCCTGATTTTCTTGTGAAAATACACTCCGTACCCCGTGATTCTGATAAAAGAAGGACTAGTCATGTACACCCATTTAATTAATTTTGGTTTTATCTCACTTGATTTGGGAACAAAAGAGTATATTTCCCTTTACTGACCTTTAAAATATTTTGTTTTTTAGGAATCCAAGTCATTTAATATCACATCTTTCTTTTTCCTGAGAATTTCACTCTTCCGATGGTTTGCATGAGAGCACCTGTCTACGTGTAAAAGAATGTCATTGGAGAAGGAGATAGTATCGAAGACAGTTCACTTATCAGCGACAATGTCTTGCTTTCTTTCAACAGAACAGAGATCAGTAGTAACAAGACTGTTTACTTTCCCCCATACATACCCTTAATAGACTTTTCCGAGATCAATCCGTTCCCTTTAGGACGCGATATATACAACTTCAAAAGAAAACCGAAAGGAAAACTATGGGATGCAATTTCACAAAATTTCTTCGTAAAAAGTAATATTTTAATAACATATTCCATAAACAAACTACCTACAGAGAAAAAGATAACACCAGCTGACGATCAGTCACCGACGTTTTGACATTTTTGCACCTGAGGAATTAAAATCTCGCTTCAATACTTCAACATAATTTATTAATAAGATTAATAAATAAATCAAAGAACTACAAATACTTCTTGAATATAGATTAATCATACATCGAATATGCAAAAGGAATTAATTATTCATGCGATCATACATTAAGCATATAAATGAATAACCAATTGAGTCTTCCCCCACGGGGCGGGTACGTCAGCAATGTGACCACTTAACGGAGACAAATATTTACAAGTAATATTATGCTACGTGGTGGCTCGTCACGGAGCAAGACGAGAGGTGAGTCGTCTGGAGTCCAAAGCAGACAAATAACTTTGACCAAATGCTCATCAAACAAACAGAACAAATCCTGTCTATAAATATAATTTTTCTTTGCTAATGTAAAAATATGGATTTCTGTACAACTATTCTTCTCAAATCGACATTGATGTATGGAATAAAAATCTAAACCGAATTTCAAAAACATCACGGGGCAGCGCTCTGGAACCCACCTTAGAAAACGCGTGTACCCTATTTAGAAGCTCATCGCTCCGCGGTGGACATCGAAAATCGATTAAAAATAAATAAATAAAAGTCTTATTTGAATTTCAAATCCGTAATGTTGCACCTACTCTAAAGAACGAATGTACCAAATTTCAAAGCTCTAAATGATTTTGCTCTAAGCTTATCGATGTACGACTGACAAAAAAGCTTGAATATTAAAAAAAAGAGAAAAATGTATTTCAAATTTCGAAAAAAGATGTTCAAAAATTGATTCATTCTGGAAAACGTGTGTGAAAAATTAAAGTTCTAGATCTTTGTAATAAGAAGATGTCTAATTCGAATTTCGAATAGGTCGCTTCGTGATGCACTGGGACCCACACTTTAGCACTCATGCGTCGAATTTTAAAGCTGTTGACCCACCCGTTTTTTGCACCATACGGCGGACATACAAACTCTTTCTTTTACATATTAGTGTGTGTATATATACGATATATGTACGATCTATATTATAACTTTTTCAAAATATTTATATTTTCAGTATAATTTGATACTTGTTCATCAACTTGTCTTGTTTTAAAACCATCCATCCATTTCAGCATTTGAAACAGCATGATGTGTACTGCTTTGAATGTTGTTATTTCTACCTTATAAAGAGGCTACTTCGGACTTGTAAAATCTGTTGTAATCGCAAAATGAAAAAAAGTGTATTTTTTTATACTAGACGACTCATGCCATACCTCGGCTTCAGAATCGCATATATGTATTCAAATGTAAAATCGTGATGTGCAAAATTTTAGTAGTGACATGATACTTTCCAGGACGAAGCCGATATGTGCAAACGGCTCTATGCTCAAGACCAGCGATGGCTCCATCGCCTCCGCTGCATACGCGCGCGCTACTACCATACGAGGGGTATCTGCCATGACAACGCTGAAAGACTTCTCGATAGCGTGGAAGAGATGCAAATTCCGGTAATACCATCACTACCGAGTATTTATAGCCCATTTTATTCTTGTTTCTACACTACATGTTAAGGAAAGTGAAGTGCATGAATTTAGATTACTGGGAATAGCTTTCATCCTGTGCAACGTACTGGAAAAGTACGAAATTGAAAAACCTGATCCTGAGGAAGCTGGTGGCTACCTAGACGCTAACATCGACAGTCGTGAAGAAATAATGAAGTAATAATAATAAGTAATATTATTGATATTATTATTTTTATAAAATTTCAAAATAAAGCCCTTTCCCTCGGGAAGTACAAAGAATTTGGAAACTGAAGCAAACTCATATAGTCGTAATTGTAATATGCAGAACAGGAGAAATTCCAAACATTCTGCATTCAAGCCTGGATGCATAAATTTACCTAAATATGGACCTAGGTATCTCTTCAAAAGAGACATTACTATACGAATAGCAACAACACAGAGAAAAGTTCTTAAGAAAAATATAGTGAATTGATACTTGGCGTCTTGGTCCGTGCTATTCTACAAATCAGCATTTTAAGTAATAAAAGATTTTGTCTTTCTGTCCTTATTTATTAATGCAAAAGACCTTTTCGATCGCATGGCGGCCATCTTCAGGGCTACAAAAAAAATTACGAAATATAAATTACAAAATAAATATAATCATTCTAAAAACAATCTACCCCATTCTACTTCAAAAAGTTAATAATTTTTTAATATAAAATGAAATATAAATGACAAAGTAAAAAATTTAAATATTCTAAAATTAATTTACCCCCTTCTTCTTTGACAAGTTAATAATTTTCAATTTAATACGATATAGTAACAGGAAATGAGAAAACTGGCATACCTGGATCCTTTGACAAGCGGTGGCTAAAAGCACCGTTGTCTCCTAAAGGGTCGGGTTATATAAGGAAGTCTCCGGAATTTCAATTGACGTCACAGATTTTCCGTGTAACTGGCTTCAGTTGTTTTATGGCTAATTTTAGCAGGGGAAAGGAAATATCTGAGATTTGATGATTAAGTGTGAAAATGTTGGAATAAGTGAATTGTGAATGTGAATGTTTTCTAATTCAAGTCTTTTCCAGTAATTATTTTCTATTTCTAAAATTTGGAAATCATTGACTGTGTGGAACATGTGATTGTTTTCTATACGATGTGTGGCGAAATGTGAATGTCCGGTGAGGTGTTTGAAGCGTAAATGTGTTCCTGTAGTCTTTTATCAAAATTGCGTCCAGTTTGTCCCACGTACATCGCGTTGCACTCACCGCATGTGAGCGCGTACACTCCACTTAAAAAAATTTGTAGCACTAAAAATAGTCGCCATGCGGTCGAAAAGGTCTTTTGCATTAATAAATAAGGACAGAATGACAAAATCTTTTATTACTCATAATGAACAATCTGTCAACTCAGACAAATTCCTCAAATCAGCATTTGCTGAGAAACGCTGAGCAGGTCACAAATAATTGTGGTTATAATAATTATAATAATAATAATAATTTCATCAACTGGATTCATTTCCAAAACACTGAAATGGCATCTGCCAAATTGTCATTGGCCAGAAATATACAGTCAGAAATGCAGAAATCCGTTATATTAAGAAACATGTCACTTAACAAGGAAATTTCTTAGTCTCGACTAAGATCAAATTTTACTTCCGGTTTGGCGTATAAGCCCGCCTCAACAACCTGTTCGAACAGAGAAAAAAGAAAAAAGATAATAATAATAATAACTAGTAGCAGCCACTGACCAATATGCAGAAATACGTAATACTTGACTCATGCAACATAGTGCGAAAATCTCTAAGAGAAGAACTTGATTGAACTTGGCAATATCCGTTCGTCGAGTGGAAAAGATCCAGCTGCAAACTGTGGAAGGCATTCATTTATTATAATAATATCTCTATTATATGGCGAAGTTAAGGCATACACATCTTCTTACACTTAACCACATACGTTCATACACTATTGGATACATATGTTCAAACAATGGGAATTTAAGAACATACGAAGGAAAATCTAGTTTGTGCATGCATCTAGCTTATTTCTCAGCTTGACAACGTTGTGTGTGAGTATTCATCTGTGTTCAGGTATGAGCAACATAATGTTTTAAGAAAGAATGGATATTTAAATTCTATCTGTCGGCAAAAATTGAAAAAAGAGAACTTAGATAGGACAGTGTTTTACTGTGAAGTATCTTGAGTGAACGGACAATTCACCTTATTTTAGCTTCATCTAGTTCATTTTTACAGAATTATGTCGTCATAGCATTTAGAAAATAAATAAACCGAATACAGGAGTTACGTTCTTTTTGAAGTCTACTGACAAGAGCGGAGGAGAGTGTTGTGTATTATATTTCAGGTTTATAGACTTCCATAAAAATTCATTCTTCGTAAAAATATTTTTAGTGGTCCTAAATAAGGAAACGTTCCTGAAGTATTTCATGTGACAAAAAGTGAAAATAACTGTCCCAAAAATTCTTAAATTGCTAAATTGCTAAACACTTGTAAGAGCTAATGTAGCATCAAATCAACTGACCCTAGAGCAAGGTTGGAAATGCGAAAAGAGAAAGGCAAATCAAAGACAAGAAGTTGAAGTCATTGCAGCAAATAAATTTGTTGAAAATTAGTCAAGTTCACCCTAATACTGACCTTAATAAAAAGAATCTTCAATTATTTACCGTTAGCAATAAGCGTCTTGGTAACACACAAAAGATTCGAAGAGACATAAGATTAGTTCAAGTAATCATAACTAACTTTTGCTTATTACAGATGCGAAACAAAAACTGAGATAATAATTAAATACTATAAAGCATTATTCCACCCTTGCTAGGAATAAGTTAGGAATAAGTTAGTTGAATTGGTATCCATAACCTGAATAAACCAGGTAATATTAATCAGTAAATAGTTAGTTATTAGTTGAAGCTGCTGATCTAAAGTTAAAGAACAAAAAAACCTCAAGACTCATAATTAACGGTGGTAGCTCTGCCCGTAACCAAAGGGTTGCCTACATCCCAGGCGAGCGGATTGATTTTTTGAAGTAGTAATATGAGAGAATGCATTAGTCTGTATTACAATAATTTGTTCATGATTTTTACTGACCTGCCAGTTATTGTCAATGAAAAGTACCAATGAAATGTTTTTGATATTATTTAACCCATTTCTTAAATCTATTATAATTAAATATATAATGCGACCTTTGTAAGACTCCACACGACATTTCTTGTAAACTTTTTATGAGCACAAACTTTTTTTTCGTCAGACGTAACAATATTATGCGTAGCAACAAAACAACAGAATGTGAAATAATACTAACTTAATTCTACTACAATTAACGTACCACCTGACGACGACTTCAACGTCAAATCGAAACGTTGTGAGCTTTAAATCACAAAATATATACTGTTCGTCCGTTTTGTCGCAAGTCTTCAATCATTTATTTAACATAAACTTAACAATGCAACATGAGAAACGTACAACTTTTGTGAATAGTTTCTGCTTTTTTGTAAACCCATTTTGTATAAATATTTACGTTTTGTTACTATGTGTAATATAATATAATTAAATATTTTCAAGATAATTGATGAGTTCGCAAGAAAAGAAAAATTAATGGTACTACAAACCCTTATTTTACATGTGTCATTATTAAAGGTTAAAATCCAATTAAGTTGTCCATAAAAGACAAGTTAAGCACTGTTATAAGTAAAAAGTGTTATAATTTTTTTCTGAAGTATTGTGTATTCTTGTTTTCTTTTTTGCAGATAAACAAAACCAACCCATGTGCAAGAACTGCTAAAGAAGTGGTTAATTGTTACCTCAGTCACCAGGATAATACACTCAAGTGTTCCGACGTAGTTCGTACGTATATGGATCGCGTGCACGATGAGACTAATATCCGCGTTCGAAAACTCGGAAGACATTCAACCGTCGCCAAGTTAACTTCATTAAACTGCGCGACTATTCGCTCCATGAATGATACACCCGAAGAATTGTGTAATACAAAGCAACATTGTAGCTGAAATATGGTCACGAATAAACTTCAGTTTTCGTTGAATTGTTGTCTCAGCGAGTTCTTGACCAATTTTGTCGTACAAAAGGATATTTCATGAATTTGGTCTTCATTAAATAAATTTTAAAAACTTGTATGAAAGGGTATGGTCAGGTTCTTTTAGCAAAGAGGAAAGGCAAGGTCTTCACTTAAGGGAGGAGGGCAAAGTAGATAAACCCATCTCATTTCTGCAATAAGAGCTCGTTATGGAGTTGCCAAATATTTCTCAATTAGCACAAACTGTAGACAGTAATTTGGTAAAACGCACGAGCAAAAGCTATATCGCTACTCAAACTTAATTCTAAATTAGATATTACTGAGTAACAAATTTTTCTTGAAAAGAAGTATAAATAACGCCCGGAAAATGTAATGTCATTTTTGGCTATTCTCTTTTTATTTATTTTTATAGATCATTTCGTTGTTCTGAGTATTCAGCGGGAGACGTCAAACCCCACCCCTACTCACTTCGTTTCAATCATGCATGCATGCCAACGTTTTGCCTTTACTTTAAGGGCTAAACTATGAAACAATACCCTGACAACGACAGTTATAAAGATGATAAATAATTGCATAATTACTCATAACACATCCCCAGACCAGGCGACTGATTGCGAAGTAGCGGATTGACTGGATGGGCAACTAGGCGATCGCAGACGGCTCCAAGCTCTCGTAAATAATACGAAATGGAGTCTAAAAATGTAATTTACATAAATGGTACTCAACAGCAATGTAACAGCGTCAAATTTGTAAACAATTGTGAATGCCGACGTAATTCAGTCACTTGGTGTTTTCACTCGGACGGTTTTGAAGAAATAGTGAATTTTTGGTCCTTCTGGGTTTTTGAGGGAGTTGATCACGAATTTTAACTCTGTCCCCTCAAGAAAGTAAAAAATTTAAAAAAGCGTTTTTTATTCATTGTATATTATTTATTGTATGAAAAATTTGCTCAACACAAAAAAATATTTATTTGTAATAATAAACTAGACAAAATTTCCTACAACCTGTATTCCTTTGTTTGTTTCTCAGGTGAATTTCTCAGGAAGGTTTCTTTCCCCCCCAGACGACGCTGAGTCCATTTCGGAAATTTGTCTAGAAGTTGACGAGAAATTCTGAAACTTTGCTTCATGTTTTTAAGATGCTGATTACAATTTTTTCTTTTCCACTTCGAAAATTTTCAGAAAGTGTGAAAAACAATCGAAAAATCATGCCTTTTTTAACTTTTTGGCTTATTACAAAAAAAGCGCACGTTTCAAAGGAAAATACTATTTACAGCAATTCACTAGACGACATTTCCTGTAATCTATCCCTCAACTTGTTTTTTCTAGATGAATAGTTTACCCGATGTTGAA
The DNA here is from genome assembly GCA_002313205.1 of Laupala kohalensis. Lineage (NCBI taxonomy): Eukaryota > Metazoa > Arthropoda > Insecta > Orthoptera > Trigonidiidae > Laupala > Laupala kohalensis. Next base: position 29,686 of record NNCF01128559.1, on the reverse strand, counting down.
TTTATAGTCCAGCACGTCCCTTAAACGTTTTAGAAATTTTCTGAAATTTTGCTCTTGTTTGTTTTTGGAGGGCTGATTGGCATTGCCACCTCAAAAAGTTCGTAAAACATGAAAAACATGCAAAAAAACCTACTAAAAATAGAAAATTTACTTAAACTCCTCGAACGTCTTTTGTCGGTCTAATACTGGATGGTATTAGAAAGAATTATTTTTTATTAGAATTTTTATTGTTCAGTAATTAAATTGGTCATTAACTCCGACGATCCGTCATTTAAGATTATAAATCTTACTCGTCGATGCCTTACATTCATCTCAATATCGTCCAAGAAAATTCTTGGATGGCACATCTGAAGTGTAATAATTTAGACTGCTGATTCTGTAAAACAATTCCATTCAACTAAACAGAAATCGTTGGGGGCTTTCCATTTTGCTAGTTTTTTCGAGGATTGAGTGTTTGTGAACTCAACATTGTGCCCCGTAAGGTTCTCGTAATGTTAATGGAGTGCATAGTTATGCATGTTCGTACCCACTGGATGTACTCTACATGTTCAATGTCATAAGAAACTTATGTTCAATTATTAACATACATATTTTGAGAAGTAATGTACAATAATTTACTTCATTGAAGAAACAAGAAAAGGAGTTCGTCTTTTCCAATGTTTACACATGTGGAAATACCTCATTCAACTGCTGTAAATTTTGAATTTCAACATGATAAACAACACAAAACCTGTCTTTTAATTTTTTAAGAGTGTAAAAAAGATGCACAGAAGACCTAAAAGTTATATTAACGTTCAAACGAAAGTATGAATTCGTATATGAGAAAATGTACATTCATCTAATCAGGGCAGTGTAAGAGTTTTTTTTAGGAAACAAAAATGTTTAATGTTATTCCATGTCATACGGAAAAAACATCTTCAGAATATGGTCTAAGCACAACAAAACATATGCTTAGCACTAATTCACATAACTCTTATTCAAAGTTTTGTCGTGATTCAGACTGACATAATCGTTTCAAATCGTACACAGGTATCGTGACACTAAACGATTTCCGAAAACATATTTCACGAAAACATTCTCGGAAGAAAACCATGTTTTCCCATCGACTACGAGCATCTTTGGAATAGAAAATACCTATAATAAAATTTCTATGTAGGAATATAAAATACCAAAATTGTTCATTCATCGCCGGAATTCATCGAAGTAGTCAGTCATTAACTGCAATTTCAAGTGAAAATAATTTTATTTCGCTTTATATTTGTGATTTGACTTTCATGTATCTGTTATTTTCATATGTTATTCTGCTGTATATACTTATTGTAATAAAATAATTTGAAATACATAACTGAATTTGATATCAAATACCCTCACACATGTCTTAATGTCTTTACACACTTTTTAAAAGGGAAAACCTTTGTAAACGTTTTGATATAATACTTGGATTCAGCTACCCATTCATGCAATTTTTTATGTTGTTATGACGATATTTTAAAAACCACGCGGATATTATGGCTCCATCATCAAGAGACTCAAAAATCGATTTCTGTATTTTGTTATGCAATTCCACCGAATTTTCAATTTTTTACTAGGTTTCCTCTTATTCTGTGCTACTGTCTCCTACTGTAAACATAATACAAACACTTTTTTCCCACATTATTCCATAAATAATTTTACTTGCTATTTAATGATTACTAAAAGTGAGATACGTTTGATGATAGCGACGTCCATTTCAAAATACTTCCACCTCTCCGTTACACACTTATGTCTCCTGTAAGCATCGAAAGAAAACCCTCACACATCAAAGTGGTTTGTTTCAAAATACTAATTCGTTTGCATCTTTTCTTTCCCGTTTCGATTTCAGTTCCTTCGTGAGTTACTAGAACTGTACCTCAGCGAGCAGGCGTTATATTTGGGTTATCAATCAATCTCATCCGTTCTCCATCGTGACTCAAGAATTTTTGTTGAGCGAAGGATAAAAGGATTGATTTTGTATTGACTTCAATACAGGGTAACTCAATACAATGAACTTACAGCTAGATATAATCGTATAAGAATACAACAGGTGGTCAACATGTGTTCTCTCATATAAAGGAGAAGAGCAGTCAATGAGAAACGCAGTTTTTCAGCAGAGTAGTAGTGAAGCAAACGCACTGGCATGGTTCCTGTACAATACTACTTTCAAATTGTAAGTACAGCATGCAATACAATCTGAAAAGTATAGTTTTTGTCAATTGGTCCATATCTATAGAATCTTTGATGAAGGGGGTTCAGGAAGTCTTTCATCCATACTTTAAAAGTTTCTATTCGCTTTTCATAATATATATGTAACATTCCTATACACGTCAAAAGAAAAGTAATATAGCAAAGAAAAATATTCGAGAAAATACTTATCTATTTTATGTGGATAATGGTGAACCTGTTTTTCAATTCGGTGACGCTAGTCTATGTTCCTGATTTTCTTGGTTGTGTAACTTATTAGAGCATAAATTAGAAATCCTCTAGGATCAACATTATTTTTTCATTATGCAGCAATTCAGGCACTTAACAGGTAAATAGAAAAAACATTAATTTGTTTGATCTATTACTAATTGAATTCCCACAGCATTGTTAGCGTGAATTTTGAGGTTTTTGCGAAGTATATTAAATATTTATTCAAAATCCAAGTAGAATTTTAATGATTTACCGCTGATATTTTCATGTTGATCGTAATTCGGTTGTGTGTGTTTTTTTAAATAAAATAGATACCCAAAAACGCCCATAGGAAGTGTTTATGGCCTATAAGTTTCTTATAGGTTTTTCATTCAAACACGAAATATTTCACTTGATATATTTCTGTAATTACTTAGTAACTATTTTAAAATGTAATATTTCAGTTAATTAAATTAAATATCTTTTAAAAAAATTATATTTCAACTTTTCCAAGGTTCATGGGAAGAATAAAACATTAAGTTACCTTTCTGCCAAGGACTTTACCCGGCACTGCCTTCATCTGAGACTGTCTGGGAAGCAACGCTTCGCTTCTCCCTTGGCTACATACCTGACCTCACCTCCTCCACCTACATCAAATCCACCACCCACCCCTATTGCTACCTCGTCACTGTCTCCATCTCTCCCGACTCTCATCTCTTCTGTCCTTGACCTGTCTCCGCCCCTTATTTCACCTCTTCCGTCCAAATCTGTTTCACCGGCCCCAACCCCGACTCGGTTAAAACTTGCGGTCGAGAGTTCGATGTAATGCTCGTAGATGACAATAAAATATAAATTCTTCTCAATCATCTGAATTCAATTGCATCCCTCGAGAAAATAAAATAAATATCTTACATCATATTGAAATTCTTTCATTAGACTATCCATTTGATTTGTTATGTCTAACAGAGCATTGGCTTTCTGATAATGACATAAAAAAGTACTTTTATTCCAAATTATTCTGTAATTAGTTTTTACTGTCGACAAAATTTCAAAAGTAATCATCCTCACGGCGGTACATTAGTACATCGAAAATAGACGAAAAACAGGCCTAGGGAAATATTTCGTGGTTTAATTTATCTTCAACAGTTAATATTTGGGCAAAGTGGTCGCTATACCCCGCTTTGAATACTTGGGAAGTATACATGAGTCTGATAACTTTCGGTCAGGTGAAAATGGCGACGAGCCGGGAATCGAAACCGGAAGTGCTTTGATTGCAGGGGGGTTAACCACTAAACCTCCCGTTCGCCACAACTGTACACCATTTCCCGGCTCGTCGCCATTTACACCTGACCGAAAGTTATCACATATCTTCTCCACGTGTAGGGTACACGAAAGAAATATGTATACATGAGTGTATTGTTGACAATTATCTGGTTCAGGAATGTTTGAGATGAACCAGAGAGGCGAGTGGGGTCGATTATCGTATTAACAAGATTGAAGAAACTGATTAGATTATTGAACCGATTCTTGGGAACGTGCGCGGAATCCGATTCACTGAGAAAATCGATATTGAAATCGTCACAGATAACAATAGATTTCGTATATTTCTGTGTTAAACGTTTTAATACGATTTGAAAATTCAGAAAAAATATTTCAAAATCTGATTGAGGTCTGTATATACACACAATTACAATACCTTTATCGGTCAAATGAACTACAGAGAGTTCGAAAATACCATTCAAGCAGAATTTCTCGTAACCTAACAGTGGGGAGGATAAAATGTCATTTCTAACGTATATACATTAGTACACTGAAATTAGCAAAAATAAGGGAAATAATTCGTAAAGTTTTGAAACTTCATAATTAGGTGCATAATGTAATATTGTTTACGACGTTTAACTCTCCCTCAAATGTTTTGGAGCCACGTACCCCTAAAAGACACCCCTAATGCGCACGTTCGCGGTTTTTATCGTTTTGACCCCAGGCGGTCAGGTTTTCGAGGAAGATATCTATATAACAAAATGTTTCTCATTAAATTTACTACAAGAAAAGTAATAAACATTTTGTAGTTAAGTCCAGTGGTTCGTGAGATATAAGCTCTCCTATCAGGGGGTAGTTTACAAAATTACAATTTCTTCATTTTTTGGATAAAGAAATGATACGTTTGGCATACTAGGACCTCGAAGGACTTATGTATCAACATTCAGCGATATAAACAATCAGTTCCTTCAATCTTGTTAATACGATAATCGACCCCTCTCGCCTCTCTGGTTCATCTCAAACATTACTGGACCAGACATCCTGGAAAAACTCTTCTGTAAGAGTCTTTCAGACTTCTCATTGCATAATAATATTCTCTCGAACAGTCAGCACGGTTTCAGGAAATCCCTTTCAACTAACAGCGCCATATTTTCTTTTCTAAATGATTTAACTAATTCTCGTGACCGTGGTAAAGGTATTTTTCTTTATTTTTCGAAAGCATTCGATGTAATCGATCACGAAATTCTTCTTTCAAAACTGCACTCATACAGCACTCATGAATTGGCACATCAATGGCTAACTTCATACTTGAAAGATAGGCATCAGCAAGTTGAAATTTCCCATGTTGGAAATAAAGTATGTCAATATTACCTTTCAGAAACAAAGCAACTTACTTGCGGAGTTCCTTGAGGTTCAATTTTAGGCCTTATCCTCTTTTTATTGTACGTAAATGATGTCATCCACCACGTCCGATGGCAAAATGGTTCTCTTTGCTGATGACACAAATCTACTATGTAAATATGTCAATGCGCAAAAAGTTCTATCTAACCTCTTGTCTTGGTTCCATTCAAATAGTCTCATCGTTAATACTGATAAAAGAGTATCCATGTCATTTGTCAATAGTGTAACGAAATTTCTTCCTCCTACATCCTTTTCGCTAAACGGAACCCACATAAAATCAGTCAAGATAACAAACTTTTTAGGGCTTCATATTCAGGACAACCTCATGTGGAATTGCCATATTGATAATTTGAATTCCAAACTAAGCAATGCTATGCATTCCGAATTTTAGCCAACATTGTTAGTCAACACGTTTATCGCTGCGTGTATTTTGCAAATGTATATTCTCATTTACGGTACGGCGTAATCTTCTGGGGCCAATCCACTCAGAGCATTCAAACTTTTAGAATTCAAAAGAGAATAGTTCAGATTATATGTAAATCTCACCCTTAAATTCATGTAATCCTTTATGTAGATAATTAATTATTCTCCCTCTCCCTTGCATATACATTTATGAAGTAGACGTGTTTGTTAACACAGAGCTATTAAAATCCCACCCCTGCTTTAGAAGAAATAGTCTAGTTCACGAACTCAACACTCGCAATAAGGCTAATATTCATCGTCCTGGCGTGTCAACAACTCTTTGCCAAAGAGGCCCTTATCATTCAGGAATATTTTGTATAATTCCCTTTCCCAAAATCTAAAAGATATAAATAAATTGAATTTCTTTAAATCCGCGGTAATAGTTTTTTAACGTGCTATTGTTTCTATGTGTAAGAACTTACAGATTTTAATAAAAGAAATTAATGAGAGTTTGAATTTCCTAATAAATATTGTTTTCCACAAGTCTTCAGATTATATAAGTGATGTTAATATCTCTTATACTTTATCACGCCATTGTTATAGTACTCTAGATACTGATTAAATTCCTTTTTTATGCATGTTGATTTTGTTCCTTTTTGTTTCTTAATAGTTCATTCCTAACTGTACGCAACCTTGGCGCGGTCGTGTACATTATCTCTGTAGCCCCATTTTGGCCCGGGTTTTACCTCCGGGTAGTGGCGGATTTTCCTTGGGCGGGAATGTCATTAATACTTTTGTTTCATTAATCTCGAATTTTTACTGAACTAACATCTACAACTTATTTTGAATAATTAATGGATAACAGTAGGCATTTATTAAATAATTTCTTTTGTGAATATTAAATCCGCCACTGCCCATGGGCCCTTGATCAGAATTGGTAGGATGGTCCGTTGCTTGTTTCCGGAGAGTAACTTAGTTTAGTGAGCCCCACGTGGTCATACGCAGTTGGCAACTGTTTTTTCGACAATAAAGTTTATTTTACACAACATGTTTTGTGATTCGTAATAACACTGGAAATAATTTGCAGAAATAATTCCTCATTTATATTCACTAGGTGTTATATTAACAATAGCAATTCTTGGTGGGTTGGAGACGCGTCGTTCAGTTGAAACTTGACGTCCCGGCTGCTAATCTGCAGTCTTCTTCAGAAATGACCGATGCAGAAATAGAGTCCTCAATCAAGAAAGAATCATAAATATAATGCGGAATTTCTCATATTTCCGGAAAGTTCTACACGCAGTTTCTCATAGGGATTTGAATCAACTGAAGTTGGTCACATGATTGTGTTATATCTCCCTCCCTTTCTCTCTACTTCACCAATAAGAGACGAGCACCTAGTTACAGCAGGCGCCAAAGGGGTTGTGAGAATTTGAGCGCAGTAAATGAAGCTGTGATGTGAAATTACACATTCTGAAGTTGTGGACATTGCAGACGGTTCTCTCGTGACTAAGGACTGACTCTCGTCGGAGGTTGTGACCGGAGAATGACAGCGACGTGGCTTTCACCGGATTGCTATGAATTGCATGACGCTGAACGTAAAAAAAAACTTAAAGAAAATAATAGGGAATTCATGAGCACTTATGTAGTTCATTGTAATTTAAATTCTTTTTTTCAGTGGTCATTAACAATTTTATCATGGAATTGTGTGAAAGAAAGTCACCAGCAATCACTTCAAGGAGAAATGACACACCTTCAACTGTTGCAGGGAGGATCATACCACTTCTCTTACGATACAGGTACGATAAGCATTGCTCTCCACACAAAAAATTGCGTAAAATAGTTTTCCTTTCATGTTACTTCTTACAAAACATTTCGTACAACAAATTTCCAAAAATTGAAAAGATTCTGTTCTCAAAGAGGTTTTGGGTGCATGTTATCGAGTGTACTTCAAGTAATTTGGAGCTCAATCCAGCGGAACACCATCACTAATGAAAGAAATATCTCCACTTAACCCCAAACTTGAATAAATATCCGTAATTCTACATCAAGACTTATTTGTTACAGAGCACATAAAACCCTTTTAGACATAAATCATACATAAATCCCATTCTTCCAACGATTATTAAAACCTTTTTATCACCATGACAATGCGTTCTTTATTCTTCATAAATAAAACAAACATTGATCTGTTAATTTCTTCAACATTTGTGCAAAAATATAGAAAATATAACTCTTGAAAAAAAAATACATTCCAGATCAATTGGTTTGGAAACCAAACGATCTTCTCCAGTTCATTCATGTCAAGAGTGCCCTCCGACACCGGTCGGGATTATTCGCTGTCCCCTTAGTAGACCAGTTATGATTCCATTAAGTTAGGTAAAAAATGTTTAACATATGTTTTTGGCAAATGAAACAATTCTAAGTACCGTACCAGTAGATATTCCTCAGGCATGATTAGTAATGAAGAATAAAAATAAATAATATGATAACTTGTTTATGGTAACACAAATGATTTTGTTGATCAATAGTATGCAGTAAATATCAAGGCACAGATTTCTCAGATAAAAGTTATGCGCTGTTTCTCTTTCTGCAATTTAAAGATTTTGTACAGAGCTAAGAAATATAACTAAATAAGTAAGTTTACCCTGTAATAATTTCCCTAAATTGTTCTTTCAAAATTGGGCTCTAATGACCTCGATGTTGACGAGCCCTAAAGCCCCACCAAAAAAAAAATGTTCTTCCAAAACCTTTCCATTCATAGCGGAAATTGGGCTCACGTAAACCGGTCAAGCAGAATAAACAGTTGTATTTATACATTCTCAAAAATTGTACTTAGTAAAATGTATTGTAATCAGTTTAATATAGTAATTTCCGTCGCAAACTACACAACCTTTTATTTTTTGATACAGCAAATTTTTATTTTTGTAAAAAATGTAAACTCACCTCATGAGAATGCTCCTAAAATCGCATTGCTTAGTCTTAGAACAACGGTTAAGAAATTTAACTTCAAAAGTCCACACTTTAAATTTTAAAATGAATATTCCGATTATACAAGTATCTCGTACAAGTAATCTACTCTTCTACGTCCTCCATTTCTTCTTCAGTTTTCACCACAGTTTTCTTCGTGGGTTCATGAAACCGATTGAGTGGGTTACATTGCCGCTTCTTTGTTACGGAATGAAGAAATTGTACTTAGGAACAGAGTCACGAGAAGCCTTCAGGACCTATTACACTGCAATTTGGTTAAAGAGAGCCAAACAGACTTTATCAAGAGATAAAAGCACGCTTCATCTTCAATGCATTCCATCTACTCCTGATGAAATACAATAGAATAAAAATAGAAAAAACGCGAAACATTTACTTGCGTTTTACCCTTATGAAACTCATGTGAGTGGTTTACAAATTGTTAGGAAGTACCTATTAAATTTTACCTAACAACGATGAAATAAATAAATAAATTTATTGTCAAAAAACAGTACAAACTGCGTATGACCACGTGGAGGGAAAAAAACTAATTTACTCTCCGGAAGCAAGCAAGGGACCATCCCATCAATTCCGATCAAGGGCCCTAAGGCAGAGGCGGATTCAAAAAATTCAGCAAAAATTCCTAGATAAGATAAAAAGTTAGCTGCGAGTTATAATACTAATAGAATGTCAATATGTTTGTAATTTTAAGCAAAAAATTACATGTAAGTTATTATCGAACTATAGATTATTCTGAGTATAGTGCTTAAAAATTGAAATAACACTAAATTCACGATTTATTGTTACAATAGACCCGCCCCTAGACAAAGCCTAGAGAACCTGTATGATAAATCCGCCTCTACCCGAAGGAAAACCGGAGAAAAACCCGGGCCAGGATGGGGAATATGCCAGGATGCATGTGCATATTCAATGAAACTTTTGTTGACAGGATTTGGTCCAGCACAGAGTTTCCGGGAAGAGAGGGGTGTACAGGGAATCGTCAATGGACACTATGGTTACGTGGATCCCTCAGGGGTGTTGCGTCTCGTAATATACTCCGCTGGGCCCAAAGGTTTCAGGTGAGATTCCATTGAATTTTTCGATTCTTGAAGAGATAAACGAGTATATAAAGTTTACGAGTATATAAAGATGCAAAAATTTTGAAGACGTTTTAATTTCGATAAAATTTTAGTATAACACTTAAAGAGAGTTTACCATAATTGTGTAGTTGACTGAAATAATAAAACAAAATTAAAATACATTTAATATTTGTTCTTAGTTGTTAACTACACAATGTATCGTGTCTATTAAAAAAATATATTTTTAATTTAAAAAATATAGCTGAAATGAAACATTCAGTTATAATTTCTAAAAACTATATTATCGTAAATGAAGATGAGATTCAGACCTACCAATCGGTGGATTGTATGTACGTACCTTGTTTACTGACACACTAATAGGTCTCATACAATCCTTGTTGACAACACACAAAACAATTCAGAAATAAGATAAGCAATAAATAAGAAACTTGATGAATTACAGCTTTGAGTGATCGCCCTTATATAGATCCAGATAAATCTACATAAATGTAGAGGGTAACGGTAACGTTGTCTGAGAGTGAGGGAACCTTCTTTGTTGATACGGTAGTAGACAGCGCCAAGAATATATCGAAATGAGAAAAAGAAATCCTGTGAATTGTATGGATTGTACTCCTAGACGAAAGGTAGTTTTAAATATTTGTGAGATAAACAATTCTGATGAACAAGGGTGGTTTGGTGGCTAATGGAATAATTTTCTTTTGAAATAACAGGATTTTGCGTATGTGTGAGGGAGCTGCTTTGTTTCATACGGGGTAAACGTTCAATTGTAGAGGGCGAAGAATGGTTTTGTAGAGAACGAGAGAGGGCTCGTAACCTGTAGACGAGAGACGATTGTGATTGCAGGACTGAATTGAAATAGTTTTTGTAGGTTTTTTTGTTTCGATGTGAATTTTTCTCGCGAGACACGTGTCGAGGTATAATCGAAAGTACCTAATCGAGGATTCCGGTGACTATATGCTGAAATCGTTTGTAGATAGAGGAAGAGAGTAGGTTAGGAAGCGGAGAGAGAAAATTTTAGTGGTAGGTTCATTTAGTACTTATGTATCCGCTTTCAGAACGGGTATGTGTATCTTTACGAGCACTTCCTTTATAAAAACTGCTCTACCCAATTACCCTACCATCTTTTAATGTTTTCCCGTTAATCTGGTAAAGAGATTACTTCGAATTATACATTTGAATGCAAAATGATTACCTCTAGAACATGTTATTATCTTTGACACAATTCAATATGTACGATTGATATTTACTTCGACGCGTAACATAAGCGAATTAATAAATTTTCTTTGAACAGATATAGGCATTCGTATTTTAATTCATTACATCACTTGCTGAGTACCATCAGCTTGGCTTGTGTATATTTTAGTACAATACATTCACCAGAGTGAACAATGTTCCAATAATTCAAAAACTCTAAAAATAAACTTGTTAACTTGAGGTGGATAGTTTCGACAAGCAAAGCTGTCTAACTTTGTCTCCTATCGTCAGTGAGTTGAGGTCAGAAACTACATTATGAATTGTCCTCCACGTGGTCATACGCAGTCTGTACTGTTTTTTGACAATAAATGTATTATTATTATTAATTAACGGTCTAATGATGTAAGTGGCGCGATGTTCTCCTGAGAGATTGACTCACTCATTCATAAACGCAAAGCATAAACTATAAGAGATAGGAACTTAAATTTTACGATGTGTTGCTTTTGCATTCTAGAGGCTCATTAAGAAAGGATTTTTTTAGAAATTCCGGTTATAAAAGTGAATTAGGGTGAAATTTGTGGTGTTTTTTTATTTTCCCCATATCTCACTAGCTAATTTATATATCATCAAAGTATTCGTTTGTAAACACTGTTAATTCAAATATCTAAAAACGAATGTGTATAAAGGATCAGAAAAGATTGGAGTTATTCGTAAGTTCCAATGACATGTTATTCTACATTCCCTATATCTCATAAACTAATTCGTTTTTCATCTCGGTTTCTGAACATAAATGTGTTCAATTAAATATGAAACAACAAATTTCTGGAGTGTTTTATATTTCGCTTTAAATGGGTTAAATGGGGTAAAATTGTTTCATGCGATGTCCTGACTAACAGACTGACACATTCATCAACGCAGAGAGAAAAATGTTTAAAATAGAAATTTGAAATTTTGACGGAATATCGCATTTGTGATAGACAATCTCAAAAAGATTAACTCATTAAAACATCTTTTTAATATCATTTCGAATTTTGTATGAAAGCTTTGCTAAAACAAACACCTAAAAGTTAATTTAAAAGGGTGTTGTCCACTCATTTATAATAGCAGAGAAAATTAATGAAGATAGGAAATTGTAATTTTGACACGTACCTCTAGTATAGTAGAAGCTCACTAAGAAAATATGTTTAGAAATTCCGATGATAAATTGATGTTACGGTTCCACTTAAACAGCAGTGGAAAGTTTTATTTATTTCGCTGTCCCGACTATTGTCTTGAATGCAGTCAGAAACATCTTGGACAGCGGAAAGGCGATTCGCCATTTCCGCTGGCCGCCTCCGCCCTCTGTGGCGTGAGATCAGGGATGTCAGCATCACTCCCTAGTGGCGTGAGCTTGGACCAACCAATGAAGAACCGTAAAAGTGTCGTCATTATAATAAAATATGTATGACTGGCCCTTCCCCCTCCAACATTCCCTTCTTGCAGGCGGTCGACGAGCGAGCGCACGAGGAATGTACGTGGAGACGTACACTCCGGAGCATGTGTTGCTGGCATGCTCCGTAATATTCATTTGTAAGAACGAGTGTCGATAGGGCTCGACACTCCGCGACATGTGCCTTCAGCGCGTCTCGCGCAGGAAATTACTTTGCCCCAAGTCAGTCAGACGCGGGGGTGGCCCTATTTTCTAAATACTTCGTTATTGAGAACCACGAGTGATGGTCACTCCGGTGGAGAAATATCTGTGGAACAGTAGTATATTGTACTAGATGCTTTGTATTTGATTTATGTAGTGATGTGCCTTCTCTAAAAATATGTAATGTATTCATAATCCACAATTCAATTTAAAGTATTTTGGTGGAGATTACAGCTGTAATTGGTGATTGGAAAGGGAATAAATTTGTCTCATGTATTCTTGAGAGTGATCCTGATTTGTTTCATATTTCAGTGTCGATCCCCCTTTTTGCAATGGTGAGAATTGCACCCACTAGACCAAGCGAGTAATGCCTCTGAGTAAATATTAAAGTATAATTTATTAGATCGNGGGGGGGGGGGGGGTTATGCAATATTGATTTATGGTGAACTTGTTTCTTCTGTCGTACTTTTTACTATCCACACTACGAACTAATTAAGATTTTTGTATCTTAACGTGTTTTTTTACACGAAGGGTAAACCGTATCATAACAATACAAACTCCCGTGCGACGGCGGACCGGGTCGGTAGATAATTAATAAAGAAAATGTGTTTATAAAGTTCGTTTCTGTTTCAGGATGTCTCACAAAGTGCATTACCCGCGCTCTCATCGGAACTTTCCTGCAATTGTGGGAATAATTCCATTTCCTACAGCAGAAAAAGAAAATGTGAAAGTCTAGACTTATTTTATCAGTGTTGTTAATCAGTTCTATTTTTACCAAGACTCATTTAAATGATATTCAGAGGGTATCTTCAATGCAATTAAAATGTGAATTAATTACAAGTTATAATGTTAACCTCTAGTGACATATGAATGTATAAAGATGAACATAAAAATAAATGTACACATACAAGGTTTTAAACATTTATTGGATGCGAGTTCCAGCTTCCAGTTGCGCTATTGCGATATTTGAATATCCAACTATAATGGTGTAGATAGATTTAAGGCCATAAATAAGGAATATGATCAATGAAATCACTTACATGAATGAAATAAATGAAATCGAAACATTGCCATGATAATTTTACATATTTGGATAGATTCGAAACGTTTATAGTTCACAATAGTAGCCTATACCCTTTTTATTCACTATGGTAATTCGAATTGTTCCTTTCGTTCGCTAGATTTCGCGCGTGCGATAGAGGCTGACAGGCTAATATAAGCCACACGGTTCGTATGGACTGCCTTCACATGTCGTAATTAATACTCGTATTATTCTCTTATGTTAATATTTTTCGTTAAACAAACAAAAAGGATATCACTGTATTCCTCATCGTACCTCTTCAAGGAACAAATCTGTATCGAAACGTGTAGACGGTAGTTGAGAAAGTAACAAAATATTTTTAACATGCGATTTGAAGATGAATCAGAAGTAGTTAGTAAACTCGTCTTCCCGATGATCCACGTAAATACAAAAGTATAAAAACAAACCCAAAAAACGAATACAAAAAATTGTCTCCACCCTATCATAGACCTGAATGGTAGCGAGGATAAAACGTAAGAAAGATGAATCGATAAGTGTATACGCACAGCAAAATAATAGTTGGTCCCTCAAACAGTTTAAACAAAAAAACGAGAAAGGCGAAATCACTCACCCAAAACTTCGCAACATAGGAACGTGCAAGGGAGGCATCACGACACCCACGTTGCGGGAAGGGCACAACCTTTCTGTCTTCGGCGCATGATATCTGTCGGCCCATCACCTCAGGGCCCACCCTCTAAGAAAAATTCCCTCATGTCCACGTTCGAATCTCAGTTTTCCTGTGAGATGCAATCCAACACACTCCTGAGAGCAACGAGTTTACTTACCGAGCAAATCTTGATTCAAATACGAAATCCGAAGTGTGTTGGGTTGCATCTCACAGGAATAACTATATTTGCAGCTGAAACTTCAAGGAGTGCAACTTCTGTCTGAAAAGTGTGGGTTATATAACAATGCCTGTTCAGTCAGGAGGTTCGATTGCGTGCTTGGGAAGGTGGTTTGAGTTTGTCGCCCGCAACACAGCGACGCCTCTACCTAGTTTGTAACAAGCTAACTTATATTATATTCGAGAGCGATATGTCTTTAAGGTGGAATTAGTTCGATCATCACTTATGGTAGACCAATAATTGGGTTACATAGACCAATAATTGGGAGGCATCATATGGTTAATTTTCAAAAACTGTTTCAGAAAAATTAAATAATTTAAATTTTAAAAGCACTGCCAGCCATGCAAAATGGTCAGGTGCACCACATGTAGGACATTTCCAGTCCAACTTAACACATGGATAAGTCAACACAAATAAAAACATGAATATTGATAGTAAGTAATAATTCAATTTCAATTATTACTTATTATCAATATACATGTTTTACTATATTTCAACCTCAAAGGTTTAACCGCATGCAAGCCCCAAAGAGTATTTTCTCTAACAACTTCGAAGATACACCAAGTATACTTTTTGAATTTTTAAATATTAGTGTTCTTTTGTTCCCATTATATACAATCATCAATTATCAATTGGTCATACGCAGTTTGTACTGTTTTTTGACAATAAATTTATTATTATTATACTTGACACCTTGTTACTTCTCAATGCATCTTTATAACCTTATTGATTTTGAATACATATTTTAGCTCTTTTTTGTATTGCTCACTCATTATCAAATTATTGAATCTTCAAATCTGTAAAATTTAATACTATTCTCTTGTTTACCACTAGGGCTACCTACATTGAGCTCTTCAGATCTTCTTGGTTGGTTATTTATTTATTTAGCTTATGGCATTACTCATACACTTGACGCATGTATAAAAATACAAAACAAAATAAATTTTACAAGATCATACATTAAATACACAGTGAGAAAGGGACATAAAAAAGGTTGTCCTTGGTGCCAGGGAAAGCCGCAGTTTGGAGGGCGGCACCACAATCACACCTGGGCTCCTGTATCACCCCTAACTTATGGAGATAAAGCTGACAGGCTCCACATCTACCATAACCCATTCGAACTCTATTTAAATGGACCCAGGTTCTGCAAGGCAGATTAAATCCATGGGGTAGTTTTTTAGTAATAAGCAGAGGGTGTCATACTGGGTCGACTTTCACTTGCCATTGTTTGATCCATTCTATTCCGTTATTAAAGTTCTGATCTCTTACTTGTGCTGTTTTAACTGCAGGGTTCCTTGATTTGAGTCTTTTAAAAACTATTATATTCTGTTGGAGACGACGATCTGGGTTTTCTTGCATATTCTGGTATTGATTAAGAAATATCTTTTTTTATATGAAGTTCAGGAGGTTCTATGTGAGCCAACACTGGCAGCCATTCAGTGGGTGCGAGTTTTATGCAACCTGAAATCACTCTCATGTTCTGATTCTGAACACTATCGACTTTACAGACATGGCAGCTGTTGAGTCACGTTGATGAGCAGTATTTCATTGTTGAGAAAAGCAAGCTGCGAGTCGAGATGCACAAAGTAGTGGGGTCGGCCCCACAGTTTGAGCCCGCCAACTTGTGAAGTATGTTATTGCATGCCCTTAATTTTGCTGACAAGTTAGACAGATGTTTATTATAGGAGAGTGTGCAGTCCAAGATACTCTGGACGGGGATTATGCGGTAGGGGTATGCCATCACACATTACACTTGAGTCATTCTATTATTTATCCATGGAAGAGACACGATTCGGTTTTAGTAAAACTGAGGGTCAGATGCCATTGTCTTAAGTAGTCTGTGAGTGTGTTTAGGTCAGTGGAAAGTGAATCTTCAATATAAGTTGTGTCATTACGTTTGACTGCAAGGGTCAGGTCACCTGCATTAGCAAACTTGTGAGCACATGTGCTTGGGATGTTGGAGGTGTAGAGATTAAAAAGGAGTGGCGCCAGTACTGACCCTTGAGGGAGTCCATTATTCAATAGTCTTGGTTTGCTCAGCTTATTGTCCACTACTATATGGAACAGTCTACCTGACATCATATTATTTACAAACGTTATCTTCTTTGCTCTTAGTGACCTTCAAAATTTGCAAAACAATCCCTCTCTCCAAACCATATCATACACTGCAGTGAGTACTATAAATTCCATCCTTGTTTTCCTCCTCTCTTCGTGTCCTCTTTCAATGTGCGTGGTCAATGCCAACACTTGATCCTCACAGCTGCGATTTGGCTGGAAACGAGCTAGCTCTTGGCTGGTTGTACAAAGTAAGAAAAGTAAATTTAGAAATGAATGAAATAAGATAAAGAGAAAGTAAAAGTATATTACTATGGGTTTTTTTAATGCAAAATACCAAAGATAAAGGTAATCTATACAATATCTTTTTTTTTTTTTTTTTTTTTTTTTTTTTTTTTTTTTTTTTTTTTTTTTTTTTTTTTTTTTTTTTT